>CM072881.1:16672500-17112500 GCA_036937835.1 Pampus argenteus
TTAGTGTGATTTTCATTTTCCCCCATAAGGGACGGAAAAAAAGGCATCTCCTTGTTTTCATAGTGGAGGCTCCTGGATTATTTTCTTGATCCATCTCTCTGCTTTCATTCTGGGACAGCTCCTCATGGTCTCTGTGGGGCCACAGCAGAGGCTTTTGACCGCTGCCTCGCCTCCATTCAGTCCTCTCCCAAGGCTTGTCTCTCACTGCTGGGGGAGTGATGCTCTTTTTCAGACTGAAAGGAGAAAGGAGAGCAGGACATGTTAGTGAGAGTGTGGCTGGATTCAAGGCGACCTGGCTTTTTGATAATTGGTAATTGCGTGCTTTAGGCTTTGTGTACTACTGTGGTCCCTTCAGCTGTAACCACAGAATAACACCAGATCAGGTTCTCGGGGGGGAAAGGAAGTCACCTCACATAAATCCTTTGTTCAGCCCTTTTTTGCAAAGAAAGCCACAGAGGAAAACAGATCCCTCTCTGAGTGTATCATTTCTTAACCGACAGTTCCTTTGCCCCTTTTTACACACTGCTTGTAAAAAAACAAAAAACGGGACAATAACTCATGCATACGGCTGTTAAAAAGCTGCAGCTGAAATATAGGATTACAGGCTGACTGCGTTGTCTCAGATCAGTTTGGCAGATGTCCAGTTTGTTCAAAATTGTACAGTTGCAACGCTGCCTTAAAATAACCAGACAGCTATTTACTCTTCCATCACCACATAGATTTCCTGAGGGCCAAAGCTGTATGCCAGCTTTTTTCTTCCAGCTCAAACCTCCATTAGGTTTGATTGAGCTGTTTAATGGTCCTCGTCTGGATTTGCTATCAGCTGATTGCTGCCAGCTGGATTTTTTTTATTTTTTTATTTATTTTTTTTGTCAAACCCCGTTGTCAACTAATGATCCGACCATGAATCAAATTCAGACACTCTGATCTCATTGGCTTACAACCTGAACTGAACATACAGATTTTCATGTCCTGCAGTTTTATGATAACGTTTATATTACATGCAGCTACGGTGCATTTTTAATCTGTGTAATGTTGTTTTCTACTGATGCTATATAATATAATTCAGACAAATGGCTCAACCAGTGAGTTCATGTTGACCAACACAGAGTCAGACACAGCTGCAGCACTGAAACAGTTAACCTGCTGAATGTCCAGCACTTCAAAGTGTTTGTTTTGGGATGAATCCATGAGTGTAACTCTGATATCCCGCTCTTCAACCCAGGTGCCTCGGAGCTGAGCTGTAGGGAGCTGCGTTCCACCCGTTACATCACCGACGGATCCTGCCGCAGCGCAAAGCCTGTCAGGGAGCTGGTGTGCTCGGGCCAATGCATGCCCGCACACCTCATGCCGAACTCTATCGTCCGCGGGAAGTGGTGGAGGAGCAGCGCCTCGGACTACCGCTGCATCCCGGCGCACTCCCGGACACGGAGGGTCCAGCTGCAGTGTCCTAATGGCAACACTCGGACTTACAAAATCCGTGTGGTCACCTCCTGCAAGTGCAAGCGCTTCAGGCCTCACCACAACCAGTCAGTTCCCAAGGAGGTTCCCAAACCACGGCGCAACAAGAAACACAGTCGTTTGTCTCAAGATCGGAGCAAGAACAACACGCCGTTGATGGGCAACTCGTACTGATGCTGCTCTCCAACATCCATGGACAGAGACCAAAGCACACTCACACACACGCACATGTTACACAACACGACAGAAACAAACCAACATATCTCCTTCAAGCTGCGAGGAGGTGCAAGAGAAATATCTAAGAGAGCGAATTCATAAGCTAATTGCTGGGCTGATTTTAGGTCATCAGTCTTTATTTTTCAGCTTATCTTCAGCATATTTGTGAACTCTGCTTTATTTGCATGACAAACCATCTACGACTGTGACTGGTCAGGAGATGTAGCAATATGTTGGATAATATCAAACAAGTATCTCATCGCCCAAACAGTTTAAAACCTCCCCTGTGCTTGGTTCTGTCTTCCACTCAGACAAAAACAGATTTTAAGCATAATGAGAAGTCCTCCTCCCTGAGGCTTCAAACCCATCTGTACAAACATCCAGCGGATGCAGAGCTGCACACCACAGCTTAGTTTAAAGCTGAAAAGGTGCATCTTGGCTCCAAAGTGGTTGTAATCCATCTCCTTCTGGCTTTGTGTAGGGGAGACGGTGGCAGCTCTGACAGTGGGATGTTGACAGGTTTTTATTTTAGAGGCCCTGAGATGCACTGAGGTCCAGGGAGCTCTCTGACAGCCAACTAAGGCCTCACTGATCAGGACAGCACTACAGCTCTCTCCAAACTGCAGCAGCCCTCAACCATGCCTGTCAGTTAACAGCAGCGCCTTTCCCACGACATGATACAGAGAGTCAGGAGAGACAAGAGAAAGAGAGGAAAGAGGAAGGAGGGAGAGACTAACACCACGGGGGCACTGGCCATTCCTGTGACTCCTCTTAATTACTAAATGAGCCCATTCCTGGGGTAGGATTTGAGTCATAAAAAGCTATTTCCTCTAGACATAGCCAGTTCCTGTTTGCTGGAATCACACACCAAAAAGCGCACATGTGTGTAGGAGGCTTCAGAAAAATTGTGCGTGGTAATGTTGTTACCTAGGGGCAGAGCGTTTTCCAGCACGCCCACAGCCGGAATTCTTTTGTAACGGGCCAAATAGAACAACGATCAACCATCCGCAGCCAAAATCCATCCGTTTTGTTGTTTCGCCTGCAGGATTTAAGGTACCTTCACTCCTTTCTGCTCCCAATTCTGTAAATAGCTCAGACAGGAAAGATAGGAATAAGAATAGCATGATGAAAACAATATTTCAGCTTTTTATCATTGTGTTGACTGCTAGGATCCGGCAGGAAGAGGAAGTGGCGATGCAGAGTGTGTCAACACAACCTCGTTTCTCAGCCAATGCTTCAGATGGGACTGTAGTTCATGAAGAATATTCACCATGTTTCCACATATTGTCTGTTTACCGCTCGTATTGCTTCCTGATTTTCTAAACTGTACTTGTCTGCTTCTTTTTTTTTTTTTTCTCCAATTGTATGTTTGAAATAGCAACTGGAAGAGGTTTGTCGCGTAAGCTGAGAGCTGCGATGCATAACGTGATTGTACATATCATACCTGTGTGGTCTAATGCAGCGGTGCCCTCATTTGACAGGGTGTCACATAAAGAGAGGGCGGGAGGGAGGGAGGGCTGGTTTCTACAGACACAAAGAAGGACTTATAAAGAATGAACTGCATATTTATTTTTTATTTCCACATTTAAATTATTTATGCAACCTTTTTGTAGTAAATGATAGCCATTATTGTCATATAGTATGATAGAGACTTTGGAAATGAAATACTGTACAGTACATGAATAAAGTAAAGGCAGATATATTTGAAAAGAAACTGGACCATTTGTTATCTTTCTTATTTGAATGTGTTTCCTTAATTATACCTTTTATTTGTAACGTGCATTTTTAAGGAATCTCCAAATGTGCTTTTGCAAAGAAATGCCCGGCAATTAGGAAGTTGAGGTTTGCCACAGCTTTGCAAAAAGAAGACGAATTGTCACTCTTGAGATCTCTGCTTAGTCACAACACCAACATTTCTTTGTTTATGAGGGTGGACATGAGCCATAGCCATCATTTAAAACCATTCCTCTCCATCTCTCCTCCCTCAAGGCTTTGAGCTTGATGCACTGCAAGTCTGAGAAATCAAAACGCATCGCGCTGCTTTATTTGAGGACTCTGTGGATGCTTGTCATTTCTGGAGCGCACTTGCCAACAGTACAACCAGTGAAACTTTGGACAGGAGTTATGCAATCCAGGCACAGAGACTGTACCCGGCTATATGAAGTGTTTATCTGAAAATGTTTAATTAGACAAGAGCTACCTTAGAGGGCCAAATAAAATTAGTAAAAACATTAAATCAGTAAGCTCCTGTGACTGAAAGCTTGTCTTCTGTAACGCCAGTAGAGAAAAGATATTATATTTCACTACATCATCCATAATGTGCAGTCATTATATCATTGTCAAGACCTGTTTTCCAAAAGAGAACAGACATGCCATGCCTTTACTCAGGCAACTAGTATGGAACAAGTTTCCCAAGAAATTCAGGACCACATCCCTAAGTGCAGTGCATTAACATTACCTAAATATATTGATGCTGACAAAGCATCTGCCCTGCGTTACTGTATCCACACACACACTTGACCGGCGACTGACCCGCACAGACCAGGGGAATACTTTAGTGCAGGAGAAATCAGGCATGATCTATTCCCAACAAATGTAACGGGTCTACAACACTTCGTTTAGGCCCCAGTGTAAGTGTCATCAATGAAGTTTTGAATACCAGGTGCACAAGTCCCAGAGGATCTCTACTCTGTTACAAGTGTAAGAAACAGGATTCAATTAGGTTAACATAACACCAAGAGTTCACAAACAGTTTCTGGTTGACTCAAGGCCTCTATAAGGAATATTTATAGAACTGACATACTGACCACAATAAATGGTGGCTGGTTTCCTTTGTCCAAATGTGGGAGACGAAATGAAAGGATTGCATTATAGGAGAAGAATTATGCCTTTTTTATCCAGTTAAACAGCCCTTCTTTCAGTTCTCTGTGCAGATGCTTATCTTTCAACTAACAATTTCTTTAGATAATCACCGTTTCCTAACTATCCTGCTGTCAGTGCAGTGCCACGTCTTTAACTCTGCTGACTGAACAGGACTGTGTTTAGGTCCTTTTGTGCTCCTTTGAACTCATAAAATACAATTACAAGTAAAATATCTAATTTCAGCTTTGTGCAGGGCAGGCTTGTTGCTCAGCATATGGCCAGAAAGTTGTCTATGAAGCAGCCACTTGAAGGGCTTAGGCGCTGTCAACACAGACCTTACTGATGTTCTGCCAAATGCAGAAGAGACAGTCAAATAAAATAGACTGTAAATCATCTGCAAATAAAGAGATGCCTCACTAATGCATGTTTTTGCCAGTCTTACAAAAGCAAGCAATTCATCGTTGTTGACTGCAAAAGCACCAGTGGAAACTGACTTGAGGTGACATTCATATCATGTGAGGCACTTCCTCTCAGATGCCAAAAACGAACTCCTATAAAAGTCTTTAAAGTGTTTTGTTTCTGGTCAGCTGCCTGTGCAATTCAATTGCCTCACAATGTTGCAGGCTGTCCAAGACGTTTATTGAGACGGAATATATTTACTATTGGTACAACACAAAATATTCAGACCCCCGTCAAGGATTACATGAAGTCAAAATGCTACAGCCCAGTAGTTTCACCTCCAGGTCTTCCGAGTTAAACCTTTCCAAGAGCGGATATTATTGCTCCAGTCAAACACATATGGACAATGACGGATGTATTCGGAGACGGATGTTTGTATTCCACCAACCACTCCCTTATCAGGTCATGAGCGCTAATAGCTTAAAACAAATGGAAACCAGAAGAGATGTCTGGCTGCCTAAAGGAATGAGGAACGCGGAAAGCACAAGTTCAGTTAATTTTGTGTTCTTCCAACGATGCATGCTTTGGAAAGTGGATAGTGTTTCCTGCAAGCCGAGAGTGTAATTCTCAGCAGGGGAAGGGAGAAGCTGGGGTCAGGATAAAGGCCAGACCAAAGATGTCCTCCTATGTTAACTTGAGCATCCAGTATCTTAGTAAGTGAGTCAAGTTGTTATACCAGGTGAACTTTGGAAGGAAGTACTCTATCTCTGCATCAGTAGAAAGACTTAAAAATAGGTGACACTTTTCCAGAGATGGACAGTAGTACCATACGGGTGAGGGGCTTCCACTGAGCCATGTAAGCCTCATTCTCTCAGCCGAGACCAGGCATGTAGAGAGGCGAGCCAACCATATGGGCTCAGGACAACAGGAGGGGCAGAGGATAGGAAACAGGGCTGTCAACAAACTATTCTAAACAACCACAGAAAGCCCCAAGGTTCTGGAGGCAGAGTGCATTTCCTCGCTTAATCCTCACCTTATGTACTGTCCATGCAAACACAGATGGAAATATTAAGTCAATTTCATGTTTTAACAAATGAGATATTTACATTCTGTAATTAGTGCTTAAAAGTACTGTGAACGTGTGTGTTTTCCTTGTGGATATTTGTGCAGAAGTTAAGTGTCATCTCGATAACTTTTTCACACCCTTGAAAGAGTCGAAGCCTAAATGTGTCCAGTAAAACTGCTGTATATTATGCGGAGTGTGTATTTTATTTTCTGTGTGACTAAGAGGGCATGTAAAGGCCAATGTAACACGTGTAGTATCAAGAGTTTACACAACCTGTCATTCAGTAATTAGCTTGAGGTCAGTGGGACTGATGACTCAAAGGAAAACCCACATAAGTGAGGTCAATTCCTCCACACACACACACACACACACACACACGCAATTAAAACTGTCTGTATACATTTAGCATGTTGTAAACTGTTATGTTGTACATCTATAACAGTAAAACTGCTAATCATTAAAAAAGCATAAGTAAGGTTATACAGCACAGACATTTCCCGCCTCTAGTCAATCATCTATAATCAGTGTTTGATTAAATGTTGCAGGTGGCTCGATTGTCAAATAAGACATTTAAAAACGACTACAATAAAAAAAACTGACAATTAACTCAATTTGCTGCATTAAGTGAAAGAAAAGAAAGGATGAAAGAAAAACTGTCACAGATTCTTGACATGCTTAGAAGTTCTCGTAGCTAACATGTTAGCAAAGAGCTGCTAACACATTCGGCGATCACTGAATTTACATCTCTCTTTCTCTTTCTTGACACTTAATGAATGTAAGTACAATTTGCATTTTTTGCTTTTATTCCTGGTTTGTTAAGCCAACATTTCAGAAAAATATTAGGTTAAATAAAATCGGTGCAGCTAGCTAGCTAAATGTTCGCCTCATCGCCACATCTGGGTATCACATACAGACTGATAAACAAACCGTGCTAGCGAAGGCAGTTTACCGGCTTCCACCATGTAAATGGTCCTAATGTAGTTAGCAACACCGCGATTGAATTTCTTCAGACAGAAGAAAACCGTTTTAGCAATTACAACAAACGACGTCCACACATTTAACCAATAAGAAATGAGCTGACTCAAGTCACGTCTCGCTGTCAACTGGTCATTTTCCAAAGACGGTGACCGAGGTCTTGAAAAGGCCATCCCAGCTCTCCCTGTTTGGGTGGAGCGCAAAAAGAGGACCGTAATTGTTGCGTCTCATCATCTCTAAAATATTTCTGTTTCATTCTGCGGCACTCAGGAGTTTCTTTCAGCAGCCATGTCATTTCCAGATGGTGTTTGAGAAATTCATTGAGTAATGGACTGTGTTGTCTTTCCAGTGTTTGCCACATATTGTATACGTGTACGCGCACACTGGCACGCAGACGTGTTGTGTACGGTGTGTAAGAAACACACGTTCACATGCAAACAAATGGAAACTTGCAAATAAAAGCCAGTGGTCACCCAAAGCACTTGAACCCAAGCGTGTTTTCAATAAGGGAAGTCAACATTTCAGAAAAATAAAATGAGTGGAGGGATCGTTAAAGCTCGCCTCCTTTAAGAGCGCTCAGAAACAATTAAATCTGCAGCGGATGATTTTTAAACAGGAGCAAATGCATTTGTGTGGGTGGTAGACATGGCATGTTGGGGTTTATGCAGCCCGTGGGAAACAGATTTATGACAGGCAGTAGTCAGTCTCTAACCAAAACCTCCCGTCACATTTCAAATCCCAACAGAAAATACAAAGAGTGAATCGAACCAATTTTCCTGATGTCATCTTTGCTAACCACAATGATGCTGATTGTATTAATGTGGTGATGCCAACCAGACCATGACTAGTGATCTAACCCTCCCTATACCCTCCCTTCCTTTACACTCATTAATTTTTTCGGGATATTACAGCTGAATCTGATCATGACAAAGCTCTCTGGACACGAGCTGCCTGATGACAACAACATCTTTGGCCTGTTTGAATTAATATCTGTGGCATTATATCACCACTCAGCATGCTGAGCTGTCCCGTTAGCTAAAGGCAAGTGCCTCTACTTTCCCTTGAGGAGGATGTTGTATCTAGTGTGGCCTATCTTAAAAAACCACAGACACCGTTCTCAGTTCACTGGCATTGTAAAATAGATTGTGTAGGATTGAGAAGTAAACTGTGGCCTATTCTCATTCCCAGAACAACAAACTGGAGTTTTTTCCCGGAGGGCTTATGGCTACTTCCACAGACAGCCTGGTGCCTTTGTGCTTGTTTGTATGTTTGTGTCACAGTTCCTCCAGCGCAGGAGGTTATTCTGGGGCGCTAGCGTAGCATTACATCTTTCACCCTGAACTCGATAATATTTCTCTACACAGATATAAACAGGCAAAACATTCAGATTTTGGCCCAGATGGATGCGGTTTTATGTTTTAGGCTGATTAATCAGGCGTCGGTTTTTCTCCTTTTTTTTTTTTTTTGCTTCATTCTGACCCCTTTTGGACCGGCTCAATGCAATCAGTTCCAACTGTAGTGGAAATTGCTTCCTATCCATGTGGTCATGGGTGCACGACCCAGGAGAGGCTCAGGCAGATATCTCCTCAATCTTCCCAGCTTAGAAGAGTTTAAGATCGGGATCAATTCAGCTCTCCAGCCCTTATCAGATGTCAAAGAGACTCTGAAACTGTAAGCATCCCAGTCTTGACCCAGGTTGCAAAGGAGGTTTTTTTTTCCTTCATGGCGCTTTTTTTCACTAAAGTAGTTGATTCTGGGAGTATCAACCCTTATGGTGCTATAAAGTGATATTTTTTCCTCAGTGACTTAATGTTTTTCTCAAGTAATGTGTAATGTGTGCTTGGCCCTCTTTGCATGACAAACAGCAGGATAATGGATTGCTTGGCATGACTACCAAATGCTGTATTCACTTCTTTCCTTTTCTGAGAAATGTGTGGTGTGAGAGCGGAGTAGTACGATACCGTGGGCGTGGGTAGGACTTGTTACTGTTATGACAGCAAAGGCTAATTGTTCATAGAGTGGTTCTATGAGAAAGTGTCTCTTCTTATGACTCATAGTCTTCCATCTGTCTGACGGAGGAGCACTTTTCCATTTTAAACGTTACGTTTTTTTGCATCATCTCCAAATTCTCACAGAGATCAGTGGAAGCCTGGGACAGGACTCAAAAACAATCCGCCACTTTGCTTCTCTGTGTTTATAACAATTCATTACTCACAGCTTTTAATCTAAAACGATGTGCTGCTGTTGCTTTAACAAATACTAAAGGCGACGCTCTCCACTTTCTCTGTCCATCCCGGTTTTGTTCAGCTGAATTCACATGCCTGGATTTCACTGTTGCTTAGAGAGGCCTTGGTTCGCTTAATGCCGTTATCACAGTGTGCTGAGATCGCTCCCTTAGTCAGCATGTCTGACCCAGCAGGAAGGAACATACGCAAACTGTATGTTTTCTACCTCCACCGAAGAGGAATAGATGTGGAAGGAGTTGATTCACCCAGCAGATGCCTCTCCGGTCTCTTTTGCGGACAAGCGACCGAGAAGAATATAGATAATTAAATGCATTTCAAAACCATCTTAAGCTACTGTGTATGGTGCCTCAATTACTGAATGTCGAAAAACTGCACTTTAAAGGAAAACCCATGGCGTATCATTGACTTTGGAGAGAAAATTGCATGTCTCTGCAGTACTTTGCCTACAGAAAACCAGCTTTTGTTTTTTCTTCCAACAAATTCAAATAACACTGCTCAACGCCAAATGAAATACGATTGCCAGACAGCGAGGCCAAACACCTTCTCAAAGAATGGCGGCATCGACGGGGCCGAGGTTTTTTATGACGTGATCAATCATTTTATTTTATTTTTTTTGCAACTTGGCAAAGAAGAAGGCACATTCAGAAATCTATCCAATAAATAAAACCTGATTGCTGTTGTGTCAACAGTTAATCACCGAGCGTAGACTCTGTATTTTCCCCTCCGATCGCTGTGATATAACTGATGAATTCTGTGTCTGGTTGAGACTCTGAAGTCTGGATGGTGATGAAACGCTTATCGAAGCGTTGAACTGACACTAGAAGAAATAAAAAAAACACACGCATAAGCTAGTGCAAGCAGTGCAATTTCCAATTCCGATCATACTTTTCTGATTAGGTTTAAGTGTTTTGTATTATTACAGGCCACAGTGTTATAAACAAAACGTGTTGCTTTGTGCGAAACAACACTTTTGCACTTTTGTGTTATGTGGCCCCAAAAATGCAGACTCTCTTGTAAAATTTTGTTGCACCCATCAGGCTCTGCGACCAGACTCCTGGTCTGAAATGGCTCAAATCACAGTTTGAGGCACCGATGGCCCACCCAGGACCAACACACCTCCCATACATACGCTTCAGTATGTGGTCAAAAGTATGCAGACACCTGGGACTTGTTTTTGGGATATAGGGCCCTTGGTTTTGATGAAGGAAAAACGTTATATACAATAATATTTAGAGTAAAAACATTTTGTTTCTTTCCTTTTTCAACTTGACAACGTCCCTGAGCACAAAGTCGGGTCCATAAACAAATATTTAGTTTGGTGTGAAAGAGCTGCACAGACCCTGACCTCGGCCATCACCCATCAGTGTGACACCTGACTAATGTACCTGTGGTTTTGAAATGAGATGTTAAATAATGTCATATGGATATATTTTTTCAACATATTTTATTGACATGCTTTTGTTGACCTTGTGTTCATATTTACATATTTACACACACAGAGGCATCGTGTTCCTTTAGAAATTGCTAAATTGTGTTTTTAATTAGCTTGATAATATAGTATATAAACTAAATGTGTTTATATACTACATAATCCAGCTAGAAAGCAGTATGTAGTATCAGCAGAAGTTGTGTTAAACCGCAGTGTGAAGTATGAATAACCAATCTCAGCTCATAAAACAGTGTGACTTGAATACATTTCCAAAAGTTTAAATTGACTTCAGCATCAGTGGATTTAACCAAAACCCACAAATAATTAACATCCGTGTTAGCTTGTTAACTTTTATTATTATTATTAGTAGGTGAATTATTGTTTCGGTCAAACTGAAATTAGCAGCACTGAAATGCATCCGACAGGTTTTATTTAAATAGTACGCTGAGTATTATTTATATTTACTATTTATAGTGAGTAAAAACAGTAGCTACATGTTTATGAATATTAATGTTAAATATAGTGTCATTTAACTATAGTTGAAGATGGCTACAAAGCCGATAATTACTGGAAACATATGTGAAAAAAAAAAAAAATTAACTGCAAATGTTTACACACACACACACACACACACACATACACCCAAACAGTCAAATGGAAACTCCCACCTATGACACTGACCCTTTCCCACCATCCGCTCAGTGCCACTGCGGAGAACATTGCAGGTCAACATCCCTTCTGGCTTCTCGTGGACGATGCTGAACATGATTTGAATAGCAGCCGAGCTCAGGATAATTCTGGTGGTCTGCCTCACTTCCACCTCTGGAATGTCCATATTACAAACTGCAATCACTTCCCATCTACAGAAGAACTGTTACAAGGGTGTAGTTCATTTCAATGTCAGATGTCTCCCCCCCCCCCCCCCCCCCCCCCCCCCACCACCATGTGATGGCATTCACTGCACCGTGTGTGTGTGTGTGTGTGCAGACAGACGGGGAGTGTGCTTTCTGCTCCCATAAATAAGGCCGACGTAGGCTCCGGCCTGTTTCATCCATCACTGGGCTGTAGCTGTGTTTGTAGAGCAGGAGGGAGCGAGGGGCCCGGATTCATCCATGTTCCCAGCAGCCATCCCCCCTGTGGGAACTTCACACAGCCATTAAACACCTCATGGCAGTCCGTTAGCTATCAGGCCAGCTGAGCCGAAGAGAGAACTGCAGTCCCGCGAGCTCTCCTCTCGTGGACGTCCCCGTGGACGTGTCAACAGGTTTTTCATTTAAAGTTTTAGTGCACATCTCGGGCGAATAAGTCTTCTGATATAGGAGAAATGGAGGCAGATACAACCTCGGCCTTAAAAAAAAAGTTCACACAGGTGTTAATGTATGATGTGAAATACAGTGAAAGGTCAGAAAAAAATGTGTCCACAGAGATAATTATTCATATCGCACATTGTCCAGTGTCAGAAGGTGTTCATGTTTTAGTGACAATTAAGCCGAATTACAGTACAGCTGATGAGACTTCAGAGCAGGTGTTCAACATTATCTGAAATCAGCTTTGATGCCTGTTTGTACTCTGAACGCTAACTGACAGCTTTTAACAGTTACAGATCAATGTGGAATTGCTTTGCATTGATTGAGACATTCAAATATTTATCTCCGTGAATCAAAATCTCCTTGAGGATGCATCGCCTAATCAGCGCGTTGGGCCTTTTCACCGTACATCTCCATGATGATGATGATGATGATCGTGAGGTCATCTCAAAAATCCGCAGAATCCATGACGACGGCGGTCCTTCGGTAAACACAGTTGACTTCTGGGATGTCAACGGGCCGGTGAAACCTGCAGTTGTAGTTTAAGGGGAGGCGATAGCGTCTAACGTGCCCTTAAGTCGCTCATGGGAGTGAAACAAAGAGGTTTTTATGAGGAAGTGGATCGCAGGTGTTGAAACTGACAGAATATGCTGTAGATTCCCAAGCTTTTTAAAAGCATCTGGACTAATAAAGCCCTCAATTTATAAAGCGAGAGCAAGACCCTGAGTATGAGTATGTTTGGTTACCATCACTTATCACTTAAAAAAAAAAAAATGAAAATCATAATCATAAGCAGAAAAATCATACATTCTCCAATACGCTCCAAAAATGCCAACAACCAGTAAAATCCCCCAGCTGCAGCACCCCGCCAGCCTGTCGTGGGAGTGGTGCAGACTGTTTGATCTCACCTCGCCCTGATTAATTAAAGGAGAATGCCGCGGACTCTCAATGTCTCCATGGGTTTCACATAACTATCCCCAAAGAGTCAAGCTGGATCGTTCAGGGAGTCGACGGCATTGTGTTGTTGAGCGAGACTGAAGAGGTGGCTGCTTCCAGCAGTCCTTAAAACCACACTCCACATGCCCGGGATTCCTTCTGACCACACTCTCAGGCAGGAGCAGATGCTTGATTGATGAATAGGCCACGTTAAGTGTGTTTTCTTCATCAAACAACCGTAGTGTGTTTGAACTTCATGGTACTTAATATGATGGTGATTCAGCTCCTATTTCCTTATTATAAGGTTGTATATTTAACACCGAGGTTGTTTATATCTATCTAGTATTTATAGTATCACTTTCTAACAGTACTTATAATGACTTAATTAATTGATTTATAGATTTAAAATGATGGTAAAATATCTTTCTGGCTGCTGAGTAATCAAAATCAAATCTGCTGTTATAAATGTTAATAAGCCATTAATAAGGGGTAATAAACAGGTCTATAACTATAAGTGTTAAAATGTCAGTAGTTCAGGCTAATAAACACCCTTATAAATGTTAATACGTCATTGATAAACGGTGATAAACACCAAGTCTGCAGTTATAAATATCTTAAATATTAATTAAGGTGATGAGATGTAATTTATTAATGAGTGAAAACCTCTGAAAGGAAATTAAGTTAGTAATTTATGATGATAATATTATAAATAAATAAATAAATAAATACAGAGACCAGCCAGCTCCACTCACCTTGACTCATTTAGTGGCATAAACTGAAGTACTTCACCTGTTTATATGGCTATAAATGTATATTTTTAATATTATTTAATCATAGCGGCAGCATATATGATAATAATTACAGTACTCATGAAAGTTATAGGGACGATTTACTTTTCTATTGGACCCCATCTGTCACTGAAGTCTCGTAATCTGACTGCTGATAATTAGAAATGTTAATAAGTAATTAATAATGTACCTATAAATCCAAGTCTGCAGTTGTAAATGTTGCACAAGTTCTTCATAGAAAGGTCACAGGTCCTATAGAATAACTCACTCACCCAAAGAAAAAAAGAAACACTTTGCCTGCTCTGTGAAACAGTTTGCCTGTCTGCCAGATAGACAGTGCGATTATAAAGCATCTCTCTGGCCTCCATCATGCAGCGTGACAGTAAGGACACGGCCCTGGACCAGTGACAGCACCCATAAGTCTCCATCGGGGCCCCAGGCAGGGTGTCTCGTGACTCTGTGCAGGTGCCTCCTGTTCCTGCCGGAGTCGCCAGCCAGTCATCCCCTAAATGGCTCTCCTCCCTCTCGTCTCACATCCTCCTTTAAGCTGAGCTTTGTCCCGTCACTCACTAAGATGTTCCACAGCCATGAAGGGGGCTTAGTGAACGACGCCGTGTTTAGTCATTAGTGAGCGGGAGATCTTGCGAGCCGGGCTATGCGGTATTGGATGTCACATCTGACAACGACTAGAGAGAAGAGCACATGTGTGCGAGTGAAGGGGCAAAAGGATCAAAGAGAGACTTGTGTACTTGTGTTAACCTATTCTCTATAACATCAAGAGTTCGCTGCTAAAACAGAGAAATGATACTAAAATAGGAGAGATGTCTTCTTATGATACAAAAACTATGATGCTGATTTTTTAATATAGTAAATGACACTGAAATTGACTGTGATTGAGTCAAATATAAAAAGCTAAGTGAGTGTGAATACGTCTCTGATTTGTTTTCCTTCTTCCTGTCTGTGTTTGAGCTGGGACCCATTATTCATCTGTTTCCATGATTTGATTCACATTTCATCACTTGGCATGGACCAGCGTGGTACTTTCTGTACGTTTTCTTCGATTTAGTCAAACGGCTAACAGAAAAATAAACGACTCCTTTTTGACTCGATGCCTCCACATCTGTGATTCGTCAAAGAAAAAACACAGGAGGGATGCGATTAAAACAAAACGAACAACTCGACAAACAAAATGTGCATTTCATGGCTTTCCAAACGCCAGACTCATGTTTGCGCACACAAACAAACACATACATTTCTTATAAAATCACTGGCAACGCACGCGGTTGTTCAGGCCATTTAGACTCAGGTTGTAAAATTTGGTTTGTTAGGAAACACTTAGCAGACCAAAAGGCAAAAAGTCCCACTGAGTCTGTAAAGACCTACTGAGAATGTTTGTAGCTTTTCCAAATATGCTTAAAAAAGTATGTGGGTGTAGCTGAGATATACAACTACTACTACTGATAATGTAGAGAGACGAGAAATGCTCCTATTTTGCTGTTAAATATCAACATTGATCAGCATAAAAACCAATTTTATTTCATTAATTTTTAAAACACTTCAGATAAAGTTTAAAGACAGCAGATGGGAGGTTGTGTTAAAATACGTCAACGTCTTCGCCATATTCTTTTTGACATTGATTCATAATTGTGCGGCTGTGTAAGTTATTATTTAGTTTATATTAAAATTTCGGACTAAAATAAAATGAATGAATAGATAGAAACAACTCCTAAACTGAACGCTCTGTTCAAACCAGATGTAATATAAATATTTTCAGAGAGATTTTATTGCTCTGAGCCATATTTCTGCTAAATCCCAAAAAAACCCAAAGGACTAAATTAGTACAATTCAACAAATTTTAGCTGCAATTACGCATTTCTGTGTTACATATTGCCCTGAATGGTACAGCTCGAGTTGAAATAACACATAAGACTGTGAAGCATACAGCAAACGTTTGACTTCACGTTACAAGATCAACAAGTGAGGGAGGAAGCAAAGCGCTGCGCTGAACGCCATCCAAACGGACCGTTGTGTCGAAACCTTAGATCACCAAAGGGAGAGAGAAAAGCTTTCTGTAAGTTAATGTCTTCCTTTTGGAACCACTGTCAGACATGTTTTAAGAAATATAGTGCCATCTGACTCCTGTTGTATCGACAGTACCCGCAGCAAAGCGGGATCGACTCGTTCTATAGGCTACATGTGATGTTTGAGACCCACTGAGCTAGACTAGCTAGCTCGCCAACGAGCCTCGTTCTTCACTAACCTGAGTAGACGAAACTTTCATGTCCTGACTCACCTGCTACAGCAACAGGAGGTAGCGCTTCCTCCACCTCCTCTATCCTCACCTCCACCTTGTTGCCTGCAGCAGCTTCTTATATCCCCGGACTTCAAGTCTTACCTTTGCGAATCAGCTAACGAGCTACCGCCAGTCGCCGTTAACGACAAGCCCTGTAACTGTCTAAACCTAACCGACCCAACCAACGAAGGAGTATTAGCCAATCAGAGGCGTGTCACGAACTGCGCGCGTGCCAAGTAGTGTGAAGCAGATCTGCTGCTTGAATGACACACAGAGGACCCAAGACGAATTTTTTGCAGTTTGATCAACAATTGATTTGTGAAGCATTTAATGCATGATCGGAATGACAGATGAAAAGAACATAAAACATAAAACATTCAGGCCCTAGCGACGTCAGTTTATATTTTTCTCCGCTGGTCACCGAAAGGTGCTGCAATATCCATTAGGAATAACGGTTCTGTGGACAAATAGAGCTGGGTGTCTCTGAGGTGCTGATTGAGCAGGCAGATGGAGTATAAATTATGATGAAAAGGCATCAGCAAGGTTGACCTCCCTCCATCTATGCTTAATCTGCAGCCAAGGAGAGATTTTATTTTCCTTGCAAGATCAGGGGAAAAAAAAAAAACGCCCGGGGAATCATTCTGCTAAACCCTCGGTTGGCAGGCTCCGTCTCGGAGTGGTTCAGCATCTGTGGCTTTATTTTCCAGTGGAGCTCTAAGCTCTTTTTTTCGTAAATGATTTCTTGCACCATGTGAAATTGATTAATTTTTCATGATAGCTACACTAGCTCTAATTTTGAAAATGCCCCACATCTTGAATCCAGTTTATATAAAATGTTTTGGCACTGAACAGCCAAAGTAAAAAAAATAAAATAAAAAAAGAAGTATCAGTGTAATAGAGGTCAGAAGATATTAAATGAAATGAGTTTGTTTAGCTAAAAATGGATAATGGCTGGTTCTGGTCCCTTCTGAAATGGCCTGTTGCTGCCATATTTTGGTAGTAAAGTTTAGTTTAGTATCACAGCAATTAAACACAGGAGTCATAAAACATTAAATGATAAAAAGCTCAGTAATAAAAATAAAAGTGAAGAGACAAATTTAGATTTGGCATTAATCCATCACAGCTGGCCATTAGATGCATCTGAAACCTGAGCAAAGACTATACCTCTACTAAAGCTGCACAAGCCGCTAGATTTGTTATGTTAATAACAGAAAACTATGTGCATGTGGATGCACCCTGCTAGCTAACAGATAAATAGACAAAAACGATCAAAAACATAACCCATGCAGGCTGGGGGAACAATCCTGGTCAGCGATCACAACACGCAGTGACGTAACGCTTTTCTCCTCCACAGCCTGACTCAGTAGGAAAAAAAAAAGAACCAGAAACCTTCAAATCCTGCACAGTCAGTTGCAGTGAAGCCCGACTCTGACCTCTTTCCCTGTGACTCCATCATGCACCTGTGCAGGCGAGGACCTCGGGGACGGTCCCTGTATAAGTTGTGCATGGGGCCTCTGGCCTCCCTGTCGTGCCTGATGTATGTCGGCGTGTCCCGGGGTCCTCTCCCTGTAGGTGTGGGTCTCCCTCCAGAGGCCCGATTAAAACAGCCTGCTCTCTCAGCTGTGTTTGCCGCTTGTCAAACAGTCTGGTTTATGGGCTTCATTAGTGGAGGAGGTGGGCTACATGTGGGGAGTGTGTTTTACTGCCACTGGCTGTCTGTAAAGTCCAGAGATCACGACTTGTCTGACACTCAGTAAATCAGCCAAGCTTTTGCACATTTCATGTAGTTGTGAAACACGAGTGCAAACCGAATGAAGGAGGAGAGCGGAAGAGAGATCGTTATTGTTATTAACGAACGAATAAGAAATGCTTAAATGTTTTGCCAATACAAAAGCAATACTATAAAAGTTCATGATATGTAATCAATGCTCGCCTTTAGATGCAAGAGTCAATAATTATTCGATCGGATTTTTCTCCGTGTAGCTTTGTTGCAGCTGAGTCTGGACAGTGAAAAGTCGAGAGGTACATAAAGAGGGACTTGAACGTGTGTGGTTTTAGGTTACGTTTGGTGCTGACATCATGCTGCTGCAGGGACATTTGCATATGTGAGGCCTTCGCTTTTTTTTTAATGTGCGTACAGCAAGGATTATTCTACCTTTTTTGTAAACTTACAAATGTTAGAAAAGTAATCTTTGCACATGTGTTTACAGACTGTTGCACACGAGAATCAATCATGAGTATAAAATCACCTCCTGCAAGCTCTCAAGTGTGTTGACAGTGTGTGGGAGCTGAGTTTTGTTACTTTTACTCAAACGTTATGTGGTGAAAAATGATTGATTGTGCAGAATATAAGAATTTTCCTCAAGACAATAGCGAGGGGGGGAAAAAAACATAGAATATATAGAATTTGAGACAATGACAACATCAATCCGGTTTATAGAGCCAAACACTGAGGAAAAAAGTGCTCGGATAAGAAGAAGAAGAAGAAGGCTGTTTAGAGCGTTGATCAGTGACGTGGTGAAGTAACGTTTTCTAAACTACGGCCACAGAAGTTGCTCTGTGTTTGCATTTATATTGTACAGCAACACATTGTGATATTTCTGATTAAAGAGCTTTATCAGATCAGTTTGTAAGAAAGAGCAAAGAGTCGCGGTTTTATCAGTCAACTGCTGCAGTCCTCAATCTTCTTAAATCGGATTTTTGGATCTTCACCAGAGTGCTTATTATACAAAGTCCCGCTGCCACAAATATCGTATTTGGGAATTATTTCTTACTTACTGGCCAGAAATCTGTGTTCCTACCAAATATGCCTCCTAATGCAGTGAGACGTAAGAGCACTTAATGCCAGTGAGTGAATACATATGGGACCAAATTTGTTCCATCACGTCGAGATTTAGTTGGAGGTAACCTTATATTTTCTGAGCATTTCTTGTGGTGAGGTATGGAGTCATAACAGAAGCCCTCATCTGTTCTACTTAATGCAGGCTGACTATTGGCTGTGACTGCCGTTTTAATTCTCACCCAAACAGGCCACTTTGACTATTGATGTGCTGGAAAATAGTGATGCACACTTTAAGGCCCGTGCCAGACATGGCAGAAGTGCTGCTTAGTGGTAGCAAAAGCAGTTACGTTTCCCAAGACATATTTCAATTTAACGATGCAAAGAAAACGAGGGCTTTCCCTTGAGCTTACTTTTTTGATTATTCCTATTTTTCCAAGCAATTTCACCTGTCCACAGCTGGCCTCAGATCCCAAAATGGTGTTGTGTTGAAGCGTGACATTGATGTCTTTTAGGGATCTCAGACTTTGTTGTGGAAAACTGGGAAACAAATGATTCCAGTCTCAACCGAGGCATTGAAATACCTGTATGTGGGTGTGCTGTCACGATGGGGTTTTTAATGCTTTGGCACTGAGCTGACAGGCCAGCAAATCTGGCAACTTTGTTGTGCTTCTTTGGTTTTCATCATCTACTTTCCTGGTGGTCTTCAACCCACTCGAGGTGCTCAGAGAAAGAGCTGGCAGGGAGGCAAACCTGGCAATGTGACTTCTTATGAAGAAAAAAAAAAACCCGAGGAGCGTGTGTGGCACATTGCATGCCTGAGTGTGTGCGTGGAGGTGGTGGAAGGGAGGGCGTCTGGTGTGGGAGCAAGCAGCAATGTCGTGAATTTAAACAGCTCACTGAGGACAAGGTACTGGCAGCAGACCGTACATCTGAGGTGACGCGTCATATAAAAAAGGCAACGAGCGTTTAATCTCCGTCTCTGTGAAAAAGAGCAGCTCCTTCTTTTGCAAAGAGAGAGAGAGGAAAAAAAACCCTGCATTCTCCAACAACACAGATGGGGGTTGAATAATTCATGGCAACTCAGGCAAAATGTCCTCATGCTGCAGTTCTATAAAAATAATCCCATAACATCATCACACTCACCCCATTGCTCGCGGCTCTCATACAAGACACCTGGGAGAGGTCGACTGGCCTTCAAGCCTCATGACTCAGACTTCATTCACTGCGTCTCTTCTATTCTCTGTGAAGAAAACTTTAATAAAAAAGGGAAACAAATCATGGTTTCTTTTTTTGTTTTACAATCCAAAAATGTGGACGTGTTGCTGCAGCCTGCCCACATTTAGGAACAGTGTGAATATAAGTGGAGAAAGCAGAGAGGAGATGGACTGTGTGTTTCCTTAAGTGAACGTCTGGACTCAAAGGGGGCAGCGTACTTATTTTGGACAGTTTTGTTCATCTTGGCAGAAGCAGTAATAACAGTTGTCTACCCCTTCCTTTAATGTGCGTCCAAAGTCCAAGTTGAACAATTTCATTAGAGCAGTACTTTGCCCTCCTGGGAGACAGATAGGGAGACAGCTGACAAGGATAAAAAAACCTGATGATAAAGGTTGAAAAAAACAGCCAGGAGGAGAGAAGAAGAAGAAAAGAAAGACGGGGCTGAACTGGTCCAATATTTCACCCAACCTGACAGCAGAGTTGTGTTAAATGCAGTGAGTACAGTTAAACGTGTTTTGCTCTTTTCTTTGTAGTAAGCAGAGACATGAAACGATGACAAACGGACGTCTCGTGGCTCGTGGCCAAACGATTTCCCCCACAGAGGACGTTAACAGTGACCCCTCATGTTCATAATGTGACCCGTGGACAAACCTCGCCGCTCTGTCTGCTCAATTTATTCCTTCCTCTGTACAATGTAGTCAATTTATTCAAGGTTTTACCAATAACATGTAGCCCAAATCCACATGTACATTATGATAATGTTACACACCAGCTGCCTGGGAGAAACCTGAATGGTTCAACTCTGTTTAATCCTGTTTATTATTGTTTCTATGCGGCGTGGAAATATCGGTGTAGCACTCATGGTAAACTTTCAGAGTTTAATCTGCATTTGTCATCTATATAAAAAAAACCAGATTGCATCACAATAAAAAGTAGCCAAACTTTCTGAAATAAAGGACACGCATCACCGTTATAATAAAACTCTGCACGTATCGATAAAAACGCTTCAAACGCTTCTCTGTTGCCGGCAGGTTTTTTTTTTTTTTTTTTTTTGTAAAAACAGGCAGCGCAGTGGTGTGAAAAAGTGGCTTTATGAGCACATAAAAGCGGGTACAGTTACAGCGCACTGGCTTGTGGTCAAAATCTCATCTCATCTTAAATGGTTGAAACAACAGTTGGGTTTTGTGGCTTTTTTTTAAATCACCCGTTTCTGTCGCTTGAACCCCAGTCAAAGGAAAACTGTGGCAGAATATGGTTGAAATGAAAGGAGAATGCGACATGGCTGCGGTTGAACATGATCTTTTCTATTTCATTAGGGCAGTACAGTCATGTAAACCTACAGACTGATCTTTATGGATAAATAAACAACAACCGTGACCGTGATATTTAATCATACTTGAAGTGGAATCTGTAGTTGGTTATTAAAGACCATATTTATCTTCAGAACTGTAATTATTGTTGGAAAAGTGATGTTGTGTATCTGCACGAGGAGAGTGATTAAACGAATGCTCCTTATTTCAGTAAAGGACTGGGGCTGCATAACACACACACACACACACACACACACACATCCGCGGCCACATCCGTGCGTTCTGGCCTCACGGGCCGGGGTGAGTCTCGTCTTCTCTTTGTTCTAGCCGAGTGCCTGATTAGAAACATCGAGGGTAATTTCCTAATTGGCTTGTCCTAACCTCTTTCATCTGGGGGATGCAAGGCGAGCAGGTACAGCCGTAATCTAATAACCACGAACGTGCGGCCTACTCCAACAGAGACACATGTAACAGAGGATTTCACCCTCTGACTCTGGCTGTTCTGTGGAAGAACTGAGTTATCGCCTCCCTCCAGCTTCATCCTTCCTCTGCAGCTCTGCCTGACCTGCAGCAGGTCTGTGGATCTGCTATAGGCCAGACATGCTAATGAATCATTAGCGTTTGAAGCTGTTGTCCTTGTGCATCTTACTCTAAAAACTATGTTCTGGATATTGTCTGTATCTCCCAGAAAATCAAAGCTGCACATAACGATATTCTTACATTAAAAAATGTGTCAGACAGCTATGTGTAATTTGACAGGTGTTTATCATAGTTAATTTTTTGTATATTGATAAAATTTAGGCAGAAGGCACCTTTTTATGGTGGCACGACTGCATGCAGTATCAGTGGAGAGATGCAGATTTGCTCTATGCGGTGCAAAGAAAGCAAAAGTTTCTATGCATAGGAAGCATTGTAGGAGAACAGAAAACTGTCAAAGTTACAGACAATATTTGGAAAAGGTTTATAGTTTTGGTGTATATATATTGCAACATTCAATAGGAGAAATATTTCAATATTTCACATTAGGAACGTCATAACTTAAAAAACAGAAATACAGTTCGTCATCTTTTAAAAGCTGTTTAGATTAATGTCAGTGACAAGCCAAGACAGTATTTTCTACCAGCCTCTGTGGATGTCTCATATAAACGTTACTTGGCTTAAATATTTGTTGATGAACTCCTCCTGAGCTTTTCGGTTCAAGACGTCCGTTGGGACAAAAAAAAAAATGCTCATGCAAATAAATCAGTCGACATCAAATGTTTTGATAAATATATGTAAACAAATGCAAGTCAGATGTGGAGGAATACATCACGACCGTCCGCCGAGGGCTCTAACCTCATCACCGCAGTAAAAAGCTGATGTCAGACAGACCATCTAAATGGACAGCGACTACAAAATTGTCAGTACATACTGGAACACTGATGGAGTCATCTCGCTTTGGGGCCCGTAGCTTCATATGGCACACATGTTATACACTCACAGAGGGCCTCATACATCTATCAAATCTGAGATCAGAGTGTGTGATTGTGCCTGCGAGTGCGTCTGTGTTTGTGCGTGTGTCAAGGTGTCTCTGTGTACTTATAGCATACATGTGCGAAACATACGCAAGCATGTAAGAGAAAGGGGAATAAACCCATCCCGCGGGCATTGGAGGAATGCAGCTGGCGTAGAGTAGAGGAGGAGGAAAGTAGAGGGATGTGGTGGGGGGGTTGTTGAGAATGTGCCCCTTGTTACCCCCGTCGTGGTTATAGATGAAGATAGCGGGAAGGGGAGGCCTTATCGCAGGGCTCCATCTTCGGGTTTTGCATTGCCGACATCCCTCGAGATAATTTTATGACCTGGGAAAGCCCTTAGGTCAAGGCCAAACCAATAAACCTTCACTATTTATTCCTCCCTCATCCCCTTGTCCCAACATCCACCATCCACCGACTCTACATCCCTCCATCACCCCGGGTCTCACACACCCCGTCATCCCCTGCTTCTCTAAATAAGGGCATGTTGTGTCTATCGGCACTGCTGAGCGTGGAGGAGACCGTTCACTTTCAAAATCAGGAGGGAGTAAAGTGGAGGGTAAAGAAAGTATAATCAGCAACTGTGTGTTTTTTATCAGATAACAGCAGAGTGTAGCAGAAATTCCTCAAATTGGTTGTTTTTAGATCTGCACATCCTGATTTCACTCTGGTGACTAGAAGAGGGTCATGTTCAGACTACATGTGGGACATTGCTAATGTGTTTTATAGGTAATTATAGTATGTTTCAACTACCAGAATACATGGCCTGATCTCCCTTTCAACTAAATCCTTCTTTTTGTTATAAATATTTCCACAACTTATTAATTTATTGCTTTTTTTTTTTCAATTGATGGATTTATCATTTTTAATAAGTACCTCTTGAGATGCTCTACATTTACCAATAGTCCCAAACCCAAAGATATTAAAATTACAATTTTATAAAAGTAAGAAAACCTGCAAATTTTACATGATAATTAAACAATTGAATTATTAATAATTAATAAAATATTTTATATATTTCCTAACAATCGTGTTAAGGCTGAACATTTCTATTTGCACGGCTGTTTTCTTTTGTGTGTGTGTGTGTGTGTGTGCGTGCGTGCGTGTGTGTGTGTGTGGGAGAGCTTGAGATTTGTGAATTTGACAGTTGATTGATGGATGTGAGGAGAAGATGGAAGAACAAATGAAGCAGATAAATGTTGTGGCCAAATTCTTCCGCTGCCCTCCTGTGCTGTCATAGCAACGTGGGAGTGACCCACACACACACACACACACCCCACGAGCAT
Source organism: Pampus argenteus (assembly GCA_036937835.1). Classification (NCBI taxonomy): domain Eukaryota; kingdom Metazoa; phylum Chordata; class Actinopteri; order Scombriformes; family Stromateidae; genus Pampus; species Pampus argenteus. The sequence goes on from CM072881.1 coordinate 16,696,583, forward strand.
GTTTTAACACACACGCACACATACACATATGCACCATGTACATTTGTACCGTGTACAGTAGATTTTATTGACGTTTAGCCTAAATATTTAGAGCGGCTGTCACACTGGTCACCGGCTGTTTGTACGTACCTGCAGAGTTTATGTGTGTTGAGAATTAGCTTTCAGTTCCGTTTTCAAGGTGCTTTTGGCTTAATGAATTCAAGCTGCATTGCAAACCTTTACCATCCATCCCTTGTGCATGCCAGTATAAACTCTGCCCTCATCTTTGCATCAACTGAAGGCGGTGCTTTAGGTTTGTATGAGTATCGTGCAGATGCATGAGTCCTCGGCTTTAGTACAGGGGCTTTAGATTGATTCTCTGTTTTTCTGAGACTTAATGGTGGAAAATGTAGTAAATGCAGGTCCAAATGAAAACCAGGGCCTATTGTCAGTGTGCATTACATGTCAGCCTTCTGCTTTACCTCTCCCATTGGTCGCACAGAGCCAGTAAACTGCCCAGAGACCAAAGGCCCTTCCTAGAAATGCTGTTGAACCATCACAATCCTCCTAAAGTGTTTGCATTCAAAGTATTACTGGTCATTTCTCATCAATTACATTCTTGGCAGTCGCCGGCAGTGGAGCCAAAGTTATTTAAGGGTGGTGCCCGGTTGAGATGCTTCCACCGGCTTTGAGGAGGGCTTTTAAAGATTTTAAGGTACAAGGGGGGTGTGTTGCTTTGAACTCGTCTCTTTATCATTTCAGCTTAACATCCATTATGCCACAGACATCAATTGGGATAGATACTCTGCCCAGAAAGTCTGCGCTCTTTATGACATCTTAAAGTGATTACCAGGGTTAAAGAGGCCCTTTAACGTTAGAAAAAGGACTTGAATTGGGGTGGGGGGTGAGGGTGGGGGTGGGGGTGGGGGTGGGTGTAGACAGCCTCCCAGGAAAATGGCACATGGCTTCACACTGTGGGAGTCTGGCACATCAGTTAACACTGCTCATGCTTTGCATTAATTTCTGTAATCAGGACAGCAGAGAGCCAGCGTTTACAGATGCAGCTGATGTCATGCCACACAACATTGCACATAAACAATGTCACTTCACACCCACTGATGTCGGATAAATACCATAACAATGCCCCCGGACTGCACAGCAACAACCTCCGAGACGCACGTTTGTAGTTTATTGAAGAAGACAACAGCAGACCTTTCTGAATATGTGTTGACTGTGAAAAACAACCCTGTTACCGTTTGAATGTCTGAATGCCATTTGATCCTTTTCTTTGCCCTTCATTCTTCCAGACAACACCCAGGACATGATGTTTGATTTGTGTCTTTCTCACCCACTCATGGAATTAGAAATGTTTCCACTGCCCGGGTTCATACGCTGCACTTTGTATACCTTCACTTCCCACACACCTGAATCACATTTTCTTGTGTTTGATGCTCTGTTTGTTCTCCTTGAGCCGCCCCGGTAATGAATAAACAGTCTACCGTCACTGCACGGAGTTAAGTGTCCTTGCCTGGATGATTTCCCCCCACGCCTTCATCCATATGTGTGTGTGTGCGTGTGTGTGCGTTTACCATCACCCCATCATGTGCGAACACATGTTTGTATATTTGTGTGTACATGAGCTGTTATGTCACTTTTTCTTCTTCTGTGGATTTGGAAATGTACCATATTTTGCAAAAAAAAACAAAACTGGGAGCTTTTTCAAATCTGTGCACAGAATAATACAGGCCCGCTGTGGGACGTTATCATCGGTGCAGTGTACCTGAACTTTCAGGATATGGAACATTTTTCCTTCCACGATATTTTATGAACCAGGATGTTTTGGATATACGTCATTAGAAATGTGAGTGTGTATGCCGGCTGACCAGAGCGCTTGGCTCAAGGCGTTGTTGTGCGTACGTCTCACAGAGCCGTCTGAATGTTCTCCTCTCCTCATAAGTCAGAAAGGACCATGCCTGTGAGTGCATGTAGATACAGGAGGTGCTAGCGGTCTGTATACAGTGTAATGGGAAAAGAGTGTTTAGAGATCCCTGTGCTTTTGAGTGGCAACTAGCCATGAAGATCAGCCAAAACAAGCCCATATGCAGGTCACACACTGGAAGTTCCTTTGTCAGGAATCTGGGATCACTTTTTCATCAAGCCGGTGTTTATATTGGTGCAACTCCAGCTTCTAATAGAGTAAATGGTCGAATAGTTTTCACCTGAACTTTTCTGTCTTTCAGTAGATCCCTGGTGATGCTTCACCTCATTTAAAATGCTGGATGTGAGCATTACTAAATCTTTTTTACATAAAGGTTCTACGCCTGCAGTTTTAACCTTTCTGACCGAACCTCTCAAGTGATTTCCCATGAAATCAGTGTGATGCCAGAAGCCAAGAAAAAGCGTTTTAATTTCTATGCATATGATCACAAATCATGGCTGCTTTTGGCTTTTTTTTATTTTTGCAAGTAGATTTAAATGATGATCATATTTTTTACACACACACACACAAAGCTAGAAATGATTGAATCGTTGTTGTTTTTTTCTACACGGCGTCACAGTGGAGTCGTTATTCTCAACATCACAGGCGTCTTGGTCTGAGAAGAGAAAGTAGCTCATCCCTTTATGTCCTAACTGACAGATCTCCTTCTCGGCTCACTTAAGAGGTCGTCCAAAGCTGCATGTCTATAAATCCTAATTGATGTCTGCGTCTCTCAGAAGCTCAGTAATGTCAAAACTTAGAGCCACTGTTAAAGCAAGATTAAAGGATAAAACCAACCCTTCTCCCGTTATGTTTATTAACCAAACAAACGGCACGGCTTAAGTCAACCTCGCTCTGCTTCTCAGATACGTGGCCAAATTAAGGAATTCAGATTATTAATGACTGAACAACACTGCAGCCTCAGAAGATAATAGTCCTGCCTACGCTTTGAAAGACTTGGAAATATTTTTATTTATTTATTTATTTTTGCAGAAAGGCAAAGATGGAATCGCCTTTCCGGCTTCTTACCAACACTTTCTGTGGGAAAACCAAGTCAAAGGGATGAAGTCGGTTCTCCCAAACTCTCCCCCTGTTCCACCACCATCCCTGCTAAAGGAATGTGAATCAGTTTAATTAGGGAACCACAAGTGGGCTCATGGGAAGCCCCCCGTTTTTAATTTCTGCTCCCTGGGTTGTCTCTAGCTGGTTGGGGGTCATAGTCATAGTGCCATGCTGCCAGAGGTTACCAGGGCCAGCTGGTTCTCAGACAGGGTGTGTGTGTGTCTCTCTCAGTGTCTATGTGTGTGTGTGTGTGTGTGTGTGTGTGCCAAGTCCAATATTCTCCTCTTTTCATTGGATGGCATGCTACAAGGACTTTTCATGTTCAAAACATATTTTCAAAATGTTTGTATAAACCTAAATGGTTTCAAATATTTGAACCAGCAGACATGAAAGTTTGACGACTAAAATCAGCCGAGGAGCCGGAGAGCTGCGCGAGCCGCTGCGAGATTAGTCAAATATCTTTTTACATGTCTATTTCTAATACGGTCCAGGTCTTCTGTGTTTACGCCACCGCTCCGAGTAAACACCAGACACTATTTGGCCTTGTCACAGATTAGAAGTCATTCTTCACATTCAACTTTGATGTAGTTGAAAAAGAAAGGCTTTGGTTTAGTGCGGTCTGTAATCCAAGAGTTATATGTACATCAATAGCTTATTTTACAAGAGCAAATATAACCACAAACACATATGGCGAGGATCTATCCATTGTGCAAGAAACCCACTGGGTTTTTCAGTTAAAGTCTCATGTCTCTGACCCATAGACTCCACTTCTTACTTATAATGACGTTGAAGTGGGAAAATAAAAAAAACAAATTGAGCATTTCCTTACATTAAGTGCGGTCGGCAGCATGTTTGTCTTATTTCTTCATTTCAGCTCCTTAAAGGCTGAAAGTAGAAAGTTGGTGACCGGAAACATACAGCTTTGCATCCTTGGAAAAGTTAATAAAGTTTAAGTGGGCAACATGAACGAGCAGCTGTATGAGCACATGAACCAAATTTACCCCAAAACTCGCTCTTAGTAGCTGTCAGTAGACGGATTGATTGGACCTGTATGTATGCATTAAAGTTATAATCCTTAAAATTTCATTTTGCAGTTTCAAACACACTAATCACAACATTAACATATAAATTATTAAATATATTAACAGTTCGTGAAGTTGTTATGGCGAACACGGAGCAACGTTGGCGTTTATGAGTGTTATTCAGTCATCTGAATTTGACTTTTACATATTTATAATGTGTACAATTTCTTTAGAGCTCCATTTATATGGATCAACATTAGCTTGATCACCTGATGATTATACAATATTCAAAATATTCACTGTTGTTTTTGCTCTCCGCTGTAACTTAGAAACGGGGGCTGATGAGAGTGATGAAAGTGAACTAAAACAGTCGAGTTTTAGGTTACGAAACCAAAACAGCCAGCTGGAAAATGATCAAAATGCTCTTCAGAGCTCAAAATAATATTAATTAGAGAAGATTTACTGCAATGAATGATCAGAAAAAGACTTACCGGAGGTGTAACTTAGTGTGTGTTTGAGATCAATTAAGTACAACTTAGCGTGAGTGACACGCGTAGCAGTAGGTTGGTGGGAACACATGATCAGAGGTCAAAGGGTCTCAGTGTTCAAACATATTGAAGATGCAGATATTTGACCTGATAATACACCCATCAATCACCATCATCACAGTTAACAAGAACACAGATGTTTAATGACACGGTGACACGACGTCATAGACCTTTAAATAAAGGAGGTGCAAGTAATTAACGCTTTTATTTTCTACTTAAACAACTTAACGCATTTCAACGTGTCTTCTCCAGAAAGACTCAGTTTACTGCTGAATAGAAACAGAGCTGATAAAAGCCTTGAAGGTTTGAGTCACTGCAAACAAAAACACGATCTTCCCACAGGCAGACAGGAAATACAAAAGGCCTGAAAGAGAAATGAGCAAAAGGATAAAGGTGAAAAGCTGACTACATCCTATGTTTCTGTTGAGTTTCCTCCCCAGACACACACACACACACACACACACACACACACAGGACAACCTGTTCCAAAAAGAACCATTGACCTTCTGTGTGAACGTCTCCAAAGACAAAACGAGACATCAATAAGCTGAAAAACGATACTTTGCAAGCGGAAATCGACTCGGCGCATGGAATAAGCCCCAGAATGGCTGTTTAGAGCACAATTGCTATAATACAGTAAAGGAAGGGATGTGCTTCTGTATTGTGTTGGCCAACAATAGCTGACTGTAAACTCACAGCCGCACCACCCTATGGATTTAGCAGCTCTTCATAGAGAGAGAGCGCTATTGTCCCCGATCACGAAAACAGTGCTTTGTGACTGAGGGCCAATGTGTGTCAGGTAACAGGTGGTGGTATACAGAGACATGAGAAACAGAAAGAGAGTGATAAAGAATGAAAGACGGAGAGAAAGAGAGAGTGTGTGTGGACCTTTATTTTTTTTCCTTTATTTATTTTGATTGCTCTTCAGCTTAGGCGGGGCAGAGTTTAATCTGTTCCACTGGTTTACAGAAGGGCTGTCGCAGTGGTATGATACCTCCATACGCTGGGCTCTGGAAACAATCTCACAACACCCAGAAATAACACCACACCGCGGGCTCAGCACACAACCACAACCGCTCTCCACTTTTACTGAGTAAACTGTATAACCTCACACACTTCCCAAACAGCACAGCTCCTCTAAAATAACGCTGCATTAATCCATTGTTTTACATTAATAATGCATCCAATGATTATGTGCAACATGAAATGTGTCTCTCTTAATGCTCTCCGAACTCTGTCTAGTCCCGCTCAGTGTTTCAGCCTCCTTCAGCTCATTGTTTTTTGCCTGCAACTATTGAATTGACGTATGCTTCATTTTTTGATATTTTGGACCTTCTTCGTGTGTTTATATTTCTGCTCCCGTCGACACATCTGACCAATGAGTGGAGTGAATGTTGTCATGTGACTTGTTTGTGATGTGTTGGCCTTTTCTCTGTGTGAAAAGATCAATATTTTAACAAAAACAACTTTTTTCCGATTTTAGCAATAAGAATAAAGTGAAAGTTTCCGGGTCTGGTCCAGTGTGGTCAGGTCTGGCTCGGACTGGATGTGACGTGCAGGTAACATGCATAACGGTTCAATGATGTGCAAAACATTCATGGATCTGTCCATTTAAATAACACCCTATCATTCAGACCTGAGCGATTGATCGGTGTCCAGCAGGGCATGTCCAGCCGGATGCCCTGGAGGAAATGAGGTCATTGGAACAGGCTGTGTGGAGTAAATGAACTACACCATGCTGATCCAACTGTTTCGCCCCTGCATTTAACCTGTTATTCCTTTCAACTGGAAGACTTGAATTTAACTGTAAGCGATGACTTCATAGATTTACCTCCTGGTTGTCTCTGAACACCCACGCCACCACGGACGCGCCCTCGCCAGAGGTCTCATACTCAAGCTTCTCCACATATGTCCGTTTTAAGGTCTGCTGAGCACGCTCCCATCATCCTCAGGCTGTCCAGCTTCCAGACAATAAGAGTAGGGAAGAGACATATCTGGGAAAAGAAGTGAGCTTTATAAGCTCTTGGTTTTTTTTATTACTCGGTATACAGTAAGAACATTGGAGAAGATGACTGACAAAGGGGAAAATGAGGAACCTTTTACGTCACACCAAAACAGTTCGCACCTTAGTCTGTTGAGCCTCTTGCACACCCTAAAGTGAGGGAATTTGGAGGAAGAGTAAAAAAGAGCCGATGTCTCTGCGCCAAACATTACGTCTCTCGCCTTAGTCACCAACCCCTGAGCCTTCAGTGTTGGCTGCATTTGGCTGCATGGCTCAGAGGACGACAGCTACTTTCTGCAGTTTTGAACACAACCGCAGAAAGTGAAGGAGGGAAAAAAAAACATTCAAATGGCACGAGGATGTCAGATTTCAGATCAAAACCTGGTGAAAGAAAACACACACACACACACACACACACACACACACACGAGGATTTCCCGTTTCATCATTTGTTTGATTTGTGTGTTTGTTTCAGTCAGTCAACAGTATTTCTTCACTATCGTTGGACTTTGATGTTTCTGCCAGTTTCTTCAATATGCATTATGATTTTAGGCTGAATTTCAATGGCAATGAAAACATTTTGGAGACAGAAATGTTTTTTTTCTTTATTTAGCGATGGCAGAAGAAGCCGATGGTTTGTGTTGTCACGCTGAAAGGAAAATGTTGTACACAAATTTCCAACATTTGAAGGCGAGGGTCACTTATCTTTGGATTTATAGGCATGCTGAAAAAACCTTAGAAATAAATAAAAAAAGACAACATTTCACTTTCACTTTTTTCCACTTTCTTAGTTAACTTAGGGAATATTTGACCATCAGGCTGCAGAAAAACTAGATCCTTGATATACAATCAGTTTATCAAGGGTTTATTGATATTGATACGTTCAGCAGACACAACGTGTCCTCTATCAGTCCACCTGATCAACGCCAGTCCAATAATTTCTTCATTTATTTATCGGGCTCTTTGCTGTTTTATGCTATTACGTGTCTATTTGTCTGAGTGTAGTTGGTCAAGCGGCTTTTTTTATATGATGATGAGCTGGTGAAAAACATTCAATGTGTGGCACACCAAAACAATATAAAGTGGCTACAAACTGTAAAAAGCTGCAGAGTCGGTCGTTCGTTCACAGTGGAATTGGCACTAATAGCAACTTATTCTCATTACAGGATCTGGTTTAATATAAAAATAGCAGCATTAAAGGAATATTTGACAACAGAGTCTTCATATACAAATGTCTTATCAAGTTCTTAATGCTAGCGTGATAGCAATTTTTGGAGACGTCTTGGTGAAACACAAAATGAAAATTGCTAAAAGGATGCAGAGCGGGGTGTTCATTACCAGTAGGATTGGTACTACTAATCCACTGAAAGTGCAGAGACTAATTTAATTCAAAGGGTATCAGTTGCACTAAGGTTAAGATGTCACTGATGTGGATATAATGCAGATGCACTGTATGATGCAGATAGAGTTTTTAAATGGTTGGGAAAGTACAGCAGGCTGTTCGTCACATATGTTTTGCAGAGTCCCTCATTGGCTTTGTTGAGGTAACAAAGCAAAATTGCACTTGACATAGATAGGACCCATGTTGGAGCGTGTTCAAAACATGCTATATTCAACAAATATGTTTGCATGCATGTGAGTGAGTGAATGAGTGAATAAGTGAGTGAGTGAGTGGTATGGGAACAATTGCCCCGAGAAACATGCTAACTTTCATGTGATGCAAGCTGCGTTCAGCGCACCAAATATCCTAAATGACTTTAACCCCAGCATGTAAGGTTTTAGTTTTTTTTTTAGAGCAAATGACAAACCAAAGTAATATGATAATAGCAGAGCACATGTGTTGTTAAAGTACCGTAGCTTCAAGCAACAGTGAAACATATATATATAGGCTCTTTAAAGGGCTCTGTGTCTGTAGGAAGTGCATGAAAGAGAATACTTTAGCTCCTTTATATGCACAGGCACAAAGAAAAGACATCACTTCAACAAAATATGCTATAAAACGGAAGGTCCCACCCATGCTTTACCTGAGTCCCATTGAAAGAAAGTGTGCAGAACAGGATATCATTACTGTAAAGGAGGAAACAAGGCTTAACCATTGCCAACAACCTGCTATTAAAAAGTGAATACCTTCTTGTGTTGGTGGTCTAAGCTCTGAATGTTATAATAACAGGGTTTTACATGGTTCTCGCTCCCTCAGGCAATGAGTCGTAACCACGCTCGGCTTTCAAAGATTTTCACTTTATAATAGACACCCTCATTTACATGCTTGTTCGCCGAATCGTCGAGAACTCCTCGATTAGTAATCTGAGAGTCATACAAAGAGGGCCGCGGCAGGATTAATAGCCTTCGACATGTTCAACTTCCTTTCCAGGATCCCGTTTGATTGGTGGGGAGGTTTTGTGAGGGTGATGATAAGAATGCCAGAAGGCAGGCTGACATCGCACGTCCTCAGACAACTGTGGTCATTAGTAATGTCTGCTGAGCCATCTTCTCTTCAAATCCCCCGTCGGGGAGGAAGAGTACAAATTCCAATGTATTTATCACCTAAAAGTAAAAGCCAAATGGAAAAGGGGATTTTTAGTAAAGAGGGCCAAGGTTGATAAATGAAACATTTTTCAAAGATCCGTTGGTTATTTCTCCAGGCTATGTGAACTATGAATATGATCTCGTCCCTGCGGACGTTGTATGTGACCTCACAGTATTTCATCACGGCCTGATCTGCGAAAGCATCGTGGCTGATCAGTAGTGATGTATGAGAAAGATACACAGGCAAGATAAGTTGTTTCACTCCCATCGACTGATAAATAACAGCTGTGGTGAAAAAAACAAATACTGTACATCTGTTAAGGAGTCGTTTTCAAGCATTTCCACTTTCTCAAGAAAGTTAGTGGAAAATATGCTTTATTGTTCAACTGTTTACAGGCTGCGTCCTTCTCGGACATGTTGGGGCCTCAGTATGCTTCACGTAATAGCGATTAAACCTCTTTATGTCCACGACTCCGACAACGTTAGTATCTTAGTAACACGTGTGCCAAACACATGTTTGAACTTCTCTCTTCTTTTCCTCCGTTCATACAGTTCATCATGTGTCGCCCTTCGCTGTGACTGTCGCCTTTTTGTCCCCGCGTGATCAATCAAAACATCACGACACACCTACTGCACCTCCCAACATGCTTCACCGTTTACGTCACACCTTCCAATCATCTTCACATCTCCGTCACAGCAACATAGACGCATTTTACTCTCACAGGCAAACCACAAGAATTCAAATGGCCTCATCAAGTTTGTCTCCTCTCAGACTCTCTCACACCCTTCCTTGTCCTCTCTGCAAGCCAGCGCATTGCTAAACACACCACCCGTTTAGCCGACGGACACGGCCCAGGACAAATCACGCCACGTATAAACAGGAAAGCCAGTGAATAGACCTGACCTCCCTCTGTTTTTTAACATGCCAGCCACTCTGCTGTCTGTCAGTCAGAAGCTGCTGGCTCGTAAAGAGCCCTTTGTATGTGTGTGATGTTTATAGTGTTATATTCCTGTGTTTGATCGTCACATGTCCTGGTTTTTGGGATTTTCTCCTACTGCATTTGAGGGAAGGAGCGTGTGAGAATGACTGTGGGAGAGTGTAATAGCACTTGACAGAGAGATATCTGTCACGACTGTGGTCAGATTCACAGTCGGAGGAAAGTTCCCGGTTTTTTTTCGATGGAAGGATTTTGCATGGGAGTTTCCATTGAAGGCGCCGACTTTGAGGGTACACATGTTGCACAAATTCAGATTCATCCTTTAAGTCTGGTTCATCATCCGTGATGCCAAACAAAGATTCATAATTCTGATCAGAATTTCCATACAGTTTCCACTAAAGACACAACAAAGATGGACACAATTCAAAACATCGCTGCAGAATTTCCGATCACTCTTCCATCGTAATGATTTTCCAAAAGAATGTGCGACTGCCCCGAATGTAAAGGGCGGATCCGCCTTTAATGGTGCACATAAATCTGAGGTAATGTTCACCACAAAGGGTGTGTGTGTGTGTGTGTGTGCAGACAAATCTTCATCATATCCACAAATACAATCGCTTGACGGCGTGTTTGCTTATTTTTAATTTCCATGTGATTAGTCATATTTCTGTGGTGGCTAGGAAATGGATTATTATTATTTGGGCCAAATATTTAATGTTCCCATTATTTGAGCGAGCACATAAACAAATGCGTCATCAGCAATTCATTGCGCATACAATAACACAGAGGCTGTTTCCCACAATGGGGCCAGGCCTGGCAGCGGGGCCCGACTCTGCCTCGGAGCTGCTGGGAACGAGCCAACTCAGGGTTCAGACCACCGCAGCACTGACACACACACACACACACACAGACCACCACTGCAGAATCATACTCACTTACAGCATGCAGTTGCACACATATGTAGTCACACACAAACACACACACATGCCACCATGGCTTTACTTCATAGGCATAGAGTGTGTGAAGCATTAGCATCACTTTTTAATGTTTGACCAACTTGTTATTTTCAACAACCGGTTCACTTTTTAATTTATAATAGCTGTTCTTTACAGATTAATAAATTGCTGTGTTAGAGAGATTAATTTGCAGATCTGTGCAGTAAAAAGACTGACAGTAGGGCAAGAATACAAGGTTTTTACAACTGTAGACTCACAAGTCTTAAAACTGGGTGGAAACAATTAGAAAAAAAACAAAAAAAGCTCTTCATATTAGGGCGTTGACATGCAGCAGTCGTGTTCTTGTGATTCGCTGGGGGGCAGGTTTGTTAGCCGCTGTTCGAGTAACTACTTTGCATTTAGAAATCCCCAGACGATCGGTGGGCGTGGAGATCTCCGACCGTCTGGAGACTACAACGACTCGAACATGAGCTACAATAAAGGATAAGGCTCACGATTATAGGCTTTCTATGTTTGTCTTACTGTCAATAAATCTTATGTGCAGACTCAAACCAACAATGAATCTATCCTAATTAAGTATCGTGTGTGTGTGTGTGTGTGTAACCAAAGCCTGATATATCTTATTCCTTTGTGCCGTGGACATCTGGCAGTGGTGTCTGCCTTACACAGAACTACTCTCCAGAGACTGAAAAATGTGATTGCTGTTATTAGTCTTTGGAGCTGTTTCTAAACAAACTAACTTTAGTCTTTTGGGGCGTTTTTGGGCAACAATGGATGTCTGTGACACAGAGGAATAGGAAATATCAGACTTTAGATTCAAACCATTTTTATCCCTAAAAACTACAACCATCAATTGAGACATGAGATGTGAGGACTAGGTTACACAGATTTATGGTCTGTTTAATACTTTAAACGGACCATAAACTATTTTAATACCTCGCCAATCTGTAACAATGACCAACATTGATTATCCACTTATCTAAATATCTAAAACATTTTTACCTCAAACCTTCACGTTAACATCCAAAACAAAGTGTAGAAAGTGAATCTACAGTCAGTGACCAGAACCTGCATGAGGTAATACTCAGTAGTAGTAGTACATCTGTACTGTAGCTGTCTGTTCTTTATCATGGAGTTGCATCTATTAAAAGAAGTATTCATTATTTTGTCCATCTTGTGATGCTAATGCTAATCTACAGTACTAACATCAGCACTAATTACAGTGACAGGAAAAGGTCACAACATTTCAAAATAATAGTATGGATTACATGACTTGTATTTAATGTTTACTGCTTCTTTCTTTCTCAGAAAACGTCTATAACTTGGACTATAAGACCGATATCTGCTGAAGTGATCATTTTCAGGTAAGTCATGCAGCAGTAAGTCATCACCACAGGTTGAAGCTAATTGCATCTTTCACTCTTTGTGGATTTCACTGGTAAATCTTTAAGGTCAAGAGCGGACCGCTCAGTCTTGGTCATCGTTAACGGCTCCAGGGAGTAATACACAGAGAGTTGATGTCACCATGTATGGGGCCTCCTACACATTCCTGGATCAGACTAAAACCTCCAGCAAAGCAAAATGAGATACGACTGCACCACCCAACTCACACGAATGTCACCGCGTGGTTACATTTACACACTCAGCGTGAACCTGACGTGTTACTCGTGGGGGTCTCAGGCTGTATTGACACAGTAACAACGCATCTGTTTTTCAGCAGTTTTGTGGCACATATGCAATCTCTTAAAAACACCCTAAACTAGGCAAAAGAATATATATTTTCATGTGGTTTGCCATTTATATATAGCAAGGATAACAATACATGCATGACACATAAAAAAAATGTCTCAAATAATTAAAAACCAGATTTTTTGCACATTTGACCTGTAAAATAAACAGCATAAAATCTGATTGTTAGCTAATTTGACAACCTAATTTCTCCGGTGAAACCACTAAAATATAACATTTCCTTCTCTGTGCTGCAAAGAGATAAAAATCTGAAAGTTTAGACCTGTGTAAATAACCCCTAGTTAAAACAACAAATAAAATATCATCATAAAATTAAACTGCACTCATGAGTGAATGTTGATACAATATATAGTGATAGTGATAATATAATAATAATAAAGTGATGGTGCGGGTGGGGTGTTAGGGGGGTTGGGGGAGACATCATATAGCAACTACAACACTACTGCAATAAAAAAAATAAAACATCCTGGCGCCTCCCATGTGCATGTCACCTAAATCGAGGGGTAAAAAAGGGATCTGAGTCAGCAGTGCAGCCACAGTGGAGCCATTGTATCCTGTATCATCAAGATTAACAACTACACTGTAGTCTGGATGTAGCCTCTGGGAGCGGGGAAGTGTGTTGTGAAGTTATTGTAGCATCTCAATTCATTTCGTGGGAGCCTTTTCCAGAGTGCAGAGGCTGCAGCAAAAGCCCACTGATCATTTCTTCATTCTTATGGTCTGACATGCATGGAGGAAAATCTGTAATCTGAGTGAAACATATTGACTGCTGGGAATACTGAGTAGAGCCGCAGCGCCGGTCATCCAGGATAGAGTCTAAATCAAAAGTACGAACGTGAGACGTCGAGAGAAACCGCTCCGATTCTCCTTCAACCGGGAAAAAAGCAGCGCTGCAACTATTTGATAAGATGCAGTTAGCATCCTGTTAAAAGGTTAACATCCCAGTAAAAGGTTTGGTTGAATCATCCTTTAATCCTCAGAAGATACGGCTGAGCGCATAAAAAAAAAAAATCCGATGTGTGTGTGTGTGTGCATGTATGCGAGTGGTTGTTTCTCTGTATATGTGTGTGTGTGTGTGTGTGTGTGTGTGTGTGTGTGTGTGTGTGCATGTATGTGAGTGGTTGTTTCTCTGTATGTGTGTGTGTGTGTGTGCTGTGTTTAGGGGGGGAAAATACTCATGTTCTGATTTGATCAGAGATATTTCCTTTAGCTGGGTTGCTATTTACAGAACTACTGTAATGACTCAGAGCGCCGGCGAGCGTGCCGATACCCATCGCCAGAGCCTGGAACGAGGCCAAGTCTGAGCCGTCGACTGGATGCACAGACATGCAGCGTGACCTTTAGATATTATACTAGTCAACAGAGAGGAGGAACGCAGTCAAAGTTTCTGTTTTTTGGAGTTGTTTGCAGAATAATTTGCGTTTTGTGTTGTGTTTGCTTGAATTATGGGTATGCGCTTGGCCATGAAGGCATGAAGCAGCTCTGCATGTGGGAAAGATGGCTCAAGTGGCTGAGTCGGTATACTTATTTGCTTCCAGCTAGCATGATGCTTTTCTACGGGTAACCAAATCAGCGAGCATCTCTAAAACTCACAAATCTCTTTATGCAAAGCTAAGCTAACCGACCGGTCTGTTGGCGTAGCCTGGTATAAAGATGGTGTGATGTGACATCTTTGGTGGTGGCACCTTTTCCGTTTGCAGGATGTTGCCGTTCACACTCTGGAAACCGGGAACACCGAACTGTCAATCAACGCTCACACAGCAAGTATCAAATCTACGATAAGTCGTCAAATCTTATTAATGGAGCAACAATTTCCAAAATGGCATTATTATCATTATTCATATAATATTATAGAGACGTTGCCACTTTTCGAATGAGTCAGTTGGAGCCAGGGATCGGTTTGTGCAGCGTGTATCTTCCACATCGGCTTCGGCTTCGAGTTGTAATAGTTGTACCACTTTTTACAGACAGTAAGAGTCTGATCTTCTCGTCTGACTCTCTGTAAGAATGTGAATAATCTTATTTCCGCACATGTTGAACTGTTCCTTCAATGCTCGGTCAACCAACGACTCTGGAAGCAAACTTTGCTGCTACCAGAAGAAAGTTTTTAGAGAATAACCTTAAATAAATAAATAAATAAATATCGTCCAACCTTCCAACTGCACCCACACAGTGACACACACACACTGTACACACACTGTACACACACACACCAACACACCTGACTTAATGCTCATCAATCATCCTTTTTCCGCAAGTGTCCTCCAGGATTGAGTCTTAATGTCTGTTATGAAATCTAGACCATGTGTTGTAAACCAATATTAGTTTACAGTCCCTGGGCCTTTCAGCCTAGTTTGGTCCGGTGCCTAAGTACTCCTCAAAATCGAATCCATTTATAACGCAGTGTTGCATGAACATTTGCTTTCTGTTAAAGGCCCAAGCTGGAATTGAAATGGCATCATTAAAATCACCCTGTCGGCTTTGTTATAGCATGTGTCATTGTACTTAAGTCAGTTTTTGACTGACTGACCCAGACTTCACTTTTCTGTCTTTTTATGGAGTTATTTACAAACAGGAATAAAATAGATTTTTTTTGGCTACCGCTCGAAGCAGAAACTTGCAAAGAGATGATTTTTTACCATAAAATCGTTTTGCGCATTTCTTCAACTTTAAACCCTCACTGCAGCTTCACTGCATCACATATTTATACGTAGATGCAATGTCTTTTTCTCACCCTCCAAACGGTTCCTCCCCTCGGATCAAAATCCGGACAATGTGACAGAGATGAGGGAGAAGGTGTGGGGAAACATGAGATCCTCCGCTGGGTGTGAATTTGTGGTCAACAGGAGGAAAACGTTTCCCTCAAATTTGCATTTTTTTTTAGCTGGATGACCGCGGCATTAACACGATCCAGCAGCTGTCCTGATGTGTAAAAAGATTTTTATTTAATTTTCTTTGTACAGATTGAGGGTTAGATGAGAACATGAAGGCAGAGTAGAACAAATGAACAAGGTGCATATGCAAGAATAAAGCCTGTTCGTAGCCATGTTTGCATCCACCCTCTGGGGCTTCCCTGCACAGACCCCTCCCTGACGCCGCACCCGAGAGAGAAGACAGGAGAGCGAAGGAGGGTCTCTGCCTGACAGCACCAGGGAATGACTCCCTCCAAATGCTATGCAGGGTGACATCTGCAAACCATAACAACCCCCTAAAAATGTGATACAAAGAACAGGGCCGCGGCCTTTTTCTGCTCACATAATGAGGCCAGAGGATAAGCATCTTCATGGAGCGAAGGAGGAGGAAGAAGAGAGAGGAAGAAGAAGAAGAAGAAGAAGAGAGAGGCTCCTTGAAGTTCAACCCGGGTGTCAGCTTTGTTTTACGCAAATGAATTAATAAGATGTCACTTTTTTGCTAAACATTTATATTACACCTCAGTGATGTAATTACATGCATGACACCCTCCATAAGCATCATCACACTGAGTGATTCAGTATGTTGGTCCTGAATTATCCCGATTGTCACCTTTAACCGACGTGTTATTTATCAAAATTATTTCAAACTGTTGCTCTTTTGCACTCTTGCTGAGCTCCACTCCACTTTGACAAATACAGGCTATTATTACACTCAGTCTATGATACGATCTATCCAAATGAGTAGTGAGCTCGGAGGATGATGGCACGGCCTCTGAAAACTCCACCGCTCTTTTCCTGCATCTGCAATTGTTCCATTTGTGTGGGTGCGTCGAGTCATGGCAGATTTGAGACCGGGGCAGTCCTGAAATAGAGGCTGGCTCCTTCAAGGATCAACTCCATCAGACGCCAAAGCAGCCTGAGGACTAGCCGCTTCACAGCCGCAACGTTTGAACGCAGAGTTTAAAGTTTATTTACTGCAAAAAATATATATAAAAATAACGGCGTGATGTGATGATGTGACTAATATCCAAAGCTTGATATCATCTGTCAAAGACAAAGTGATATTCAATCAGACTGAACTTGGGTAAAGTTTGCATGTCTGACCCAGAGAGGGAGTCAACCAGATGTCTTATCTCTGTTGAAGTCAGTGGAGGATCAGTGTCATTAATGCCAGCACACTCCACCAAAGCCCCCTGGCGCTTCCCGATGCAACCCTACCTCGATGGCCGACTTACAGACAGCTGAGGAGAGAATTCACCTTGGCTTCCTCTCATTTCCTCCTCTGTTGCCATTTTCTGTTGAACACATGTAATTGCGGTGTACTTTTCCCCCCTTTCCCTTCTCAGGCGAACAGGGAAAAGCCCTGTGGATTCACAGACATTGAACCCTAATCGGGCTAATGGTGGCGGTATATCTAAATTACCTTCCTCCATCCATGAGGGTTGCTGTGTTTATGTCTGCTGCCCTGGGTAAACTCCCCCCTGTCCTGTCATTTATCGGGGCACTTGTTTGTTGTAGAATGCAGCTCCACAGCAGATCGTTATCGGCGTGGCCAACTGACCTGTCTGGCCCATGCAGACAGTAAAGCACAGGCAGTATTTTGTAACCGCCGTTTAACTACGGAAGTGTAGAGCAATTTCATATGGTTAGGATATTCGTGGATATTTTTACATTATTGAAAAGAATACAACCTGAAACAGCCTTTGACTATAAAAAATACATAACTTGCAATCATAAGAAATAAAGAAATCACTGCTCTGAAGATGTAAAAGGATAGTTTGTTTGACAATTATATGGTTCTCAAAGTTTTAAAAAAATAAAATGTCAGTAACAATCTGTGCAAGATCTGCAAATCAAATAAGGTCCGAATAAGCTGCAGGTTTATTTATAATTTTTTTCCTTTAAAATTAACTTACACGGTTCTTCGCCTTGAGGCAAATTGTTCTAACACCTGCTAAGCATGACATCAGATTACAGTAAGTAATGTCTTATTTTATTTAAGCGCCGCTGCTTTTCCCCGAGTGCGATTAGCTCATATTAGTTAAATTGAAAGCCAAATGACAAAGAAGAACTAAATGCCAAGAGCTTGTTAAAAACAGGCAGCGCGGACCGTCGTGGTACAGGGTTCATCCACTGTGTGTTTAATGACATGTTATTGTTCTCCTCCACAGTGAACAAGCAGAAATGTGTCTACCAGACTCTGACAGAAGTTCCCATCGAACAGAAGTCATGTTTATAAACCGGCGCTCTGAATACTAACCCAAATAACACTTCCGACCCCGGTGAGAATGAAAACAAAACCAGGAGAAGGAACCACAGCGCGGTTCCTCCTCAGCCATCACGCTGCTCTCGTCCCTCAGGAAACACCCCACCGCTGCTCCCTCATAACTTCACTGTTGCATGTAGCTCTCTCCCGCTATACTGAAGAGGAATAGTTGCACTGACAGATGGGATGTGTAGGCCCGTATCAGCAACCCCTCGTTAGGCTGCAGAGTCACATCCTCCTGCAGTGCCTGCCGGTGACCTGAGGTGACCCCTGGCTGCCCCTCCTCTCCATGAATCCTGCTGTTGACACCCGGAGTGGTGTTGAGGGAAATCCTTCAGAACGGAGAACTGTTCCTGCAAACTAAGAGGCGAAGAAAAGACCTTTTGTTTAATTTTCTCTCTGATGCATTCAGTGTTTTTTTTCTCACCAGCACAAGCCTTTTCCTCTTTCCTCTTTCCTCTTTCACCACTACTTTGGGAAGACAAAGAAAACATGCGAGAGCTGGCGTCCTCTTTCCTGCCCTTGTCCCATCTATCTGGTGAGTTTGTTACTGTCTGTTCTCAACAATGAAGACTGAACGTGACAGTGAATGCCGCTCAGATAATGCATGAGCTATCTCACTTCAATCTACTACAAGAGTGAAAGCAAACATTTCACAAGATGATTCAAAATTTCATCATGAGAGGAGAGGAGAGGAGAGGAGAGGAGAGGAGAGAAGAGTCAGGGAGACAAGACAAGATGAGAAGAAGAAATGAGTGGAGATGAGACAAAAGGAGACAAGGCTAGACTGGAGGAGATAGGAGACAAATGGATAGGACACGAAAAGGAGCACAGAGGAGTGTGAAAGCTCATTTTCATGCTCTCATTTCCTCCTTGCTTCCTCACTCACCGTCTTTTCTTCATTCTCCCTCATTTCCTTGCTCCCCAGTGCCCGGCCTGGTCCAGGTTGAGGAGTCCTGGAGCGAAGGTCTGCCTCAGAACCTGCAAGGTCTGCAGGAAAAAGGTGATTGAAACCATGTGAGATGAAGCAAGCTTTGGAATCAGCTTTCCATATGAGCTAACCCCCCGAAACCTTAGCTGACAAAAATCTGGATAGGATGAAGACGTCCCAGGGCCCCGCCCAAACATAAATACAGACACAAACAAAACAAAAAAAAAAAGAAAAACAATAACCTCTATATAGTAAATGTGCTGGTATGCTCGGTGATAAGTTGATTACAGAGAAATTTGATCAAAGTGACTTTGCTAACACGTCTCTGGTATCAATTATACACCCCTGTGCACTCTCACGACTCTGCTGTCGTATCCCTCGACGACGTCGTACCTGGGTTTCTAAAACATAACAGACACATCGGATGCTTTATTTGCATCGCAGCCGGCGAGAGCAGCGACACGTGACGCTGAGTGTTAGAAATGCAATAAACAGCTTTCCAACGTGATTCCCAACGAACTGAAACGCTGCGAGATTTCTCCGAGCCTCGTGTCATCACCTTTACCAGATTCAACATAGGTGTCATTACACATACGCGTGTGTGTGTGTGTGTGTGTGTGTGTGCCAAGGTGAAATTCACTGAGGTTCAGAGTCTCTCTCTCTCTCTCACACACACACACACACACACACTGCCCTTTGTTTGTTTGTTTTGGGTGTAACTCAGAAACCATGGTGCCGAGACACACATCGCTTCAGTTTCAAATGGCAGTAAAGATACACCAATCCCACAGTATCTCACTGCTTTTCTCTCTGTTCTTATTGTCTCAGAGTAGGTCTCCCTGTTTCCTCGCTTTCTCTCTTTCACACACACACACACACACACACGCTCGCGCGCTGACAGATAAGAACCTGGCAAAAGCACCACTTGCAGCTCAGCTAATCACACTCAGGCTCGCTGTTCTCGGTGGACTCAAGTGTTCCAGTGACGCGGCCAAACATCCCGTCTCCACCACCGCTGCTGCCACCTTCTTTCTTCGTCTGTGTCGTATGCAAAAAAAAAATTTGGAAAAAAAACAAAAAAAAAACAAGCAAGAATCAGGAAAAACGAGAAACAATGTGATCTTTAGCAAGTTAGCTGCACCTTTCACTTCGGTTTCTGTCACAGTTTCCTACATCATGTAACCAGTGACTCATACATTAATCCACCATTTAAAAAAAAGTATATTTCATAGCAAATTACTCAACAGCAAAGGCGATTAGTTGCAGTACACGTTTCCTGGCGTCGTAGCGCTCCACACTCGTCATGTTGCTTGCTTTTCAAGTGTCAAATTTCTAACTCTTCAAGTGCGTTTGTTTGACCTTCGTTGTAAAGTCTGCCTTTTCTAACAGAACAAAGTTGTCAGAAACCAACCACTTCCAACAGATACTCGAGTGGCGTCTGGTCGTTGTGGTCTACCACCATGTAACCAGCCCAGGTTACACAGATCATATCTGCGGTGAAGTAATCAATCCACCAGGTTATTCCCCTTCTCTCATCCTCAACCAGAGAATTAGTTCAAGATGGTTTGCATTTGATTTAGGCTCTTTTAAAGTGGTCGGCCCTCGGGTTAACCGCGACACAACATGTGGTGCGTTCCCCCTCGGCCCGCCAAGGACCGCAGGGCCGGGGATGTGTGTTCCTGGGAGAAAGAGGGGAAAACGAAATGTTGACGTTTCACAGTGGGCGTGTGTGTTTGTGGGGTTTTCTGTATCAGGGTCACGGTAAGTAAACGATGTGATGCGCTTGGACACGAAGCGAGAACACGTTTCTATTTCTGAAAGTCTTTTAAAGAGGCTGAAAAAGAGCATCATCAAAGTAGACACCTTGTAATTACAGGATTAAACGCATGTGTGTCTCTCAAGAACACATCACCGCTGTGTTTGTTTGCATCACCGTCAGGCTTTAACCAAAGATGAAGCTGCACTAGACACGACATACTGTGTCCTGCAAAGTCAATGTTTCCCCCCCCCCTTTGGTCAGGGGACATACGGGTGTGTGTGTATGTATTCCTGTGGGTATTTCTTGTGTGTCGGTGTGGAGGTGGGGCCGTGCAAAGTTCGGAAGGGAAGTCAGAGCGAACTCCTTAAAAAAGTCTCCCTATCAGAGGAAAACAAGAGTGATTGGAAGTCAGCAATTACCATGTTGGAGATAACGAAATGGGAGAGATAAGAGTGCCACGATTTAGCTGAATAGGCAAATCCCCTGTAGGCTTTCTGTGAATGCAGCTCCACACGCACAGCACACGCAGACGACATAAATAGACACAAAGCGCTGTCTCCCATTCTTACACTCAGAGAGATATCTTACAGGATTTAAATATATATCCCCTCACAAGCAGTTTTTTTGTCATAATAAATTATTATCTGATCAGAAACGGTCACTTTTATTCCTTTAAAAAAAAAGCATTGGCAGTTGGGAAGCCAGTGAGGGATCATGTCGTTGTGGGGTCTGGATCTATAGCAGGAGATGGTGTGAACGAGAAGCAAAGCAGACATGTGTTATGATACGTCCGTCTACGCCCTCCACACGTCATCAGTGATGAGTAAACAGCAGGAAATACTCAGGAAATACTGAGGTCCTCTGAAACCAACAGCAGAAGATTCAATTAAATTTCAAAGGTATTTTTTATATATATATTATAATAAAGGTTTGGGTCTAGACTGGTAGACATAGAGTAGAAATAAGTGTAAAAGTAGCTTATAGAATCCAATAATTTTCTTTCTATCTTTACATTATAACAATATGTATGTTTAGCACAAAAAATAACAACAGTAGTTCATGTACTAAATCAATTTTCTGCAACCTTTAAAGCAGTGATGATTTTCTACTCCATGATGTCATGAGTCTGCTGCTCCAAGGCTTCACCCCCCCCCCCCCCCCTCTGTGTGTTCATACATATAGAGACGAGTGGTTGTATTTATTTTTATTGCTTTAACGTTTTTGGCCAAAAATAGTTTTCTGCAGTGAGATCATGAACAGATTTTTGTCATTAATTTAACTCCACTCATCCCTGATATTAAATCCTACAACCGCAGCCTTAATGATGCAGCGGTGGGTCAGAAAGGGACTTTATATGTGAAAGTCCATTTTTCTTTGTTATTGTGTTTGCTGTACAAATACAGACGTACTCAGGAAGGGCTGTTTACGGGTGTTTCAATGGCAAACTTAATTCTACTGTGAAATCCGATTTTAATCTTGCCGCTTGTTTTAAATGTCTCCTCGATTGTTCAAACTTTATTTTTTATTGATATTAATCACTTGTTCAGACTGGTGAAACTGCCTCACCTCATTGTGCAACACTGTTAGTTTTGAAAGAAAGTTTTTTTCTCCAAATATTTCGGCTCGTGTGTTAAAGTATTTGTATTAAATGATGTTATCGTGTTTACATGCGGCGTCGTTTCTGCCTGTAGCGTCTTTGTGGTGTTAATGCACGTGAGATGGACACAAATTCGCAGGACTTTTTGTGTCTGTGTCACACAAAAGCAGAGTTTCTGTTGGCGTCCTGCCTCTCGTCTCTGCCAGAATAACCACACACTTAATCTCTCGCTCTTCTTCTTCTTCTTCTTCTGCTCTCCCTCCCTCCCTCCTTTCTTCTTATTTTTGTCTCTCTGCCTTGAATGCCAGCTCTTTCATCAAAGACAAGAATGTCTCTGTGTAAAAGAAGACTCTTCAACAACGCACAAACAAACAGGAGTTGTTGTCATTATATTTACTGCTCTGGCCTGGTCCCAAAGTCACAAACTTCGCCTCCTTACTGAGCCATGATTTTCTTCTTCCTCTTGATGTTTACGTCTCCAGTGAGGTTACAGGTTGGGGTCAAGTTTCTGATCAGCTTTTTATGATAAGCTCCGTCCTTGTGTTTTGGCCAGTAAGTAAGAAAAAGATGATGGCGTATACTTGTGAGAAACACAGACGAGCTTTGAATCAGCTTGCCATTTCCCTCCGAGTAATGACATAGCCGGCAAGCAAAGCATAATTCAAAACACGATAAATCAACGCGAAATTTCACTGGGATTACGATAAAAGGAGAAGAAAAAAAAAGAAGTAAAAGCTTGATTCTCAGGCCCAGTGAGTTATAGACGCTCTGGTTTCACCAAAAGCAACAATCTCCAATCTGAATCTGTATAAATAATCATCGAGGAAAATTAGGACTAGTCGAGTTTATAACATATCAGTCAGGGCTGTGAGAACTGTGGTGTTAAAATGTAAAGACGCAGCTGCGACAGATCCAACAAAACAAGACAAACACCTGTTAATATCCTCCAGCCAGCCAGCGGAGGCTTTTCATTGCACACAAATAGCAATAAAGGGATTCACCGCCTCACAAAATCATGACGCATGTCAAGCTGACATCTGAGAATCAAAAAACACGATTGGGTCATAATTTCTTTACAGCCAGCGGAGGCTGTTTCCGTGTTCAGACGCCTTCTTCTGTTTTCCTGCAGGTCCATGTGGGCTGCGTCACACTGCTAATCCGGCCAGCTAATACTGAAATTATCACTTTTTAACTCGATGTAAGATGACAAATATGAAGAAATCCTAACAGGGGAAATAAATTTACATACATCTTCCTATCTTTGAGCGAACAGGTTATATGAGGACAAGGGGGAGCGGGAAGGGGAAAAGGAAAATAAACAACAAGCAATAGGAAGGGGAAAAGGGCAATTTCAACTGAAAAAATATTAATGTAATCAAGGCAAATTAGTAAGT
The DNA here is from genome assembly GCA_036937835.1 of Pampus argenteus. Lineage (NCBI taxonomy): Eukaryota > Metazoa > Chordata > Actinopteri > Scombriformes > Stromateidae > Pampus > Pampus argenteus. The sequence goes on from CM072881.1 coordinate 16,720,202, forward strand.
TTGGGATAACATTCCTATGGTGCGGTGTGTTTATTTTGCAAGCAAGTAATGGAAACTAGGTAGGGTTGAGGGGAAGGCACAGAGAAGGCCAGGGCATAGACTCACCCACCACGCTGCACCAACGCTGCACTTTTACTGCCACTATTGTTTTAAACTTTTACTCTTTCCTGTATTTATTGGAGGATTATGTATATGCAAAAAAAAAAAAAGAAAGGACGTTTAAGTCGATTGTTCTCTCAACTACGGTGGTAAAATTGATGCGATTGTTCTGTTTCAATCAGTCGTATCAGGGCAGAGTGTCTGCACAACTTGTCAAATTCAGGACAAACAGTGGATACGCTTCATTTAGACGTGACTCTCATTCCCATTCAAATTCAACGACGTAGCGGATGGGGATTTAGCTGCGGGAGCTGTCATTTACAGACTGCGAACACATCGTGTTGTGTTTGGGTGCCTGTGTGTGTGTGTGTGTGTGAATGTGTACATGCCAGAACTGTATACGTACAGTACGGTGGACAGTGTGATGTGTGTGGGTGGGTGTGGGTGTCTCAGTCGGTTTTATTTCTCCCCTGTTAGCCGTTTCTGAGTGATGAGCAGCGGGGAGGGAGGGTTCGAGACAGCAGCACAGAAACACTGTGATGCTTAACTAAACAAGATGTGCTTTAGGGCTTGAACTGTGCACCGTCCCTCATCTGACACACAGGCGCACAAAGCTGTCAGACACCCACGTAACACACATTTCCCACTCCTCAATTACATATGCACCCCATGAGCACACGTGCAAACACACCAGTGACTCCTGTTTATTGAGTCGGATGTTAAATTATCCTCCAGCGTGGAGTGCAGAGGTTCACAAGTGTTGAAACAGACTGTGCCTTGTGTGAAAGATATCCAAACACACGTCCAACTTCCCTCCGGAGACGGTCCTGGAAGAGCTTGACCAGGCCACATCGCAGACCTTTTACTAGATCGATTTGAGCCTCTTCTAGTCCAAGAGCTACAATAATCCATCTGTGTACCGTGTGATGTGAAAAAAAGCAGCCCTCTATGAAATTCAGTAGATTTATATCTGTACAGAAGTCCAAGAGGTACCTGTGGTGCAGGTTTGTTTCCCAAATACTAAAATATATTCATTCTGTGTATTTAACATTGCTGGACTCTGTAAATACACTTAGTTATCTTTGACATCCTGGGTAATACAGTTCAGATGAGTTGGATCTCAGCATATATATTTATATATATTTATATATATTTATATATATTTCCCAGTAGGAAGGCCAGAAGGTGGTCCAGGTTGGACGGCAGTGAGGTACGCAGTCACATAGCTCCCACTGGTGGTTGGATCAAATACAGCATTTCACTAAAGAGTTGCAGTAAAAAAAAAAAAAAACCTTTATTGCACCACAGCGCAATAAATGACAAAACAAATGACAGTGATGTAACCAAATCCGCACTTGGCATTCCCCTTTGTAAATCAGACCAGCTTAACTCATTGGGGATCCCATTTTGGGAAACAAATCTTAATTAAAGGTTTCGCAATGTGGCCTTTTTTTAATTGGCAGAGTCTCATTGTCAAACAACATAAACAAACATGACGTAAAGCACCGAAGTAACTCGTTGTCTATAAATAATGAGGTCCTGGTTGGTTTGCCGTCAATTGGAGACAGATGTGGGGAGAGAGAAAGCAACACATGGGTGGTGCAGTCTGGGTCGACCTCACATGGGGGGAGAGACGAGCACATCCGAACAGAGGGGTCCTCCACAAGCATCATGTGACCTTGATCTGATGGCTGTTGAGTCACGGGTCCTCGCTGTGACACATCCCAACGGCAACAACAGAGAATATCTGGTGTCAAAAAGATCACATCAAGGTCACGACTCGCACTATATTTAGACAGTGAGAGTATGCACGGTTATAATATGTCATTTAATCAGTATGAATAATATACTGAGTTTATAGCTTTTTATCCACAGACACTTTAATTCTTTTAATATCTAGCTTTTCACCATTACCATATCACACACACACACACACGTATATATATATATATATATGTATGTATATATATATATGTCACCATGAACCTGAAAGGATCCAGTCGTTCCTCTAATCGTTCAGGAATACGTTGTTCTGATAATAATAGCTTTTAATATGCCAACACCTGCCTAACAGATGCAGGTGTGGTTAATGAAACGGTAGGGAAGCGAACCCACGGACTAAAATCAACAGATGGAATGATAATGATGGGTGATAAATGATATCCGTACACCATAAACAACACTTTATCACATCATCTGTGCTGGTTTAGTTACAGCAGGGCTTCATTACAAGGTGCTTTATCTTGTTTCTGTATATTATCTAATGCTGAACGTCATTTTATCAACTAAAACCAGATATTTTATTAATTTGTGATCTGATTGAGAGACAGCAGAGATGATTTTAAGCTTATATGTGCCCCTTAAAGCTGCATTAATCAATATTTTTTGTATGTAATATGGATCAGTGACTATCGGCTCTTTGTTTTGGTTTTGCTGTTTGGATTCAGTGGCGCTGCTCTCACCAGCAGCAGTTTCCAGCTGATTAAAACCCGGTTTATTAACACATGACATCATCTGTAAGGTGATAAAAACGTCAACGTTGACTTTACAGCTTGTTGCAGTGCCTCCAAATGCCCACAAAAAATAGTTAATGCAGATCTTTAAATCTTCCTTATTTTACATTATTTATTATTTTAATATAAGTTTCAGTAATTTAAGGTGTTGCTGCAGTTTCAGATATACTAACCATAACAATATATTGATGTTTTTTATGCTGTTAGATGAAGTTCACTGTGATGAAGACAATGATTATATATATATATATATATTGAAAGTTTGATTCACTGTGTAAATATCAGTCTATACATGCTGCAACAAGGCATTACTTTATTTCCATTCAGACGGCGTGCATGATTACCGCCAGTTTCAATCACAATCAGACGGAGGTTTGAGCATCCAGCTGGGAGGTCAGGGACGGGGATCCACGATAAACCCAGGAAGAATCGTCAGTCGCTTTTTCCTTTTTCCATTTGCTCTCTTTTCTCTTTCTTTTTTGGAAAATATTCACGGGTCACTATTCATGGAGTCAGTAAAGCTATAAAATGTTTCTATTGGCGTGGACTTGCATGTCAACAGGAGTTTGGCAGAATAAGAAGACGCTACACAATTCAGGCCCAATCTCTACATACCCCAGGCTCCGCAGTGCACCTGACCTGCAGGAGTTAGAGACGGAGGAGGAGAAGGAGTTCTTGGTTTAACTACGCTTTCTTTCTCTTTTTGACATCCAGCCATCAGTCTCGCTCCCTGCAGGGAGCAGAAAGGTCACAGCGAAGCCTTTATTCTGGCTCAGATTTAGCTCTGGCCTGCAGGAGAACTCCTATACTCTCTGGCATATGTTAAGGCGCTCTATCATCTCTCTCTTATACTCTCCCATGCTCTCTCTTCTCCGTTCTTTCCTGTCAGATCTGTCTTCACAGGGGCTTGTAAAATTACCTGGCAAGAACAACTCAAAGCACTGGACAGGACCAACGTCCCCAGTGTCCCACAAACCTTTACAAACTCCTTAGTTTCATTAAAATGAAAAGTTGACTGAAAAGAGGTCCACGTTTCTGCGCCAAAGGGTCAATTATTACCGAATCTGCTGCGATGTAACGAGGCGACTCAATATAAATTCATCCAATTCGATATTTATTTATTTATTTATTTAAACAATGTGTATTAAATTTAATTTTCGAAACATGTTGAAACCATTGTGATCCAAATGGGTGTGCATCTTTAGTTTCCAGGATTGTTGCTTCACACACACACACACACACACACTACTGGTTTCTGACCCAGGACAATGGTGTGCAGTGTTTGTGTAATGGTTTTCACTTTGTTCCCTGGCAGGACAACATGTGAAGACATGAAGCGGATATTTTTTAGACAATCCAAGTATCTTCGGCAATAAATGAAAGCGATCTGTAAGATGTGACATGTTTGTGTACAATACAATATGCTGTATATGTTGTGGATGAACGGTGGTGATGCAATCCCGCAGCTTGTTTCAACTTTTCTCTGACAGATCTGCTGCCGGCGAGTCCAGCTGCCATCACATAATTCCTTTACACACTGTTTATTGTCTCGAGATAGCTGTAAAAGTTATTGGCTTATTAGAAAATGTATTTTTCTTGTACGACATGCAGCAGAGAACATTTCTGCCTCTCAGATACTCACATTTTATTGAGTCAGTTGTGTTCAAACTATTATTATAAAATCACTGAAAATTGATTAAAAGTCTCTCATAGGCCACAATCTAAATATGATAATACTACCGGATTATAAATCAGATGTCACAATTAAATAAATAACCATCTTTTGCTTTGAGAGAAAACCAAAGATTCAAACCCACAAATGTCTGAAACTCCATAAACGATAGGTAGAGGGCGCTGTTGTATAAAAACCTTCACAAGGTGTTCTTATCTGTTGGACCTTGAGCTGTCATCAGGTCCAAACAGTCCTTATGCACTGGACCTTTCCTGGGACAGATTTATGTATTAGACACTATAGGTCAAAAAAGGTGCATAGATGCTGGTGATTAAGAACACATGCAGAAAAGCTGGTTGGCTATTAAAACTAAAGCTTTATATCAACACGTGTCATGCATGTGAATAACGGGTAACATACAATAAAATGAAAATGTGATGAAAGTGTTCATAAGTGTAACATCGAGAGGCAAACTTAAAGATGTTTGATTAAAAAGTTAAAAAGCATCATTTTTAATATCAGAGAATAAATCTGATCGTCTGGTTTTAACACAGATCATTTCTCTCATTTTTTAACACGTTTTGTTAAAAAAAGATGAAATCCCCGAAGCATCTTTACAGTTTGCAGAATCTATAAAACGCTTCAAAGACAACAGATTATATCATGATTTTCTTTAATTGTATAGATTTGCCTTTTCAAACAGTGAACACGGTGTGATTTTATTATAGCATGAAATGTGGCAGCATTATCTTCTTCTTTTTATTCTACATTAAAGAGCTTTTAAACATTATCCCAACATGGGATATTTTATTTAAGAGGTGTCATTAGCATGTCATAAAGTTTGATGTTTTATTGCAGGCTTCTGTCTGAAATGTTAAGTGTTATAAATTTTATGTCTTTTACACTGTAAAATTCTCACCTTTTCCACTCTAAAACTGAGGAAAAAAACCCTTAATGGTGTGTCGTTAAGTAACATTTTCACTGTTGTGCTCAAGGGTGAATTTAAAGCAACAAAAACAGTTAAGCTGATCACCACTAATGTCTTTGGCAGTTCTGTTCATCATACTTCCTTGTACTTGTTTGGCAGTTGTCTCTCATTCTGTGGTTTGCAAAACATCTCGGAGAAAACCCCCGAGGGAGCCCACGGTTGGATTAGATACACGAGAGAGCCACCCAGGCTTCATCATCACATTATACAACACTCAGAGAGCAACGTCTGGTGGAGCTCAGTTCAAAGTGAAAGTGATGTAGACCATTTTCTCCCTACAGGAGGGGAGAGAGCAGTCCAGGGGTGGTGGTGGTGGTGGTCGTAGGGGGAGGGTTGGTTGAGGTTAAAGCACAACCATGGGAAGAAGAACATGGAAAAATGTTGGAAGTGAAGTACATCCATCCGTGGAAGCGATGAGCAAACTAAACAGGACTTTGGAGGATGATATGATTACACTGGAAAACCACAGAGCTTTTATGTGTGACACCCACACACACACACACACACACACGGATGCAGATACGCAGGAAGAAAACATTTAACAAACACCCACACACATGCATCCAAACAGAGACATGAAAATTACTCGTTCAAAATGTCATTATGGAGACTTATATTACATTATTATATATGTAGTATATTATTGCTGATGCCTTTGAGCTCATTTTAATTATAATGAAACTTTTCTTTTTGTTTTGTTGTTGACAGTCACAGGAAGCGGAGACGGAGCGGAAGAGATGACTTACAACCAAGTTCCTCCTGCCACAATCAAACAGCGCTCATACTGCACGGTATGTGCCTTTAACCATCCGGATACGAGACATTTGTAAATGTGCTAGTTTTGTTTACGACTGGAAGAGCTCGTTGACCTTTCATACGTTCTGTTGACTTGCATATTGTACACAGAATGAAGAGTTTTATCTTTTAGATTTTAGTACATGTTTTGTGTACTGTTGGTCTGTTTTTTTTATAGTTCATGGTCAGTAGGAAATCTTAACGCTGCAGCATAAAAGGATATTTAAGACAATAGTGAGTTTCCAATTTAGGGAAGACCCTTTCCTGTTCCAACATGACAACGCCTGCTTGGTGTTTGGTGTGGAAGAACTTGACTGGCCTGCACAGAGCACTGACCTTTAACTCCGTCTGACACACTGTTTGCCAGCCGGGCCTTATCACCAACCCAACACCAGCAGCCGCCATCACTGATGCTCCTGAATGAGAGCAGCCAAGTCTTTCTCCAGAAGAGTGGAGACAGTTATAGCTTCAGATTAATGCCCGTGGTTTTGGCACGACAGCGATCACATGTGGACGTAATGTTCCAGCTCGCATTCTGTAAGCTTGTTCTACAGTTTTTTGTGGGTAAAATCCAGGGGAGGTAAAATTTAAAAAAAAAATAATGGAAAAGTACTTTCCACTGCTGCACATCATGCAGTCATGTGCAAGAACACACTTCTATCACACTTATCCGAGTGACACTCAAACATTACCAGAACGTCGAAGGCGCGCACACCTTCATCATCTTTCTCACTCCCACCTTGTCAAATTAACAGCGTGCTCTGAAGCGAGGGAGCAGCAGCGTTGCCGGGACGATGCTGGAGAGCTTGATTGAAGAGCTTCCGAGAATTCACTGGCTTTGTTGTGCAGCTCCCTCAGCGCTGCAGCCGGAGGTAATGGCTTTAGCAGGGGCAGGTACACAAAGCCCCAGTGGCCTCGAACCGGAGCTGAACAAACTTTACTGTTGACATCTGGAATTTCTTTCCTCTCCTTCGTTTTTATTTTCTTCCTCCTCCTCTTCTTTCTTTCTTTCTTTTTTTTTTTTTAACTTTTTGATTGAGGGCTGACTCACTCGGTACAGTATTCATCATCGTAAAAGCGTCAGCCAGCTAAATATAGATATATTTGTTTTCTTGTGTCTGCTCTGGCACTGCGTATTTTACCACACATGATATCATGCCCTCCTTCTGCTATTGGCTTGACCGCACGCTGAACCCCTATAGGGTTTCACTGCTATATGTACAAACAGGGTAATTATCATAATGGAGGCTGTCACTGCTGATTTATCTCACATCGCAGATACTTTGTGTCTTATCATACGGTCGTCTGCTGCGGCTTTGACAGGACAGACAGCGCATTAACTCTGAAATGACTCTGAAGCCTGAAACGTTGTCATCATACAGTGAGAAACGTCGCTGCCAGTCTGTTACATGACTGGCTGAATATGCACTTCTTATTATTTCCACTGCAGTAATTGCACCAATAATTCAGCACATAAATACAAATATACATTTTTTTTTTCAAAAGGAGCTGAAAATTAGAGGAAAATTCACACGATCAGGTGATGAAGCCTGTGTGATACTGTTGAAAGCTCCAGAAAAAGCACTTTCCATCTTTTAGTTCATCACAAGTTAGAGGTTTTAATATTTTATCTATTTTAAAGCCAAAGTTACCAATAACTAACATAAATCATACATTGCATGTGTATGTTTCTCCCTGATCGTGCAACAGTTATGTACAGGAATCACATGTTTCTTCTTTTTACCTAAAACACTGCAGGTAAACATTTCCGTGTGTGTATGTCATGCAGTGTGTGTATGTGGACGTGTGGTTGGAAGGCGGTCTGTTTAGGCTTCATGCTGCAGGGTGTGTCGGCCTGCTTGCTCGTGTTCATGCCGCCGTCTTCCTCGCGTGTGAACGGCTAAACCTCAGTGGACATCAGGGAGTCGGTGCCCTTGTGCGTTGGGAGCGTAAACCCCAACGAGTTTGTGATTGAGGAAATGTTCGGCCCAGTGAGCTTGCTCCCTTTCGGAGGTGTTTGTTGGCCAAGGCTGATCCTGAATACCCTCTAGGGAGCGCGCTCAGTTGGCCTCTTCAAAGGGTCCCAGCTCCCAAAGCAGGAAGTCCAGCCCTGTGCTGCTTGGAAACAAGATGAGGCAGACAGGAAGGAAGGTAATCCATGAACACGTAATAGTGCTACTGTCCACACAGCCACACACACACATCCGATCAGTCTCTCCTGACACCCACAAAAACAGGGGTATACCTCGGACCCCACAGACATTTAGTTTGATTTATCTTGTGTTGCACGCTGTTGAATAGCCAAGGTGATCACAAGCAGCTCAGCGCATGATGCTGGTTTCCTGTACTGCAGCCGTGTGCGTGTGATTGTGCAGAAACTGCAAAGGTCACCGCAGAGAGCAGCTTCGCCACAACAGCAACACACATCCCTGCAGCCAGATTCTTACCTTCTGAAAATACCCGAATTTACGAATGAAAATTTTGGAAAGATATCAAACATGATGGATGAGAGGTTACTTTTTTGGATCCGGATTGTCAATTGATTTAGTGCTGGAAAAAGTACAGTCGCATATCAATTGCACAATATTGGAAACGAGTAAATAAATGATTTTTCTTCGTGGCAACAACATCGCATCCTGCTGCTAAGCTGTTTCACACAACGCTCACCTGTCAGAGAAAAAGATTGACGACTAGTAGTTTATGTACTCCTTGAATAAGCAACTGTGATTTAGTATAAATGTGCTTCTTACTAAAAACGCGTGTATCTGGAAATCATGAAAGCCACTAATCCGATCGCTAATCTAAAATAAATAAATTAATGAATTAAAAAGTTCCACACGCTGACAGTTTGTTTGGATAACCACACGGAGATGATCTGACTCTTAAATGACTGAAGGTTTGGGTTTACTTCAGCTGTTTCTACTGAAAACCACTAGAGAGCAGTCTTCAATTGATTTTCCATGAATGAAGTATTAACTCATCCTGCGGCTGAGTGAGAATGTGGCTGGAAGGAAAATCGAACACAGGTGCCAATGAAACGAGTAGCCTGGCTTCGACTGTCAGCCCCAGCCTGGCCCTGCTCATATTATACAATATGTGGTGATATTGTGGCAGCGGGGACGCTAGTTTTTGTGGTGTTGTGTCAATGAAGTGAAGATTAGCTGTTTTGACTGTTGTAACATGACCCAACATGGAAGCTGAAGCCTTAAAAATATGGGGACACGGTAGCGTGTTTTAGGGGTTGAGTTAACCGAGGGTCAAGAAAGTCTACTCATTCAATTTAGTACAAGAAGAAGAATTTATTGAAAAAAAAATACAGAAACATTTTAAATGAATATTTCACAGGTTTCTGTTTAAAGTCACGTTTGCATTGAAAATGTTTCACAAGAAAAAGTTTCTTTTTGAATTCATTTGATAAGATCAACTGCAGCTAAATAGGAGATTATGGACAAGAAATTGCTCATTTTTCATGTTTCCAATCCTACAGTGCAGTTAAATGTGCTTTTATTGGCTCTAATTGATATTTTTATATGAACCCACTCAGCTCCAAGAAGTTTTGTAGCATCTTTTAGCTGATTGTAATGATAAAGTTAATTTCATGTCATTTCTTTTATTTTCAGATGCACCCAAACAGCTGAGTGACAACGTTAGCGACTAGCTGGTGAACACAGTGGAGCATTTAGCATTTACGACGAGAAATGAGGCAGATAAAACACATCTGTGAGGACCAATGAGGAGAGCTCCTCAGATTAATGCATTAAACAAGCAGAAAGGTCATATTTCCATCATGTTTTATATATTATTTTTCCCTGTTTGAGGTTTGTCTGCTCTTTGAATTACATCGTCTCTTTCGCCCACTTCTTCTGAAATGTTTTTTTTTTTTGTCTTGATGAGCTGACTTCAAAATGTCGACGGGTGTAAATGTGCATTAATCAGAATCTTTCTTCTTCACAATTTTTTAAAAATTTGGTTAAATTTGTGCAACTTTTGAATGGAAACCTGATAAAGGCCTATACTGCCATAGCTGAACCAGCCTGAAGTCCTTCGACCTGACCAGCTGACCGATATCGACTTTCTGACACACATGTTTTAATATTTACTTTTTAAGAATCACCTTGACGGATATATTGTGGTATAAACTGGCTTAAACCTGTCAGATATTCTCTGTAAAATCTGACTTGACCTTTTGTGGAAAAAAAAAACGGTAAACAACTTCACAATGTGAGATGATGAGAGGCCGAAACCTTTGAGAGTTATAAGAAACTGTCGGCCAACACCTGATTCCAATCATATGTGATCATATGTGATTATTAGCACCTGTGGTTATCCCCCCTATCCTTCTTCCTCCTGCACACACACACACACATCCATGTGTATAAACGCTGTGAGAGTCCCAGACAATACGTTTTCACTACCAATCAGCACAGAGATTGCAGATTATTCCTCGTATTGAAATAATATTGGAGTTAAAAATAGTGTCTATGACGGATCAGACACCAAATATTTCCAGAGATTTTATATAAATATCTGAGCCAAATCTCAGCAACAGAACCATTAGTGAAAATGCTGAGAGCTGTTCAGTTGTGGCCAGGCATTATTGAGCCATGTTCATAATTGCTTTTTTTATTTTAACATTAATTAAATACCAAAATCATGACTGTGCGGTGATGTAATGGACCGTGGATATTATTTAATACTTTACACATGAGGTTATTTAACTCAACCACAAATTCATCATTAATCTCAACATTATTCTGCGTCTGCATTTGATTTTTTAAATTTTATTTTGTGGACATAAATGTCATTAATACACATTCCTACAGCTGAGGACGGACCCCGCGTCGTGATATTCATGTGTTCATGTCGTTCGCGGTGATGTTTGGGGATGTCAACAGCTTTTGGTGAAAGCTAAGCAACTATAATTGTGTTTATGTTTATGGGGTTTGGGTTCGGAAAACATTTAGGTCATTTTGGTATTTCGGTTTGCTCTAATCGGTATTTTTATATCAACATGAGGTCGGCCGTGGCACAGAAGACATAATACAGAATATAGAAGACATATTTCATGTATGTAAAGACGAAGACATGAAATTCTTCTAACGAAAGGGAGGAATGTGTCTCAGCTCTTTACTGCTTTTTCATCAACATCATTCCACTTTTGAAGCTTTTCTCCGATAGAAGAACTGGCAGCATCCTCCTGTTTTGGCGAGCCTCCCCTCCGTATCCCATCCATCTGTCAGAACAGCAGTCAATCACTTAGCCAGCACAGCTAATGACTTTAGGTAATGCTGTTGGCAAACGTAAGAGTAAAAGACACACCATCTATTTCACTCACAGCTCTGTTTATATAGTCTTGCGTATTATAAATAGTTAGCTGAAAAATGCTGGGCATGAATAACCCGACGGGTGGAAAAACGTGCATCAATCAGAATTTTCTTTCTTTTCTTCTTTCTGGAAATTTAGAGAATTTTGGTTAAATTTGTGCGAACGTTGGATGGAAACCTGGTGTGATGTTTACAGCCTGGTTCTACTTCCTCTATTGGCCAAAAATCAATGAATGAAAGTCAATCAATTTTGAGTATTACCTCACTTTCATAAGAAGGGAGCCAATAATCCAAAAGGCCAACTGCCATAGCTGACACCTAACCAGCCTGATCACTTCTAATCTTCTAATATTCACTATTTACAGCAGACCTCAACATTAAGGTGCACTGCATGGTTCACTTAGAAACATTTCACATCTCACTGCACAACATAATTACACACTGTCACTTTGAGGTTGTGCATGTTAGCTTTCTATTAGCAATAAACCCAGTCTGTGGTTCAAATGCACAAATAATGCTTTGCAGACAAAAGTCTTTAAAAGATGCTCATAAAAGATGATGCAACGACCAGCTACAATATTAAAATACTGCTCTCAGTTTAAGGCCTCTGCTGCATCTGTGCATTGATAGGAGCATGAAAGGAGCAGCACTTTTACTATATATATGTTTACTATATATATTAAAGGAGCTGAGTAGTAGCACATCATGCTTTTTGTCATTTTCATGCTATGACGTCAGATGTATATGTTAAACATGTTACAAGCGTGTAACGTAAATGTTCCCAGGGCTTCAACCTGCTCTGAAAGCTTCGTTTGTAAAGTTCCCTCTACGGCGTCCACGTGATGACAGCAGGTTGTTTGTGCATGCCCACAAAAAGGCCGTCTGATCCTTTGTTTCCGAGGTTGTTCGTATTTCCGGTTGGATTCTGCCTCGAAACGTGTACGGATGTGTTTGAGAAGTTTTCATTTCAAGTAAGGAACGAAAAAAAACAAAAAAACAACCCCAAAGTGAAGTCCTACTACAGTACAGTTGTTTGTTTACGTAGCCTCTCGAGCCGCAAGAAGTCCGCCGAGAGTCTCCGGTAGCTAACCAATCAGAGCGGAGGGGGGCCTTGAAACGGCCTGCTTCAGACGGAGGCTGAACTCAGGGGCCAGTTTAAGATAAATAAGCAGCCGTTTGCCATGAAAGCATATTCCAGTTGAACCCCAGAATATAAGTATAGACCTGGAAATTTGACTGATCTTCCCCTTTATTGCTCTAATTTAACAGAAGCTGATTACACGCTGTCATTGGGTTCCTGGCTTTTAACAGCAGGAGTGAAATAAAGCAGTCGATGTTTATTGGCTCCTTTCTGTCTGTCAGCTGGTCAGATGATATCTCAGGGTCGCTGATGATTACACAACAACGGAGGAAGTGACTGATTACTGCAAACTGATTCTGGGAAATGAACTATTTAATGAAATAAGTCTCTGCTTTTTATCCACCTTCTTCTTTACTTTTTTTACTTTTTTTTTCCTTCTTTCCTACTTCTTATATTTATCCCGCGCTCGTCCCCTGGACAGTAGCAGAGATAAGGGGCTCCCGCAGTCCAGTAAGACCCAGGTGAACGTGGGGGCACGGGGGGTCAACGCTGTCAGAAACAAGAGACTGATGGAGGGCTTTAATCCTGCCAGTGTCACGATGATGGATCAGATGAAAACACACACACACACACATTCACACACATTCATGCACAAATGCATTTGAAAGCATGCAGACATGCACATATGAGCACAGCGCGCCGTTTCACATTTTGCATACACTAACTCACTTGCACACTCTTTATTTTTCTCTATTTTATGCTCTTTTTCACACTCTTCAACACACGCACACTCTTACACACATACACAAGCGCTGGACTGACAGAAACAGGTTGTCGGCAGGGTGAGGGGAGATGTGACTCATGTCCAGCTCATTTATCTGCAATACGCGGTGTGTGTATGGCTGAGAGAGTTCACATACACCCGAGCCTCTCAAACAAACAGATTCTCTCTTAAACTAACACAGCAACACAGGCACAGCAGAAACACACACACACACACACACACATATACTATATTGTGCAATTCACTGAAAGATATCTTATTCATCTTGACAAAGAGACAGTCCAGTAATCAAAGGATATTCTACATCTGGTTTTATATATTTTTCTTGTAATGTATTAGTCTGACTCTCAGTGCTTTCTGACTTCGCCCCCTTTACTGGCACTCTGCCCCTTGAAGATGTAAATCTTTTAAGAATAGGTCACAAATATATAACTTCTAGATTTTTTTTTAAAGCTTGGATCTGTAGATTTTTAGTAAATGGTGCATTTTGTGGGGACTATTTTCTGCCGCGGATGAAAACGCATTTGCTTTTGCTCGTGTGTTTCTTTTCCAACAGCAGGATGATGCATGTGGAATCAACTCAAAGTAAACCAACAACTATGAGTTCATAATAATAATATCACCCAGCACAATGTTGTGGCTCATTCATGCGTTTTTTTTGGACAACAATACATCTCTATGACATGAAGGAACATGGCAACACAGACAATACATGTCAGCCGCAGCAAGTCTTTGTTAGTTTTGGGCTTTTAATTTAAGATTTCTTGACTGTTCTTTGACATTCACCAAAACACACACACACACACACATATAAACACCGTCAGTCTCTTCCACTGGGACGTGTGCACATTCACTAATGACGTATATTTTCTCAGCACACACACACACACACACACAGACACACACTCTTAATTTATACCGACACACAGATGGCCCCTGCTCTGACCACAAATGTCTGTAGTGCAACCTCTGCTCCCTGCGGTGCGTTCAGGGCTCAGGCTGCCAGTAAAAGCGAGGGATGCTTCATGGCTTAACAATTCGCTGGGTAAATGGAAAGGGTTTGGTGTGTGACCTCAAACACTCTCCTTTCTGTTGCTCTTGCCCACTTTCTCTTTTTTCTTTCATTTTATTCTAGTTTTGTTGGCTTTTACCTCATCATATTTGCTTTCTTTGTCCTCTTTTTTTTGTATATCTTGTGTTACTTTCTTTCCTTCGCTTTCAGGGTATATTGATATTTTTGTTAACTTTTTTCTCATTACTCTCTATTTTTATTTGTTTTCTACTCTTAGAGGATTCGATTATATTCTAGATAACCATAAAAATATTAGTTAGGAGTGTTTAAAGTTTATTATATGTTGAAATAGTCACAGGCAGACGTACAAAACAAGTTCTCTCATTCTCTAAGCTGCACTTTTTAATCTTTTTTTTTTCCTTTTTTGCTCTTCTTCTCTCACAGCGTCTATCTCTCGATCTCACTTTCTCTGTTTCTCTCCTCGCTTTGCGGAGGTGTGATCCACCTCCCCTTCTGTCTGAGGTCAGGAGCAAAGTGAGGACACAAGAAAGGCAAACCTCAGCTCACAAATATGAGCAGTATGAAGAAAAACTGTGCATTTCTGTAAAGTGTGGTTCAGTGGGTTTATTGGGTAACGGATATGCTGCAATTGAGTCCAAAAGTTGGTTTAGCCAAAAAGGTTTTAATGGTATTAGAGACATTACTTCATGAGGAAGTGGGCTCTGTCGTGAGCTGCCTGACGAGATTAAAAATCAGCGATCAGAAAATTGAATAATTACATCTTTGCTATGTCGATGCTGTCACCCACTGTTGCTCCTGGTGCTTCATACATCGCACACGTAATGAGTAAAAAGAGGAGGAAACACAACACATTATATATTACAGATTGGACTAAAAATACACGGCCCCCTCAGTCAGTGTTTGAGAAAATATTAGCCTGTGTTTTTGAAATATGGCTCTGAAATTTCATATTGTGTTTTAGTAAAGTGAGAAAACCTCAAGAGGTGTGAGAGGCTGCATAGCCAATATCAAATCCAGTCTTCCTATCACCACAACATGAAAGAAAGTCCAGCCAGGTGGATTTGGGTGTGTAGTATTAATGCACACACACACACACACACGCTTACACGGTCATAAAAAACAGAGAATGAAAAGAAAGACTTTTTTGATTGGAGAGGACAGGCAGGGATCAGGGGTGCAGAGGGTTAACTTTCCTCTAAAGGGTGTCAAAAAACGAACTAAATTGGGTGTCAGAAAGTACTAAGGAGCTGAAATAAGTCCATGTGGGTGGGTGCTTGCTTTATATTTTACAGACAATGTCCCTTTAAAAAAAAAAAAAAAAAAAAAACACGTCTGTAAAGCCCATTAGATGTGCATATAAAATTTCCCCTGTGATTAATAGTTGATGAGGCAGGGTTGGTTGGAGGGTACTACCAACATGTGGCCGGCAGGGCTCCTCCTCTGCAATCTCACGTTACACTCCATAAACTTGCCACTCTTTCCCACCTATACGTTTAAAAAGGAGGAGGGCTCACTTGTCAAGAATGCCTTAGAAGAGTTGTGAAAACAGCCAGCACGAGAAGGGGAGTCATGCAGTTGCGGATGCAGCTCTCCCACCAAGCCACAAGCCGGTCCGATCAGTCAGGGAGAGAGACAGAGAGAAATTGTGTGAGAGCGTGTCAGGACCAGGGGCTCTAAAGGACGTCACACACACACTCCCAGAGAGAGAGGGAAACACGCTGTCACAGGAAGGCGTCTATCCTCACACATTCTGGGCTGTGGAGGAGTCAACAGCCTCTGACAGAAGAAGTGAGTATTGCAGAGGTGGATGCAATGAAGCGATGATGTGCTTTTAGACAGCTGAACTGGATATTTACTCAAGAGTGACAAAGATACTGATTTACCACCTCAACTTTTCTTTCTGAGGAGGCTAAAAAAAGACTTGTAAAGAGACACTATTGAAGAGTGTGTGAAGTGTTTTTGCATCACCATGGATCAGCCAGCCAGCAGCTGCATGCGGAGCGCCCATCCTGGCAGCCCCATCTGGGGTTGCATGAGGAACTCTCACTCAGGGGTCCCAGGAGCCAATTTGCAGTCGCCCTACCAGCAGGCCCCTTTCTCCCTCCACCAGAAGCCTGAGTTCCTGGCCTACACAGACTTCTCCAGCTCTTGCCTGGTGCCAACTGCGCCGCACGCAGCCTACCCCCGTGACGACAGACTGTACCAAGACAGCCCAGGGGGTTATCAGAGAGTTGACTGGCAGTTCAACCCCTGTGAGACACGGGTGAGAGCGCCCGAGGCCTGCCCGCCAAGCGTCGCCCCTGCAGTAGGAGGCGGTGGTGGTGGAGTTGGAGGTGTGGGCGTAGGGCCTGAGCTGGACAGTGTAGGGGGAGAACGGCTGCCAGGGGCCGTGCCAGGATGCCTGGAGGGAGAATATTCGCCCCAAAGCGTGGCGTCGGCCGACTCAGACAAGAAGAGCTCCAATAAGAGGAAGAGAGATGTCACAGGTGAGTCAGGGCGCTGTGGGACAGAGGGGACAGATGGGGTGTGTTGCTTTATGACAAAATAAGAGCATCTAAAACTTTATCACACAAGGCTTACAAAAGGAAATGATACGGCAATAAAATGCACATTGGGGAGTATTAAAAATGACATTCCTCCTTTTCTACTGTACAGTGTATACTGGAGGAAATGTATATGAAAGATGGGAGGAAAAGCACAACTCTTGATCCTGCAAACTTTATTATTTACTTGGGATAAAAAAAAAAATGTTTTGCCAAACTTCTGCCTGTATGTGCCACAGCTGGCACTGGCACAAATCCTCTCGCAGCTTCCTCAACCAATTGGTCTTAAAGCAGCACTCTCACCAGCTTGCTATGCGAAAGGTGAATAGGTGACGAGACTTTTGTGTTCAAGACACACGCAGTTGCATCCTCTTATTGTTCAAGGGCTTTCAAAAGCTCGAAATGATTAATGAGACGTGAACGTTTCATTGCGCCCCTGTTTCCGTTGGAAATGCACCATTGTTTTATAACAGTATGGCCACATTCGAGATGCTGGTAAAAAAAAAAAAAGAAAAAAAGAAGATGACATCAGGTCTCTGAGGGGAAAAGTCACAGGTGCTTCACAAAGTATTTATTGTGTGTGTCTCAAAGGATTTGCTCCAAAAACCAACAGAAATCATGTAAAAAAAAAAAATTAATAAGTTATTTTCAGTGATTTTCAGAGTTTATTTCCAGTTATTGTCTGTATATATATATATATATATTATATGGTGAGATATGTGCTATAAGCATTGAAATAAGTAGCACTGTATGTTTTGGGATTATAGTGGAATTCATCCCCCTATCATATGTCACTGTTTCAAATAGGAAGCAAAAGTAACTGATATCCATGACAAACTAATTCCTAAAAGTTTCACACGTAACATAAAAAAAAAAAGAAAAACAATGTTTATATTTAAGATGAATTTATGACTTTAAATACGTTGGATTTCACGCTCTCACAATGAAAATAAAACCATGTCCAGCACATCTGGAGCTTTCACGTTTTTACTTTTTACATTAAAATCACAGTTTACTCCGTTTCCTTCACAAAGACGATGAGACTGACACTCGCACCTACGTTACACACCTGAAGAGAAATGTCTCCTCTGGTCAAACTTCAGTAGAATATGTTTCTATATTTTTTGTATACATTTTAAATGACGTTCGTTTGATGTTTACTTTAATCCACTTAAACTCACAACCGTCCAGATAGTGTCACATTAGTACGAGTGATCTGTCCAAACATAAAACCATATCTGATCATAAAGAGCACGAATAATTACTGTCTGCAACAGACATGAGCCTATAAGAGGAGGTGGGGGAGTACAGACCCCCACCTCCCCCACCTCACCCCCACCCCCGTCCTGCTCTCTCCCTTTCTTACCTTATTGTAACCTCCACTCACTACAGTGAAAACATGCCAGACCACGTCTGGTAAAATCACTTGCCTGTGAGCCCACTTTTTACATTCTTATCCATTGACATTTTCCTGTCGTTAAGCCGTAACACAATCTCCCACTGAGTGCATGCAACATGTCTGACCACTACATCAGAAAAGAGCCATTCAGTGTTGTATTGACTAGCTGCTAGAAGAGCATATATTAGGAAAATGTCCTGCAGGCAAAGCTGCTATACAGGCTGTGTGTATTTATGCAGGTAT
Organism: Pampus argenteus; assembly: GCA_036937835.1. Taxonomy (NCBI): domain Eukaryota; kingdom Metazoa; phylum Chordata; class Actinopteri; order Scombriformes; family Stromateidae; genus Pampus; species Pampus argenteus. The sequence continues at coordinate 16,738,676 of CM072881.1, forward strand.
GGAAATGTGCCTGCTAAACTTAAACTGCCATCTAATATTGATTTAATGCAATCTTTTACCAATAATTCATATATATATAATTAATTATGATGATTCTTATGATTATTTTTATTATTAATAATAATTTAATTATCTGAAATTTCTGGAAAATTGAGAACAAAAACATTTATTAAAAAAGTTTTATTATAACACTATTTTAACATCCTACTTAACAGTGTTTATTATTGTGTTTGTCAACAAAACAACACCTTTTGACACGCCCATATCTGATTTATGAACAGTTAATAAATGCTTGATAACACTGTATAACTTTATAACATACAACTGTATGAATACGCTTATGAACAAATCAATATGTTCTAAACCCATGAAGACAGTTCATTATATTTAATAACTGTGCACAAATAAACACGTGTCCTTATATCTGATTGTGTTGATAAGCTATAAAAAATTATTAATTAGTGCTACTAAATGCTAACAGGGGATTAAATAAAGTGCTACTTAACTCATTGTGAAATCATGGCTCCCACTTGTACGTACACAAATCATGCAATCACTCAAACATGTAATTTTCTTTTTCTTCTTTGTTCATTTACAACAGCTTTAATTCAGTCCTGATTAAGACAAATGACTTTAACACCGTCCACACACACACACACACACACACACACAAAAAGGCACCAAATGCTGTTTGTCTTTGGGACCCTGCTGGATGCAGAAGCCAGTTTACGGCCTCTGGCTGTGCAGGATATTTATTGGGGGCCTGTTTAGTGAAAGGTGCCAGGTGTTCAGTCTAACTAAAGCCGCCAGCCAGTGTGTCAGTAATGACGCTTTCAGCAACAATAAGACGGTTTTTCAGCATGACACGCGGGTACCTCTATAGCGAGTCTCTATTTTTATGCACACACGTCACGCGTTTGCACATATAAGCATTAAAACCTGGAACTTCACACATGCACACATTATGTCCTGGTCTGCCCAGTCACATATGGCCCAGGTACTGCAGTCCATTTCACATTCTGGCCTGATGTTCTGGCAAGCACTAAGCAAAACTTCTCACTCTGACAAATTAGGACCATTTTCTAGAGATTACATCAGCTGCTAGTGTCGCTACCAATGCACAATTATTACCCAAACTCATTTGCTTTAATACACAGGAGAGATTTCTACTGAAAGTCAAATCACTGCAGCTTTCAGTAGCATTCATCCTGGTTAATGAGTTTTTGAATAGGAAATATAGAGGCGGATACATCTATAAATCCAAGTTATAAACTATAAACTGCACAACATTTGTTTTCTGAAGTTTAGATAATTGAGGTTGAGGTTTGTTCACAGGACAAAAAAAAAAAAAAAAAGTTTTAATACTTGATGTCAGAGTAGTTAAAATCACATTTACTGTTTGACCTTTACAGCTGAGAGAGACATCGCAGGCTTTTCCTGATGTAACTACGTATTTGCTGTCATGTAGATGAGTTAATGTGAGTCTCTCCTGAGTGCTCCGCAGGGAAATCTTCGGACACACACACACACACACACACACACATACGCGTAGCACTCAAACCTGGACACATCCGCACCTTTGTTCTTTTGTTAGAGGCTTTAACGATGTTCCGCTGCATTCCTCTCTTAACTCAGTCCCTCTGTGGCTGGTTTGGTGGCCCCTGCCCTGCACCGATATGTTCTCACACACACACACACACACACACACACCATGAATAAATGCACGAATCTGTGCTTGTTTACACATTAGGAGACAAATAAAAGCAGATGCATGCAAATGCTCAGACACAGGCATACAGGTGGACAGGTCTTATAAAGTCAAGTCCGGGTGGTCTCGTTTTAAAGTGGTGATTTTTTGGTGTTTACTATATGAGGGGCCTCCCACTGAAGTGTCTTTGGAGTTGTGGTTTGTTGGTCAGAAAGGTCTTTAAGTTGTGCTTAATAGTCATCTAGAGCCTGGTCACAAAATGAGCGGAGAGCTAATTCAAGTCAGATTAGCTGTGAGTAAAGTGAAAACAGAACAGAGTCACCAGACTGAGGATAAATCCACTAATAGAGAGAAAATAAAAAAAAGCATTTTTGTTCTTTATTTAACACAAATCTGATGAGAAAGACCTCCAAGAAAACAAGGTGAGAATATTTTTCAACCAAATGCATTTTTATTCCCGTTTCCCTCCAGATATCCAGGAGTCCGGCTTTAAGGTGGACTCCAGCTGCAAGGCCAGGAAAGAGCGCACAGCGTTCACCAAGGAGCAGCTGAGGGAGCTGGAAGCTGAGTTCACCCACCATAACTACCTGACCAGACTCCGCCGCTACGAGATCGCCGTCAACCTGGACCTCACAGAGAGACAGGTACGCCCCGAGTCCTTCACATGTGGCTCCCAGTGCGACAGAAAAATAGACAGAAAATATTAATTTGTTTAAATCTCTGAAATTTAAACATTTCGTTTAAATATCAGAATCATATTAATCATAAATACAAAATGTAGTAAAAAGTTTTATGATGCTGAATTTTTGACATCTTGGAAATTTGTTTTCAAAATTAAATATAATATAATATTTTATAATAGGTATTAAAATAGATGTACAATATATTATTATATTTTTTATAGTCCTACTGCTGTTGTGCTTTTTTTGTTTAGAGATAAACATCAGTAAATCTTCAAAATTTAAGAATTCTACCAAAAAAAAAAGAGAGAAATAAACACGAAAACTACTTCAAATTTAAAGGAGCATTACATTTATTTTTTTATTTTTTAAAAAGGAACAAAATAAATAAAACTCATCTCTTATTTAAGGTGGACAGAAACCACAGTATAAACGTCTCTCCATCCACTATATAATAATAAAGCATGAACATGCATTTAAATTACTTATGAGCAGCTTTTTTCCTGAATATTTTTCATCCTGTGGTTCTAGCAGAATGGCATGCAGCTTTAATGAGTGGGCGGCAGATCCAGACTTGATGAAATCGGGCTAACATGTGTAGATGCTGCTGGATAAAACCCCATTCTGCCTGTCAGGCCCAGTGTCCTAGCTCCTCCTAATGAGGCCACGGTGCCACAGTGACCACACATACTGCCGTCTGCTCCTAAATCTATTTCCCAGACCTCTGGATCACACACACACACACACACACACACACACACGAGCCAGGTTCCATCTTCATGCAGAGCTCCCACTGCAACTCACTGACTTTTTCCAGCTCATCCTACATGCTTTGGCGTTCTGCCGTCCTTTCAATCAGTCACGATGAGCAGACGAACTTGGCGACGAAGGGGCTTCAGTATGTGGGAACAGATTTATCTGAGTTCCAGAGATGCATGGGTGGGTGGGGGGAAACTAGGTGGGATGTGCAGAGCTCACCCAAAGCTTCTCTGACCTCAGATGCTCAACTGAAACAGTGCAGAGTTTGAATGACCCCAGAGAAAAACAGCCTTGATTTGCTGCAATCATCCTACACAGTGAACTTTGCATGATTGTCTCTCCAGTGAAAAACTCTTTTGTGTCAAAATGCACACAAAAAAATGCACAAAAAAAGGAGGATTTAATCCTTTATTTAATCTGAAAAGCTGAAAAATAAATCATTAGTATTAGTAAAAGCGTCAAAATAATAGCAGCTAATTTTAAAACTAAAAGTATCGAAGGGAAAATGACTCATTTATTTGGCATATGGACTGTATATATGTATTATTACAATACTTTATAAGATGAGCGTATATTTCATATCCTGCTAAGTAACAAGCAACTGAAATGTAATGGAGAAAAATGTACAATATTCCCTCTAAAATGTAAAGTAGGAAAGAATTTGATAAAATACTCAAAAAGTACTGCGAGTAAATATACTACAGTTACTTTTAACCTCATTTTATTAAACATTAATATCACTGCTGCAGCAGTGTCTTATGAGTAGAAATAATGGAGGCCTTTTAAAACACATCTCAACCACAGACTTTCTTCTTTCCGTCGTTTTTTTTCCTGTAAACTTTTAGAAAGTAAAAAGTTTTTGCTGCTGTTCTCGGCTTCACAGTTAATTCATGATATCGTGCTGATATCACAGTACGCTACAGACGATCCCACACTATGAATAAACTTACATCCTGCGTCGGCTGACATCCTGAGAGTTGATTCCTTCGACCAACTGTCAATATGAAACTTGAGAGAGATTTTTGAGTGCTCTGTACTGACGATTCATGCTCCATGCAAGGCCAGTGCAAACCGTGCCAATTTCATATACCGCGAAGGGAGATTTGAGGGGGATTATTTGTCTATTTTTCTGCTGACTGTGTTGTAAATTTTGATAAAAAATTGCAAAACAGAGAGAAAAGACACAGCGATCCTGTTACAAGTCTAAATGCAGTGAAGTAGGTCACAAGGTAACACCAGGTCTGCAACCGGTGTTTAGTTTCATTATCGATTAATCCAGTGATTATAGCCTAAGATCAATGGTTTGGTCCCTTCTATGTAAGAAAATAAGAAAATAAAGAGATTGATTCACATTCAGATTGATTGTTTTGTCTGACAGGGCAGTTTAAAACCCAAAAATATTCACTTTGGTATCAAGAAAAACATGAAATATTCAAATTTTTCTCAAAAATATTTACAACTAACTCAAATTCATGTTCTGTCGATCCACTTATAGAGTCTTAAATTACTGTTAACTTAACGAATAATGCCGTTAAACATCCATTCATATTCTAACGTAATGTTTCCTCTGTTTCTCTGAAACAGGTGAAAGTCTGGTTTCAGAACAGGAGGATGAAGTGGAAGCGAGTGAAAGGAGGACAGTCATCTTCACCCAATGACCTGGAAAATGACGACATAGACTCCGCTGCCTCGCCGAGCTCTGAATGAACAAGGAGGCTGTGAAAAGGAGACACGAATGACACGAAAGGGTCGACTGGACAACTGGACACCGATGCAGCAACCTCTGCTCATTTCCATGGAAAGTTGGCTCCAGGAATCAAATACTTTTAAAGACTTTTTCTTTTTTTTTCTTTTTTTTTTTATTCCCAGGCAGAAAACACTTTGTTGTTTTCTATTGTAAATAATTGATTTATGTCCATAATGAACTGCATTTTTTTTTTTTTGATAAAACAATGATAAATATTCAGTTTTGAGAGATGTTTGATGACAAAAATGGAAAGTCTATGGTCATTGTAGATCAGTGACAGAGTCCATACAGCAGCTTTAAGGCCAGTGATAACATATCAGACCGTGACGTGATGCGTTCGAGTGCATCCTCTTTGCTTCCAGATTGTAATCATGGCCTTTGACGCTTGACTACAACCACCTGGGAAAACTCAGACTGCACGTGTTGCCAAGCCATAAGTGCCTCTGAATCAGATTTTTTTTTTTTTCATTTTGTAAGTTTTTTTTCCTAGAATATAGTTGTTTTTCTGTCAAGATTTTTTTACTATTCTTTTTTTATACATTCTGAATGTTATTGATAAAACACAGATGTTGCCTGTTTCTGCAAATAGAATAAATCATCTGCTGCAAAATGGGGAAAATATCCTTATAATTTCTTCCACCCACAACAATTGAGTTATGATTCAACAGTAGGTAGGATCTGTACTCTTGGCTCGGTCCGTTTCAGACATTATTTTGACGTGCAATATGATGAATATGATGCCCACAGAGTTGTTTGCTTTCATTTGTTAGTTGCTGATATCAAAGGTTATAAATCATATGTGTGTGTCTCTATTTTATCTGAATTAAACCCCTGACATTTCATACTTTCAGTCTGTCTCCATAGTTTTGAAAAACAACCAATCAGTCAGAGCTTTGCAGGCGTGATTAACACAACGAGGATGTCGTCTTTTATTCTTTCCAAATAAATACCACGAAAATCGCAACAAGCGTGAACGAAATAGACGCCGTTGCATCTTCACTGTCACCTGTAACTTTCCAAACAGACACCGGAAATAAAACCTGAATAACAAAAGTGAAAACAAAATGGAAATTCAATCTATAATTCAATCTACATACGCTATAAAAGCATATGTTCATGTGCATATTTGTGCTCGTGCATCTCATGAGCATCGTCCCAGGTGCAGTGACACAGTTCAGGTAAAATCTTATCAAAAGGGATTATACTGTGTAATATGTGTAATAAGGCGACCCTGCAACAGAGAAATCCCTTCCGATGATGGCATAATTATCTTCATTAATATCTCATATGGAGGTCGGATATCCCTGAAGTCAGATTGGAATCAGCTCTCATCAACGCCCACCTAGATCCTGGCTGTAGCACCATAATCCATCAAAATGTTTTCATAGTGGCGAGTGGTCTCCTGTAGACCCAACGCACATCACCCTGATTGGTCTACAGTGACCTGACAAGCACTGACAGCACTATAAGTAGATCTGAGTGTGTGTATATATATATATGTGTGTGTCTGTGTGTGTGTGTGTGTGTGTGTGTGTGTCATTCCAGTCAGCTCACAAAGGGCCATTAACCTGACAAGGTGGAGTCGGACTCCAAAAGCTAAAGTATTCGGCCCCCACACACTATTTTCAACGGAAGCATCTGGATGGGGCCAATTTGATCTCAACCTGAGTGGAACCAAGACAAACCCACGCACGGGGCCCCCAGGACCAGAGGAAAAAAAAAAAGAAAGAAAAAAGAAAAAAACTTGCTGGCTGACCACTTGCGTATGATGGAAAAGGGAAATAATAGGTGGGTATGGGTGAAAAGACGGCTTCTCAAGTACAGGATGTTGTTGTAGCAGGTAGCCAGTCATCCAATTTCCTGCTTCCCAAAGAAAACAAGAGCTTGAGCATAGGAGTCCCCAGACTTACAATGGTGGGCCTATGCTCAGACTCCGGCCAACCAAACAAAGCCTTCAGAGGTTACTGCCCTTTCTGCTGGTCTGCAGGGACTGGAGTTGGCGGGAGGGTGGGATGGTTGCTCCACACACACACACACACACACACACACACACAGACACACAGTTGGGGTCAAGTGTTACTGTACATCTGACCCCTGTGGGCCCCCGCTGCAGCTGCTGGGGGTGGAATAACTCCAAGTGGATCCTGTGCCCGACTCCCCCCCTCGCTCAGCCTCTATTAGGGTCTATTATTGTATTAGTGGTAATAGTAGTCAAAATAAACCATGTCCAATTGTAATGATAGTATTAATATCAGCAGTGTAAACTAATGAAACTGGAATGTTGTTCTTTTCACCATAGAGGTTCCTTTTAAAGACACGAGGGTGGCCAAATTTATGGATTAGATTTAATTTGGTGGTATTGTGATTGCGGGATGTACAACGATGCCAAAAAACACCCAAGAAGGGAGAAAATGTAGGTTTCCCTTTCACTTATCTGTAGGAAAGTAGTTTGTCCAGGGATCCTGCCAAAACCTTTGTACACCTTGTTCTGTTTTTATTGATTCAAGATCATTTGATTTGCTTCTAGTTCAGGCAGCACATGTCTAAGAATACCACTCCCCCCGGTGCGGTTGCTGCCACATGAGTGAGGAACATCCGCGGTTCGATTCTGACAGTAGACCTTTGTTTGCATGTTATCCCCAAGTCTTTCCATATCCTTCATTTCCTGTCTACTGTCATTATAATAAAGGCTTAAAATGCCCCATAAAAAATAAAATAAAAAAACAAGAATACCACTCTTCAATCGCTACAGCTGAGATGACAGTCACAGTGAATTTATGACCGTGGTAGCAACCAAAATATAATCCCAGCAATATGTCCTGTGCTGTGATTATAAAAGCAGATTTGGCAGCAGAAAACATTCTTGAAATAACTCCTCCTCTTTGAATACAACCTTCTCCTGTGGACAAAGAGCAATAAGAAAACATCGGTCAGAGTTTGAGGCAGTCGGTGACTTCATTCACTTTGACAGGAATATTCTTACATACGGAAGATATGCCACTAAAAGCACAGATTACCAGCATATTCAGCCAAGCGAGTTCTCAAGGAGACCACGTCATCGGCAAAGGGCTAAAAATGTTGCATTCGGGGAGAAATGCAACTTGTGGTTTCATAAGCAGCTGCGCCACACCGTTTCCATTTTAAAACCTTTCCAGCCATGAATCATTCTTCTGGATAAAACGGCATTAATGAAAAAATATGTCATGCCCACTGTGAGCTTCAAAGCATTGAAAAATACAGTAGATAGCACCGTAGTCTATATGCAAGTTACTGGAATTCATTATTTTACTATATAATCCTACATCATCCTAATGCAAAGAAAAAGGCTGCATATACTGCATATTTATACTCAGAGTAACGTCATTAGTACACAGTGAAATCTCATCTCAAATATTTGATCATTTAATCTTCATTTATCATTTTTACTCAGCAAGAATTCTGACTTTGTGCATCTCAAAGTTTTTAAGAAGAAAAGTTACTTAACAAAAGATTATATATATTTTTAGCTTGTTTGTTTGTCCTCTTTGACTAAAAGGAATAATTAGACAACATGCATCACGTACGTATCAGCAGCTACATTTGATCCTTTAATGTCTGACGTACATGTTCTGCACCTTTACCTGCGCTACACAGGAAAACAGCCAGCACTCTGCTTTGGCTCCAGCTTCAGGCGGGAAACATCTTGATGGATCACCAGAGGTGTGAAGGTCAGCTCTACGAGAGGCAACCGTAGAAATGAAAGCATGTCGTTCTCCTACTGAGCCCTGCGCTCGGCTCCACGAGCTCCATCTGCACACTGAGACAGCGGCTTGCTGGTAACATCAAAGACGTTTTCTACGAGTCTGACAGGTTGATATAGAAGGAGACCGCTGTGAAAACGTGAGATAGTGAGAGTTAAGATAACATCAGGGAGATGAAACTGTGGGGATGTGTGTGTCTGAAGGAGGACTGAGTCTGTGAGACTGTACTGTAATAAAAACCGATCATGAAACATAAAATAAAATTAAAGTAATTGTCAAATAATATATTTTATAACATAAAAACTTTGAATAGTAATTTGTATTTTTTCCACATAAACTTGCCTTGTTATAGACTCTTAAAATTACTACTTCTTCTCTGTCATTGAAAATATGCAAATATTAATATTCATTTTTACCTCAAAACTTGAATTGTGGTATATAAGCTGTCTCCTACTTCACTGAAATGAAATGTGGTGGCTTCAGGTTACTTGTGTTAATTGCACACTGGACCAGGATTGACGTCACAAATCATGCTCAAAGTCACACGTCTTAAACGAGGATTTAATGCGAGCGCTGAGAAACTTTCCACCTTCAGCAGATGAACGTGAAGCCTTCTGGTGTCAAACTTTGCACATTCATCGTTCTGCAGAGAACATGATCAAACATTAATGCAACAATAAGAGACAAACATTTTTTTGAGTGGAGGGGCAACTTTAAATTTAAATTCCAGACACTGACAATATGGTGCATGGACTGTCTTTGACAGTAATTAAAGCTCATCCAGCATGATGTCTGTAAATGCTCGACATAAAAGCCGGCGGTCCTCAGAGATATTTCGCTCTGCTTCTTGTTATTTCTTATCTTTTTAAAGTTCTGTCTCAGACATGTCTGTATCACCTTGCGGAGAGCTGCAAGCACACTGGGTTTTGTCAGATGAAATGGAGCCAGGAGAAACTTAATGTAACAAGACTGTTCTCCTTTCTTCCTGGCCCCTCCGCGCTGACCTCCTCTCTTGTGATCCTTCATCCAGTGGCTTGCGATGGGGCTGGAAGCAGTGGACACACATCCTCTCTTTCTTTTCATCCTTATTGTTATTTTAGGCCACCTGCAAATCTATTTCTCCCTTTTAGCCTTTTCTGCTCTGTGTGTCTGTTTTCAGCCTCTCACACATGCGAGACAGAAACCACAAAACAGCAAGAAAGGGAGAAGGAAATATGCGATGTCTTCTGCACATCCTCCCAAGACGGCCGTTGTGTTGAAGGAGGCATATGAGGAGCGTGTGTTTGCATGTGTGTCAGTCTGAGTACCTGTGGGTAAGTGAACAAGCCTGGCGAATAGACCTATGGTCCTCAGTCAGATGTAGTCAGCGATGGACACTGATGCAGACCTCCTCTGCTCATCCTCCTCCCCCCTTCACCCGCCCCCCCAAGCCTCTTGTCTCCTGTGATTAGTGACTCCTGCGGGAGTTGTAAATCTTCCATTTCCATTGCACAATCAGTCAAGACAGGCCAGAGTTGAGGAGCTGCACAACATTAAATTATCTGAGACAGGCTCCTTTGGATGTTGTATCTTAAGAGAAGAGCTTCAGGCTATGGGACTCTGGTCTATGGCTCCCTCTGGTTGGTACTGCTGACCTGCTGTGTCCAGCGGTGTGTGGTGCCAAAAAAATCCAGCAGCAGTTTAACTTTGCAAACCATCTCACAGAGGACCACTCAATCACAGTGTGAACATAGAAGGCCTTGTTAACCAGAAAGCACCCAGCGAGTACACGCAGCATGAAGGTATGCTGGTTAGCATCAACAAAACCGGTGAAGAACAATCATGCATGTGGTTGAATCTCATCACGAGGTCGACACAGCAAAGAAATACTATCACAAGATTCTTCATAGCCAAACTAAAATAGGTGATCACATGGAGAAAAGACACAGGACCCTGACAACAGGCTGCAGGGTGAACTGCAGTGTGATAACACAAAGATGCAAGTGGATGCAACAGATACAAATCTATTTATTCTGGGTGGTGTGAAATAAGGCATAGATAGATAGATAGATAGATAGATAGATAGATAGATAGATAGATAGATAGATAGATAGATAGATAGATAGATAGATAGATAGATAGATAGATAGATAGATAGATAGATAGATAGATAGATAGATAGATAGATAAATAGATAGATAGATAGAAAACTCTAATACAGTAAAAAAAATATAAAATGCACAACAACCAATAAAGGATGGAGGTAATACAAAAACACATCAATCAAATACATCAACAGCTTTTCGTTCTCTCTTTAGAACAGTAGACCTTGTAAACCAATCCCACGTCTAGAACCTTTCACCCTCTGGTGCAACCAGCAAGCTCCTCCATCACACACAAAAGCTCATTGAGCCATTGTGAGCAGGTCTCCAGTCGTCCTCCTACCTCGCAGGTCGCCTGTCCAAACAGCCCAGGCTTGAGGAGCACTGGGGAAATGGTCCTGGAGGCAATGGCATTGGGCATCAGAGGTATCATCCATCAACGCGAGCGCTCCCAGAGTGCACTGGGATCAGACTGCTGTCATAAAGGTGTCATGGCTGTCAGGCAGCTAGGACAACAAAGACACACATTTCTCTTAAAGTATAAGGATCCACTGTAAGTTTGGTTTCTGGAGTCTAGTTTCACAGAAGCATCTGAAGATTAAGACCACTGGAAAATACAAATGCAAGATCCAAGCAAGTTTTTCCAACTTACCATAGATCACACAAAATTTCATTTCCAAGCACTTTGATCCAGTTGTATTGAAAAGATTGCACTCATGTAGAACGTCCCTGCAAGAATTGTACAGTGTGCAAAACTTTTCTCTCTTCATAAATTGCATAAAGTGGAAAAATAAGAATAATAACTTTTGTATCGTGTTTAACGAACCTGCGGTGAGTTATCACCTGACTCTGCAGTTGGAGCCTTTTAGCATCTTTCTGCTCTGTTGGTTTGGTTTTTTATTTTGGTTGACTGATACTATTAGTTATGATATAATCAGACTGAACCAAATAATACCAAATATATATAAAGTTTGTGACTCGCTGGTGAAGAGCTTTAAAAAAATAATAAAAAATGACGAGCAGCTACGGAGCCAGATTTTTCCCTCGGGGTTCGGTGAAGAACAAAACAGAGCTAAAAAAGAGAGTGAATATTGGACTTACATCCATGACATTCATCATATTATGTTTACAGCTTTTTCCACTGCTTACAAGTGGCCAAATAAAATCAATAAATGGAGCTATAATGTCAGGACATTTTAGTGAAGCTTCTTTGCAGCCTTCATATAATCATATTCATACCCAGATTTCCTCCTTATGTGCTATCAAGTATTCTTGATTTATTTGAACTAAGATTTATGTTCATGTGCTTTTAATCAGGGGATTAGTTCTTGTTGCTGACTGGAGTCCCTTAAAAGAACAGAGCCTTTTCTTTTCTTTTATTAACAATACTTAAAAATAAATACTTTAAAACTATCTCTAATATTATATAAACTCAATGTAATATCAATATGATCCTGATCCTTTTTCTTCATTTGTGATTATGTGAAGCAAAAGTGTAGCTAATATATACTAAGCATATTTGAGCATGTGGATGAACAATAAGAGCCTTTTTATAGTGTCACTGTAATGAAGAAATAAATGTCATATTTCTCTTATGCATTGTTCACATATTATGTCAGAGGCAGGAGTTGATTTCAGAAGAGCCTTTTGTGAAAGCATGAAAGAGTAGAAGTTTAACACTCACTGGCTGATCAATAAATAGCAGGGTTACTGAGCATCAGCTGCACGTTTACTGGCCCCAGTAAATTCCAGGGATTTGGGTTTCCATACAAAGTTTTAGACACAAGATGGCAGAGGATTTTAAGTACAGGTGTTGTCATAAAAAAAAAGATGACCAGGATTGAACAATGGGGAGCCTGTATGACGTAATGCCATCAAAAAAAAAAGAGGCCATGATAGTAGCAACACCAGCAGGTCCCAGTTTGTGTTTTGAAGAGTACAGGGTGAAATATGAGCGTTCATGTACAGTAAACACGGTTTAGTCATGGGGAAAATGAGGGAAAATAAACAATATTTTTACATAAAACAAATGACAAGGCTGATACATCAAAACAATTGTTGGGTTATCATAGAAAACATCTGTTAGGATCAGATAGGCTCGAGACCATATGTTTATGCTAAATTCATTTTCAAAAAGGTGCAAAATGTCCCAACCATCTGGCGCTTAAGCCGACTAAAGAAATCTACACAGATATCTGCAAGTAGTATTTCATCCAGATCTGCAGATGATTTCAATAATTGCAGATGCAGCCACACAATGAGAGCAGCTCCACTTGAAAATATACAGCTCTGTCCTCTCTGTATTTTAATGATCTATGGGGGGGACCATGAGCCAAGAGTGTGACTGTGTTCACCTGTGCCAGCACGCTCAGTCTGGCCTGCATCCAAACCAGCTTGAGCAGAACCAGAAATGGGCTCAGCTGTCATGAACCAGGACTCTTTAAATCTCTTTGTCCATCCAATCCACCATCATTCATCCAATCCATCTATGCTGCGACCCATCTCTCCACCACCCCCTCCACCCCCACACACACACACACATACACACTCCAACTCCCACTTGGCCTTTGAGTCTGGGCTTTACAAGCCTGTAGCGTGACAATGTGTGTAAGTGTTTGTCTACCTCTTGGTCTTTGTGTGTGTGTGTACCTGCATGGCTATGATTGTGTGGGTATGTGTGTGTGTGTCTGCATTGCATCTCTGCAGGTATGTATGTGTGTGTGTGTGTGTGTATAGGAGTCTAGGAGCCTGGCGTTTGTTATTCTCTCTACAGTCACACTGTCTTTCATCAGGGTCCGTCCTGCAGCCCACAGACTCTCAGTATACAGTTTCATAGTCTTGGGCCTCTGTCTGCTGCAGCACGTGGGTGGATGATTTCTAACACATGGGAACCTTGGGAGCCCACGCAATGCTGGAACAATAGAGGACCTGTCAGTATCAGGGCACTGGAAGAGGACGAGACGGCAGGCGGTGATGATGTCAGAATCATTCACACCCACCCACACTTCATCCGCCCCTCTTGGCTCTCAGTCAGGAACACATGCACGCATAAGAAGCATCCACATCTGCAACAGACATATTACTTCTTGCATATAAATATACATATAGTATGTACAAATCTCCCTTAATCTCTTAGGGGCTTATGGGTAATGGTGTTCTTGACTTTACGTTATTGACTTTTTATTTTTATTTGTTTACCACGCATATCTTGACAAATGGAGTTAACCACACACAGCTGAGTAATACTATGTTCCAAGGCTGCATTTATAATAATTTGTGATAAATGTCTGTGAATTAGGGTTGTATTAAACCAGAATTTCCTTTTAAATCCTATTTTCAGGTTTCCCCGAGTCTGCCAGAAAGATTTGTCTGTATGTCTGTATACAGGCCTAAGTGTATGCACTCATATGTGTGTGGGTATGTATGTGTGACCTGTATGTACAAAATCCCACTTAAAACCCTGAAGATTAGGCCTCTCGGAGCAGCCGTTCTCCAGCTGCAGACCTCTTGCACGCCCAATGGATAGCAATCTGACTTCTCGTGACACCTCCGCCTCCCTGAAAGTGAGAACCAACACTCCAGCCCCATGTGGGAAGTAGATAGTCTGCATGTTAGCAAGTTGGCAGTATGAGCTTCACCAAGCTGGCAGATGTCCACAGGATTTGGTTTTATCCTGAACATTATTTGTCAAAACTTGGGGTGGCTGTGGATTTGTACAGTGTGCAGACGTAGATGTGTGGTGTATCTGCAGAAAATGAGTAGGTTTTTGTTAAAAAAAAAAAAAAGGGCAAGCATAGCCAGTAACTGTACACCGCTCCTGTCACATCTTTCTGCTTATTTCTCCACCTCTTGAACAGGAACCCTAGGACAGACGTTTGGCTCAATCTTTCTTTATTATCTGGAAGCAAATTCAGAAGCAACAGTAAAATCCATCCTGCTTGTCTGCCGGTGTTGGAAAAATGAAGGGCAACACAATATGCTTGAAAGAGAAGGAGGGAAGGTGGGTAGCTTGGGTAATGAGAGGATTGCTGACTGTTTGGAGGTTTAGAGTCACAGAGAGGGAAAACAGGGCAGCTCCCAATGGTCGACTGGAGTCCATCGAGGCAACAGCACACGCCAAGCGCCGAGAGTGAGGAAAGCAATCCATCACTGAAGGTCCGCAGGAGGAGAAGGGGGGACGCTACACTGGGCCAAACCATAACAATATGTGTGTGTGGCCATTGTTAGTGGGCCAGGGTCATTGTGTGTTGCTGGTAGCCTCCACACCCTCTGATTTCAGTGGGAGTCTATACACGCAGACACTCTCAAGAGGGGGCAGCAGGGGGGGACCTGTGGGAATGTTCATCAGATAAACCTTTCCATTCACACACAGAAATATGTCAAGCAATGGGAATGCCCGGTTTAAAGTAAAAGGAAAATAATGTAGTAGTACTGGTTGATTGGTAAGCATCTTGAAAAGCATGTACAGGTCTGTCACTGAGATCAGTACAGATTATCATCTCTGTTGCTTGATAATCATAATTATGTGTGTACATCTTGGAATTCCCCAGGGCAGCTCCCTGGGTCCCCTTCTGTTTATTTATTTGTATTGATTAAAATGTTGTTTACTGTTTTACTAAACACGTGTGTTTTAATCAGATATTCACTCAGATGTTGTTTTTTTTAATTGTTTTGTTTTATTCATTTTAGCTGCTTTGTTTTGTACTTTTATATATTTCCTTTTTCTCCTGAAAATGCCTGATACACAAAATTATGATTCATATAAAAAAATAGATTAATAGATTAAAACTACAGAAAGTGATTTTAATAGTCATAGTTACTGACACATTATGTGATTCTTGTCTTGGTAAACTGACAGGTTGTTATGTCAGTCAGCAACATAGCTGGGCTTAACCAAAACAACCCTCAGATTACTTCTGTGTTTGTTTGACTGTTTACTCTGGGCCAGGTTAGCCCCCCTCCCACCGACAGCAACATGAGCCATTACTACAGACCATCTGTGGGCACGGGTCAATGTTGATATACTGCTCTCCAAACACCATTCAGTTTCATCCAGAGGGAATCATTCACAGCAGCAGCAACATGGCCAGGTCAACAAGGGAAAATGTTGCCCATCTGTACTGTTTAGACTACATTTAAAAATTATATGCTGGATTCTGATGTGAGTTCTCTACTGATATAAACTGGGTAACTATATATTAGATCAAAATACCATGAATTGAAAGAAAGTGACATATTGATAACTTTTCAGATGTTTGCTTTGTTTGTTTGAGAAATCACACTATGCACATACCATAAATCACCTGGGAGAAAAATGAAAGGTTCTACATTGATGTACTGATGTCAAGTCAATTTTTATTTGTATAGCCCAATATAAGAAAACACAGATTTACCTCAGAGGGCTTTACAGTCTGTATGACATTCTCTGTCCTGAGACCCTCGATTCAAATAAGGAAAAAAAAAAGTTAACACAGTAAAAAATGGAAGAAACTTCAAGAGGAGCAACATAGGAGGGAGCCCTCTCTCAGAGGGCAGTGCAATAAATGTCATGTGAATGAAAAGGATGCCAGGCAGCTTTCAGATGCCACCAGAACAAGACCTTGATCAACACCTGGTAGGAGCACAGACTACACATGCACACAGGGGAGACTCACATCACACCATTCACATACACAGAAGAAGAGACAAGGAATCCCATTATTCACACAGAAGAGAATGACAAATATAGACATAATTCAAAGAGAGAGAGACATGAAATGACGCTCCTGAACTCCTGCAGGATGGACAACCAGATCCAAAACCTCAGGAAACGGCACTGACAGCCAGGGAAGCAGAGCGGTTCCAGGGTGGGTGCTGGTCCAGCAGGAGATGCCTCAGAGACAAGACAGGACAGGAGGAGAAAATAGAGAGAGAGAGGGGCACACAGCCCTGACACTCATGTGGAACAGACAAATAGAGAAAGAGAGAATCGGTTGGTTATCAGAACAGTTGCAATAATCAATAATCTTGTCGGCAGGATGTTGTTTAGTAAATTTATTGAGACAGAAATCATTGTGCAGGTCATGACATACTCAATTAAAGGCAACTAACTATAGGTTGAGAGTTGAGTTTTAAGTTTAGATTTAAAGGGCTCAACAGACTCAGATTGTCTGACGTCAGCAGGGAAGTTATTCCATAAAAACGGTGCCAGATAGGAAAAGGTCTTGCCGCCTGTATTAGAGTCTCTGCGTCAGCCATGGACAGAGAAGACTGAAGGCTGAAATTAAACGTAACACCGAGGTTTTTGGCTGCCACACTTTGTAAAATTACACAGTTGATGAATTTAAAAGCAGGACATTTTTGTGGCTCCATGTAGCAATGGAAATTTATTGACAATATAAAGGGTGAAATATAAAAAAAAGAGAAAAGCAGAGGGCCAAGAACTGAGCCATGAGGTACTCCATATTTAACAACAGAGATATCAAAGGCTGCATTGCACTGGTAAGACAGGATCTGTATGACTAGTTGAAGAACTAAACTGATCCAAGGAAACCAGTTTGGGAAATCTGTCCATGAGTCTAAAGGCTTATCAGACACCAAAACACAGCAGAAAACCTGATGTAGATGTGAGCACTATAAAATAAGAAATGGATCTGAGAAAGTCTTCAAAAAAGTATGTCGATTTTGTAGTTACAGCTTGGAATTAATCTCTTTCGGTCTCAACACTTCCTACTGTCAGACTGCCCGATTATTATGGCTATTTAACACCACATCAAAAAGAGTGGCAAACAAACCAAATACATGCTAGAATCTCGGGCACCAGCTGGTGTGAAACCGATTGCCTGTATCCTTTTCCTTAATCCCGTCCCACAGAGGACAGGAACTCTCAGAGAGCCTGTCCAAAACGCTCGGCTTTCGGCAAAACACCTGGTGAAGCCAATGGCCAAAAATGCCACCTCTAAGCTATTAATCATCATCACCAGCTTTCATAACCCCATAGTCAGTCTTCATCACTCTGTCCTCTTCCATCATCTAGTTTCCATTGCTTGACTCGCCACAGGTCTGTACACACAAACATTCGTAGACAGGAAAGCTACCCTTACACAGATTACATTTAGGTTTGCCTCTGTCTGAACGGGAAGTCTCAGCATCCACAAGTGTCGGCTGCCTTGGCTGTAAACCAATTCCTGCCAGGCTATCACCTTACAGCCCCCCAGTCCCTGAGTTATTGCAGAGCGGCTGTTCACAGCAGCGCTAGCCCAGCATGGTTTGGTCTGGTCCAGCCCGGCACTGAGTTCAGCAGTCAGCCACTCACCCCCCTCCCCACCCGAATCAAACAGTGCATCGAGGGCTTCCGCCGCAGGTGTCTGAAACTTTCTTCTCCTCCTCCTGTCAATTCTTCTCGTCGTTGACGAGAGCTTTAATTCCCTGTCCTCTCACTGCTTCACTCCCTCCCACGCTCCCTCCCACGCTCCTTCTCTCACTCTCTCTTTCTTTCTGGGTTAGTCGACTCACACAGCCACTCCAGATTGTTCTCATTTAGACTGGTGAGTTCAGGGCTCCGTATCTCACTGCAGACCCCAGTGCTCGCTGTCCATCTCTCTGTCACACACACACACACACACACACACACATACACACACACACACACACTCCTTTCTTCATCAATCCTGCTTAAGGTTTTACAAGTCTGAGCAGCTGGTTTGGCTACTAAATCTCTGGGGATTTGGGATAGTTAAAAAGATAAAGCTTGAGGAAGGTGACAGAGAGAAAGTTCAAGTCTCAACACTAAAGGAACATTACAACAAAAGTTGGTTTTTGGGATGTGAGTGTTGGCGGTTGTAGAGGTTTGTAGGAAAGTGAGAGTCCTCCTCTGTCCTAAATGACCCTCCGGTTCTTTACCACTCACTACACTACTTTAACTCTCAGTCCTCACTTAACTGGTTCATTCTGAAAACACAGAAAGCAACAAGTGAAAACTAAACACAAATTAGTACCGATGGACTGATGCAGATTCAACTGTTTTGCTGGATAAACCTGCATTTTTTTGATAGCGTACTCTGAGCTTGATTCTTCTTTGTTTTGCAGGACATGCCATATTGCAAAACACAAGAGTACCAGACAGGTCAATAAAATAGCCAAAAACATAAAATTATTTTTTTACTTGTGTGTAGTTCTTATGCCACTTTCGTTTTTTATTTCCGAAAATACACAAAACACCAGCTGTGGCACTGCAAATGGCCATAAAGTCACCTAAGCTCTGTGTAATTTCCCTCCGACACAATCGACAGAAAGTGAGAAAGTGAGAAGCTGTCCAACACGGTAGCACCACCTCTCCTTCAGCTGTCCCGCTGTGTGGGAGGCCATGTTGTTTGTGTTGTGTAACTACCACTGGTGAACCAAAGCTCCAGAGGTAATAAAGCCCAAAACTCACAGCCTCTAGTTGAATATTTACCTTACACTAATCTGACCATGGTTTATATCATCCGAGCTCCGAGAGAGGATGGAAACAGACATGAGGAGGAAGGTGGTGGTGGTGGAGGGGGTCGGGGGGTACCGCTGGGTCCAGGCACCTCATCTTGACCCTTTGCAAAAACCAGTAGACACTTTTGAGGAAACCTGATCAGCAACGAAAACAAGTATGAAGTCAGATCTTTATTTAAGGTAGTCAGCAGGAGCACAGATCTGTGATATCCAGAGGAGAGGAGACAAGAGGGGGAGTGAAGGAGGTGAGGGAGGGTGGAGCCCCCCCCCCTCTCTCTCTCTCTATAGTTCTCTCTTCTGAGTTGTTTTCTGAGTGCCTGCCAGGAAAGTTTAATGGCTGTGGAATTTGGACAGGAAAAAAGCGGCGCTGGAAGTTTCAGAGGAAGTGGGGATTTGTGCCTCACGAAGGCAGCACCTCTGTTTGTGTTCTCCCAGCCTGCGAGAGAGACACGGGGAATGAAAGACAGAGGAAGAGCGTCAGAGAGCTTTTCCAATGAACAGCATCGGCCTCTTGGGGGGACAGACCTCAGACAGACAGGCCGTGATCATTTCACCTCCCATATACATGACCATGCATAGAACAATACCGAGCCAGACATCCAGACGCACACCCACGCAGCCATGCACACACACACACAAATATATTCACAAACCTAGATGCTAAATACATGCACATGCACATATAAAAGCAAGCAGATGCACATAACACAATGTACAACCACAAACAACCACACACATATGCGTAACACATACCCACACACACACCATCACACACCATTTACATCTTCTCCTGAATTGAAACAAGATCTTCAGTTCAACACGCACTCACATCTAACCTCAGGCCAGCTGTTTCTCGCTGCCACTTCAGACAGTAGTAGACAGATGTTGCACTGGCAGATACTTCCAGTAGTTCCAACAGATTCACAAATGCACAACAGGAAGAGTTAAAAGGGATAGGGGTTGAAGTTTAAAGGGTCTGTTCACCCAAATAGCCAAAAAAGAAAACTAACTTTAACCCCTGAGACTCTAACCATGCAGAGTAGTTTTGCTCGACTTACGTTTAAAACATTCATGGAAACTATTTTCGACAGAGGAAAAACCAATACCTCATAGCATTACGTTAAGACATTAAATGACACAGAATACGCTGGTCGCCGTAACATTTCGTAAGAAATTTGGAATTTGTCGCCAGAATAACGTTTAGTGTGAAAATACATCCGTTATCCTTAATGTGTCCATGACAAACATGATTGTTGTCCAAAGATGCCCTGAATGACTGATATAAACCTTTTTATTCCCATAAAATATAAATGCATTAATATATATATATAATATACAGATAAAAATAAACATTTTGATCATTTTTCCTTTAAATATTGGTGTCCGTGTTGTCTACTAATCCATGGTTCTGCCTTCCCACAGGCTCTCAGACCCCAAGACTCTCACCCATGTCACCACTTAATGGCTGTACATCTGCCTGGCTCCCCATCCTTCACCCCACACCTCCCCAAACCGAGGCCCAGAGACAGATGGGTAGACATGGGGACAGACAGGCCAGGCGCCCCAGGCCCACCAGTCAAGTCATTCGGTCCCAGAAAGAAAGCCCGTGATGCTGGAGACCACTGTATCTATTACATGAACCCAGAAAAAAAACACACTCATGGGTTCCTTAAGCTCGCACCATCCCATCAGCTATCAAGGGATTCCCTAACACTCACATGGATGCACAGACACACACATAAACACATACTCACATATGTGCATCCAAAATACACACACCCTCACATAGCAGCATTATAATTGATGGGGACACATTCACCTCTCATCACTTTGAGATGTTACAAAGCCACAAGGCAGTTTTCATTGAAGGATAAACTGTAGCATATGTCAGTCAGAAAATTGGTTCAAACCGTGTGTTTTTCATCCAATAAAGATCAGGATTCAAAGGATAATTACGCTCTTATTTGTGTAGTTTTGGCCATAATTCCTGTTGGTAATAATAACATTGTACTAATCAAGTCCATTGTTGGGATCTGAGCAGTTTAAGGCTGGTGATTTTCTATATTTTTCTTATTCATCAACAAATCTCATGTGCAGAGCCAAACCAACAATGAATGGATCTACTTACAAGCATTGTAAAGCCTGATATATCTTATTCCTCTGTGTGGTAGACCTCAGTTGTTGTCCAAAAATGAACCGCTGCACTGGGTGACGTGATGCTTCACCACAAAGAGTTCGGTCATGTTAGTTTGTTTACAAATGGCCTAATAAGAGTGATCACATCTCTGGAGAGTAGTTCTGTGTAAGGCAGAGTCAACTTTGACCTACTGTACTCACTGTAGTCGTGCACGCACAGTTTTTTCAGTGCATTGCCAACATTTCATGTGTGCCAACTTTTGGTTTTACCTCCTAATCAGATGGTTTAGATTCAATAATCTGTCTGAACTGCTTGTGGTTCTCGCTCTGTAGGACGTTGTTGTAAGTGAGTAGTTAGATGTAGGTAGGTATGGAAATGAAACCCAAGATCTAATAAACTGGAATTATCCTTTAATACAGGAAAGCTGCACATCTGTTCCAGTTGTTTGGTCCTATAGAAGAAGTAAATATTGAACAATAAAACCAGAATTAAAAGCTGTGAAAAGTTGCAACTAAATTGTTCGTTGCAACACTATCCAACCGCAGCGCTGTTGTGGGTGTTGGAGTTGGGGGTGTTATGTTTAACACCTTCAAAGACAAACACACACGAAAGAGGAAATGCCTATCAACAAATGGCCCCAAAAGTGAAGTGACCGCTATATAGTGTGGCCCCCTGTCACATCACCTGTGAAGAAGTGGATGATGGTGGGCGTTAGAGTTGTTAAATCCAGTTCAGGGTTGTTAGTGGAGAAATCCCTCCTGCCGGGTCTGGAACATAACATTTGACACTGCTGCCTGACATGAGAAACAAACTTTTGGCACCGGGGTCTGTCCTAAACAAACTTTGAGCTCTGCTGGACACAAATGAAGGCATATCTTGATAATAGAAACAGTATACAAGTCGGGAGAAATTTGTCATGATAACAGATTATATTTGACACGTGATATTCCTCGACGTGGAAAGTATTTTGTGTTCTGGTGGTTCTGGGAGTAACTACAGATGAATAAAGCAGCTTTAAATTCCATATGCTGTTGGCAATTATGTTGTTTTCTACCCACAAGTAATGCCTTTGTCGTCTAGGTATCTGTTTTGATTAGCCATCCCGTCAGAGCATGCGGATCAACAGATCAATCTTAAAACCTGCTGCCAAAAGAAAATCTGGTATTACTCATGTTGGATACATCTGCAAATAAGGAGACAATATTCTTCTCTCAAAAATTCATATGGTTTATGTAAACCTCCACAATAATTTTATGAGATTAATAGAATATACCGGTTATTGATGTTTGGTTCTTATTACTTATAATTACAAAATTCTTTTGTCTGAATAGGATATAAATTTATGATTGCACTAAACCTTCGTTGAAGAAACAATTATTCGCACTCAAATATCGATTTGTCATCCTTTCTTATACGACACAACAGATTCAATAAATGTTATCGCTCACCTCATACTGCATTCATTTATTTTTTTTTATTTTTTTTATGACAACATACATCCATCCTGCACGTTTCAGGAGTCACGATACTTTGCTCATTGCAGATATTTCAGAGAAAATGTAAGAAAGTAATAAATCTGCAGCCACAGTATGCGCTTCTTTGGACAAACGCATGAACTGCTTTGCCATAAGGAGCCAATGTGTGTGCCATACGTGTTTAGGGAGAATGAGTATTAAGAGAGTTTTTGGTAAGTTTGTATGTGAGGACAAAAATATGTTTTTCCCACATTTTTTGATATAATTCTTATCCAGTTTTAGCATCTTGGTTTATCTAGATTTGCGTGCTGACAGATCTCATGACTTGCTACCTGTGGTAGGGGGTTCCCTGTCGACCCACCTCAGGCCCAGGATCATGGCAGCAGGGTGGAACAGCGGCTGGGCCTGTTTACTCAGCTGTGGGGCTCCCCAGGTCCAGGGGAAAGAGAGGATGTGTTCAGGGCCTCATTAATCATGGCCGCTTCGGAAGAGATAAACAGGCAAAGCCCAGCAGGGATGCTGCAGCTCCTGCCACTGATGGGGGGAAGGGACAGAAGAGAGGCGAGGTGGACGGTGTAGAGGGGAAGGAGGGGGGGGTGTGATGGGGTAGGTGGACGGTGGACTCGCACACCAGGGGATACGCCATAACACTTGCTCTTTGGTTCCACATCTGCATGGCTGCACAGGCTTGTAAATCTGCATTCCTCGTCTGGCCGGATGCAAACACAGTGTCCGATGCAAGTGCATGAACCCAAGGCCATAGCTTTAGACAGTGTCGTATTGTTTTATGCATGTTCGTAATGATGCCAAGTTATGTGTAGACTTACGAACACAGCTCCGCAGCTCAAGAAGAAGAAATTAAATGTTCTGTATAAGTGAGATGATTATGTAAATGCATATATTAATGGCAGAATAAAAGAACTGTATAGCATATTTATTTCCTGTCTATAGACGGAAAAACCAAAACAATCACATGCAGTTTTTAAAAACAACAAAACACAGGATAAAAACAGTTCATATATATTAACTGTGGAGAGCATGTGATCTGGATAAGTATTCCAGCAGCAATAAAAACAAAAAGCCGCTTCAGCAGGTTTTGATTTGGTCCTTGAATCAACACAGAGGACCTGAGCCAGATGATGGTGTGATAAGTTCATATTTGATAAGCAAGCAGGTCAGAGAGGCACTGAGGATCAAATCAAACCAACAGGAGGTCAGTGCAGAGAGCTGAGAACAGGTGTGATGGGATCAACTTTGGTCTTTCTTGTTGGGACGCTGGCAGAAGCATTTTGAATATGCTGCAGTTTGCACATTTATCTTTTTAGGTGGACTAGTGAGACACAGTTTTATATATATATACTGTACATATGCATATATTCTTATACTAGATAGTTCAGCAATCATTATTATATGCTGCAGACAAGGCATTGGGTATGTTTTTACTTATTAATTTGTGAATTCTTGGCTCCGAAACTCAAACCACAAGTCTTATTTGATATGAATAAAATGTTCTCTCCAACGTGAACTAGTAATGATAAACAGAGGATCGGTGTTGATTACTGTTCTCTGGTGGACTCTGTTGGCTTGAATCCCACCAGATCTTTCCTTATCTCTTTCATACTTCTCGCTTTCTCATTAAAGAAAAACATGCATGAGGGATTTGGATTCAACTGCAAAGAGAGAGAAAAAAAAAAAAAAAAAGGCAGAGAAATAGTTTTTCTTCCAGCCATGCGGACGAGACACCAGGTCAGCGCTGTGTTATTCTACACCCACAGACTCTGAGAAGGGAAAAAGAGGACCTTGGAGAAACCTGGTCTGGCTACAGTCTGTTCCAAAAAGCCCACCGTTATTACCTGCTTCTCTTCTCTCCAGTCTGTATACTTCCTTCCAGACCTCTGTAACAACCCCTGTGTGTCAGAGCAGGCAAGATTTCACTCATCTCCTGCACAATATTTCATCAGTCTGAAGGGAAAAAATGTGAAGCAAAGAGACAGACCAATCAGTTTGAGAGACCTGACAAATGCAATAAGCCGAAGGTTTATTTCACTGCTCCCTCTAAATGGGTTTTAAGATATTGTATTACTCTGTTTATGTAAGTCTATTTCTTAATTACAGTGTGTGTGTGTGTGTGTGTGTGTGTGTGTGTGTGTGTGTGTGTCAGTATATGTGTTTGTGTGCTTCTGTCTGCGTGTCCTTCAGTTCTACACTCATTGGTCTTGATAGGTTCGGTAAAAGTGACATCACTACCAGATTGTCTGGATTTCCCTCCAGAGGTCAAACGAGTGGGCACGATTGAAATACTGCTCCATGAATGCGGCGAATGAAACGAATCGATGGAGCATAAATATGGACTCTACACTGCCACCATGATGCCGCCATCGCCGGTGAATGTAACTGCTTGAGACACTATAAAGGACTGAGAGCAATATTCATGTATTTCAGTTGTTTTAATCGTGCACAGAGTAGTTTGATGGAGCCGTGCTGGATCTTTAAAGCAACGTTTGCGTCATTCAAAATAGATGAAAATGTTATCTGAAACATCTGAAAGACAAGAAACCGATGGAGACGCTACGTAACCTCAACTCCTGTTTGATCTTTGGCTCTGAGCTACATCTTAGGACATCATCTTGACAGGATATCATAATAGGATATTACAATATGTGTCATCTAAATGAATAAAAGCACCATAAAGAAAAGAACTTACGGCTTACACAATGCTGCAGCGATTTCAGGATTATGTTGGAGGAGGAGGGATTTGTCTTAGGAGTTATTGTAATCAAAAACAAACAAACCTCCAATAATGTTACTCCATGCATGTATTATCCAGCAGGGTAACACAGTCACACATCTACAGGAATAGAGATTTATCTTTTCTATCAGTCATGTCCTTAAATTTCTTATTCTAATGTAGCAGAGATGACAAGTATGACACGATATAATCATAAAACATAAAGACTCTGCTGGCAAATTTCTTCACTTATCATGTGAATCTAAAAAAGAGAAGATAATAATAGAAGATATTTTAATTTTTTTTAAAGAATTTTTTGACCTGCAAAGTATTTTTTATAAGTTTATAATATTAAAATGTATGTTTTAAAAGTTATTATAAAATCAATTTTCATAGTATATAAATAATAGTCTTTCTGTTACCATCATTCGCTTGAATGTTTTTAGAAAATGATTGATTGGCGCCACCTAGTGCTCATTTGTAGCATTGAGATTTTTACATTAATGCTTCTTTTTATTACAAACATAGATATGGTTTAATCACTCCAAAAGGTGCTTTTCGGTACAAATGTATTAATGTACAGTATATTTAAATTATATATATAATTATACTTTGGACTGTAGCAGTATTCCACATTCAATAAGCCTTTTTTTACAGCAGATTTGTCATAGTAGGAAAATCACAGGTGTTACTAATAACATTAATGATGGCTCTGTGTTATTCAAATGTCCCAGTAAGTCATGACAGCATGACAGCGAGCCAACATGTACCAGAGCCCTGAAACTGAAGCAGCTAAATGGAACTCAGCCATCGTCTATTACGGTTTTATTATTTACATCTGTGCTTTTCCTACCGTGTCATAATGTCCTCTGTGGAAAAAAAAACAGGCCTATGAGCCACATAGAAACAGGAGTATAGCTTTATAGTTTAATAAAGTTTTCCTTCAGTTCAACTGTGTGAAATGTGCTGACAACACAACCACAGACAACAACAACAACAACAACAACAACACTTGTTTTTGTTGTTTTTGCAACAGAAGCGCAAACACAACCACACTCTTTCAAACAGTAATACACAAGAAGTCACCTTTGTATCAGTCACACTGTTACACTGCTCCAAAGCAGCCTGAGTGACTGTTTTGCTCCACACCTGTGAAACCGCGTCCAGTACTTTTTAAAGCGCTGAATCAAACTAGTGTTTTATTTTGCATTAATCTGACCTGTATTTTGAGCTAAATTCCAGTTGTTTCATGCTTATATGCAAAAAGAAAGATCAAAGATCATATTTACTTTATTTCATCAAAGTCTAATTTGCTGATAATCAGTGTAATCTGTTTCTCTGTTCACTGACTGACCTTTGTTCCAAATATATGATAAATATCACATCAATACTATCAGTAGAAATATCGCGCTCTACCAGTAGGCGCCTTAAGGTGGCGCCTGTGACTAAATTATAGCCAGTGCTTTACTTAACTTAAACACACACACACACACACACAGGTTATAGACGCCTCCTTTTCCTTTCAAGAGATCCTTACTGGAAACAGTCAGCAAACAATAAACAGGATAAAACGTCAGTCCATATTCCTCCTCACGATCCTCATTGATTAACGGTGGCATTGAATATGACAGAAGAGTCATCCGGTTGCCACCATCCACCTTCCAAAATATTTACTCAAACCAAACACAGCAGCAGACATTTTTATCTCACCCGCGCTGTGTTGCCCGGGGACGTCACCATAAACCTTATCGTCTTCTCTCAGTTCATCACCTCCGCCATCTGCTCTCACTTACATCCTGCAGTACCAGACACATTAGCTCAGGTAGATGTATGATCACAGAGTGGATATATATATATATATATACGTACACAAAGTAAGCACAATGATGTTTTATTTCCATGTTTTCTGTCTTCCTTTGTCATATAGTTCTATAAAGAAGCAGCCATACGTAGATAAACCAGACTGCACATGTCCGCAGAACGTGTCTGAGTCTTTTTATAATGAAACGTCAAAGAAACGATAAAAATATACATTTTTTTTTAAAAAGGTTTAAAGTTTTGTTTGTTTTTTTGTTGATTGATTGATACCATTCATCTCATTGTCTGCTGAATCTGAAGCAACAGCCAGAAACTGGTTAGCATAGCTTAGCATAAAGACATCTTGTGAGGTTTCCAGGTGTGAGGAAACAGTCCAGCATATAACACCTTATAAAAGCACAACTTGTCATTTTTACAGTGTGTGTATTGTACTGATTAAATAAACAACGTGTTAATAGGTGATTTTTGGAGGCAGATATTTTGGACTGAGCCAGGCTAGCTGTTTCTCATGCAATGTCTCCATGTATTATGCTAAACTAAGCTAACCGGTTACAGGAACCAGCTCCAGTTTCATATTGAATAAGTGTAATTTCTTAACCTTTTCTTTGCCAAACAGAAACTGTTGACAGTTACAAGATACTATAACAGTCGCAACAGTCGCATTACTCAATAATGTCTGTTACACAACAATATGCACATAAAAAGATCAACTAACCATAAGCTGATGGTCATACCAGATCAAGAGCTTGTCAGATATATGGATCAAACTTATTTTAAAAGTACCATTCAATAATTTTCCAATTCCAATTATATTTACTGTCAATTAAGCAAACTCTTAGATATTTAAAGCTATGAAGCTTTTATGCATGTATAAAGTGCAATTAGCTCTCTGCTAGTTGTCCGTTGCTTACCGAATCAATAATTCTATCTTTATCATTTAATCAATTCCCATGTGAAACTGGACTCCAAACCAGATCAATCTGCATGACTGTCAAAACACGTCCTCCAAAGATCTTAAATAACAAGTGCCTGAATGACGTATATAGAGTGACTTGTGATTATGCAACGGTATGTGTAACAGAATAGCTAAGGGAAAATGTTTTCACTGAACCAGACCCACCCGTATCAAATGTGCTCTGTGTCATAATACGGCATTATTAGCTTCAGGGATACAGCAAAGGGGGGTTTTTTTTCACATGCAATTGGCTGATCGGTTGGAGAGGAAGGTCACTTCATAGTTATTGTAAGAGAAATCTACATGGATAATAACAGGCTTCTGTTTGTGTGACTCACATTTGTAGAAACGTGGTTTTGTCTGTAGCTATAAGAAATAAAAAACTAAACACGGACACTTAGCCAAGACATGGTTTAAGTATGTATGAGGCCAAGTAATGTTTTTGTATGTTTTCCAATTTAACACAGACTTTACCTTCAGTTCAGTGCTACCGTATAGTAAGACTGAAGATACGTATGATCATATGTCCTATGAGAAAGTAACACGAGGGACACGTGACACACCTGTTCTCACCTCTAGAGAATTCCCTTGTATGGTAAGTATGTATATGAATGAAGAGGAATGTGTGGGAAAACATGCTAGTAAAGGATGTAGCAACCAAAGCTGTAAACAATACATCAACATAACATGAGGTTTACCTGCCGAGACAGAAACCTGTTAGAAAAAGGAAACGTTATCAATTTATTCTGCTTTAAAAGCTAATGAGAAATGACATCCCCTCGGGTCAAAGGTCAAGGTTCGGTTTGTGGATCTACTCTATGCTATTCTGCAACTATGTGTGAGATCCCTGTGCATTCCCTCCCTAGTGTTGCCAGTAAGGTGATTACTGAGTATCATTTCCTCTAGCTGTGGAAACCCATTTTCTGGGTCAGTGGACCCCACCAAAGGACTGATTGAGTCTTAAAAGGGGCTCCCTCAAGCATACGTTTGCTCTCCTTATACCCGAGACAATGGGCCCAATGCACCAGCAAAGCAACAACGCCCTCGCAACATTACTGGGAAACGCTGTAACATCAGAAGAAAAGGCCGCTTAAGTCAACATGTAGGTTACATCTCATATACTGGCCAAATGTTTAAAATACAAGAAATACTTAGTTTAAGGTCCTTTAATTTTATACTAATTTCCTGGACATTTTATGAGTAATTTGCAGAGATTTAATGGTCAATTTTTAGGACATTTTAGAGAGATAATGGTGCAATTTGGTACCAATTTAAGAAAAACTGAAAAAAATGCTGGGTAAGTTGATAATATATATATTAATCATTATATTCGGGTTCATATGTAGTTAGCTTGCTAGTATGCAAGTATGCTGTATAATATTGTTATACAGGGAATAGTATTTCCTGTACCAAATTACATAATCCTGAGTAGTCCGAAGAATTAACAGCTACAAAAAAAAACTAATAAGTATTTTCAGTTAAAGAGTTGTCAAGAGTCTAATTAATGTTTGCACATTAGCAACTATGTATGAACCCAAATACAATGAGTGGTTTCTTACCAACTATAACACCTTTTAACACATTTAACACACCCTCTCTGTAAAATGTTAACTGTTAAATACATGCAAATTGTTCAGAAATGTTCCAGGGAATTTGTAGGTTATAAAATTAAAGGGCCTGTAAAATAAAACATTATCGAAATGTTCCTGCAGTGGTGAAAATCCTGCATTGGTTGAGTAGTGATTAATGATTAATCAATGCATTTAAATCCTATGGGCAACATGAATACCTGTACTGAATTTCAGTTTAAGTTTCGACTTTGTCTGCTCATCATTCGGCCTCAGAATCGCTCACGCATGGCATCGGAGGTGGAGGAGAGGAGTGGTGGAGGAGAGAGGAGGAAGATGGGAGGGATCTGTTGCTCCCTGTGTAATGAGATTCCCAGCTAATCAGTGACTTTCCTGCCTTATCTCTGCCATCAGGACACTCGGGAGGCCGAGTAACCCAGGACGAGCTGATGTCATGCTGAGATGGGTAAAGGGAGGCGGGGGAGCGTGCTTGTGTATGTGTGTGTGTGTGTGTGGAGGGGTGTGTTCATCCGAGAGTATGTGTTTGTGAGCAAGAGATTGATTTGTGTGTGTGTGTGTGTGTGTGTGTGTGTGATATTGTCCTCAGAGATCCAGAGTTGAAGTTGAGAGTTAAGTCACATGAGGATGACTAACTGTGCTTATGGATGAAATGATGTAACACAGGGAGGAGTAGTGAAATGTATGTGTGTGTGCCGTCCTGTTTTTTGTTTTTGTGTGTGTGTGTGTGTGTGTGTGTGTGTGTGTGTGTGTTTTCCTTGTACGTGTTGTGTTGTCTCACAGGTGTAAACTTGGCACCTGTGTGCTCCCGCTCGGGTACGTCAATTACATGTGGTTTTCTGCACTTACGTAAATGCATTCTTGTTTGAGTGTTTGTGTGTGTGTGAGAGAGAAATAAACACCGAGCGAGAGACAGACTGTGCTGTAAGTGTGCATGATCAGGACGCAGAGTAAGCCATCTTTGTCTACTACACGAGACACTTGGATTTAACATCATAAAATGGTCAATTGAGCTCTTAAAGAAATAGTTATAGTTTAGTTTGGCATATGCTAATTTGCTTTATTGATACAATACCAGATTTTACATTTCTATATAAATTTAACATTTTTGAAAATAGAAAGATAATGATTTGAATTTTGAGGCTTTGTGTACATTTGTGCATATTTTTGTGTGCACCTACATATTTGTCAGACCCGGTACGTTGGAGTTCATGTTGTATGTGTTTTTGTTTGGATTTTATTTAGGTCTTGAGTAAACACTAGGACCAAAAAAGGACCAAAAGTGGAAAAACATGACCAGTTCTATTCATCATCTCTTTGGAATGACATGGTTTAAAGGTACTTTCAGACATACAGGTTGGCTAATAGAGAGACAAACAGGCCGACAAGTATAAAAGCAGGAAGACAGGCAGGTCGATAGACAGGCAAGCAGGCAAACAAGCAACGTCTCCCTGATTGCCACAAGAGGTGTTCTTTACACTGCCCCACTCTGCAGTCAATGGAAAAATGATCTCACTCCTTCAAACACCACTGACTTCATCCCCTGATGTTAGGCCGAGAGACGGCTGACATCAGTGCAGATCTACCTGAGCAGAGCAAAATATAGCATGACATGAGCAGGGAGTGGTCACTCAATATTTTGCCCAAGTTTTCTCAATGGAATATTGTTTTTATTATGTCATGCTGAATGGTGCTATACCCTCATAACATGTACGGGGGGGAAGAAAGCAAGGTGGCACATTTCATCAACCTGCTCACACCCTGTGTGATCGTACAGCAAGCACAGCAGGTCATAATCCAAAACGGTGATGGCTGTTTTCAACAGATGTTTTTATTTTTGATCTTTTATTTCTACCTATTACCATGTCTGTCTGCTTCTTGCATCTTCAGACTTTGTGACCTTGTCATGTTTCCCAGATCTCAACAATAGACCATTACGTGGGGACAACAATTTTTGAAATTGGTGCAGTATTGAATGAGAGCGCTGCAGCCGGCACCCATGAAACAGGCTGCAATGTAATCTGACTCTCATCTGTAATCTGACTCTCGCAAGATTTTCAACAAGACTTTGAGGAAGACTCAGTTAGACACAATAACAAACAGACCGGATCAAAGGAAAAAGGTCAAGAGAAATGTTTTATTCCTCCATATGGTCCTTTCAATAATGTTGTCAGACACTTATAAAGCCAATATAAGCACATCGGTGGCAGAAACAAGCACTTTTAACGGATGTACATTGGCGGTGCACTATTGCCCCGTCGGATTACATTGCAGCCCATTTCGCGGCTGCTGGCTGCAGCGTTCTCGATCAATACTGGACCACTTTTAAAAACTTGCTGTCCTCATTAGTCACTCAGACACAAAAAGGTTGAAAAATAATCCAGTTTCCCTTTAAGAGTTATGGCCAACACTACCAGAAAAAAGATCTAATGAGTAATAAACCAGAATTATCTTGATCACTCCACGTTGTGTTCATACATACGTAGGTTTCCTGATTGAATTTGCACACATCTTGCGTGGACGCCTGATCCAGCTAGTCTTTGGATCACATGCTTTATATGAAGGACAGCTATTTCCAGGGACACGCTGTTTAATTTCTCCTGACATGTGTCACATTAGGAAAACCAGTGACTACACAGTACATGTTTATTGTTTTAATTAAGTGAGCACAGCATAGTCCCAGCATTACGTTCCAGTCACAGCCTCGACCCCGTTTCCAACCCTCCTGTTAATACCATGATGGTGACTGTCCTCCACTGTGAAATCAGCATTTGCCTGAGGGCTCCTTCTCTGAGTTTCGTGGAACGTTAATCCACACAGTTTTTGTCAGTAAACACTGTTTGTAATGTTTGAAATGTAGCTCGAGGCATTTACCAAAAATTCACAGCATCACTGCATTCTAAAGTTAAAAACAGACACGTCGGGGAAAGTCCAAAATCAAATGCGAGAAAGGTCTGTAAGTGGTAATTTTAGAGACCTTTTTATTGCTTTCTGGTCCTTCAAAGTGATCAAAAGTGTCAAGTGTTAATAATGTTAATGCGGGTACACAGGTGACAGGACTAACCACTGGTATAGAAGTCATGTGTGAGCTTTGATTTTTATCCAGAGGAACACGAAGCTCAAATCAAGGTACCAGCCTCTAACCTGTAATTATCATAAATGTAGTGCTAATATCACTCAGAGGCATCCAGCATCTGTCAGAGGAAAGCATTCATTACGGCCACATCGCAGCAACCCTCTGGCATTTCCACCCCCAAGGACACAGCTTATGATAATCGCTGTTAAACCACACTGCTCCTGAACTATCAGTCCAACATACATACACCTCTATCAAGGACGGTCATACACATTCCTGGCCTGCATGGTGAAGGCCCAGATGGCACAGGATGGCACGGGTGCCAGTCTCACATAATTCTCTCCCTGTTTGCTCACTTCAAAGACTGTGTGGAGTGCCAGGCATTTCATACATGTAGAGCATTAGCTGTCTCCTACAGGTGCAAAAGGTCACCTTTTATCTTTGGATTTATCATTGTGCATGTGGTTTGAAGAGGAGCTTCTGTGTAGTGATGATAGATTCATAAGATGATACGTACACTCTGTCGCCAGTGATTTGCACTTTTTACTACAAGAGCATCTGCTATCCTCTAGAAATGTATTTTAAAAAAAACTGTAATGTTTGTTGCTTCAGGATTTCAGAAATGAAGTGTATATCATTATATGTGTATTATGTTTCTAGCTTGTTATTGTTTTATGTGTTCCCTTCTAGAATGTGATTTGTTCCATCCTAGATCGACATTGTTTTTGGTGTTCCATTCTAGATATGAGATATGTTTCATTCTAGAATGTGATCGTGATATTATGCGTTTTGTTCTGAAATGTGATGGTGATATTAGTTGTCCCATTCTAGAATGTGACATGTAACATTCTTGAAAACGTGTGAGGCTAGTTGTTCCATTCTAGAATGTCTAGAATGTGATAGTTATATTATGTGTTCTATTCTAGAATGTGGTTGTGATAGTATGTGTCCCAGTCTAGAAGGTAATTAAGAAAATTATGTGTTGATTCATTCTTGAACGTGATTGTGAGGTTTGTTGTTCTATTCTAGAACGTGATTGTTATATGATGTGTTCCATTGTAGAATCTGAATGTGATATTATGTATTCAGTTCTAGAATCTGATTGTGATAGTATGTATTCAGTTCTAGAATCTGATTGTGATATTATGTGTTCCCTTCTAGTGATTGTGAGGATGACATCACACTTTTTTAAACATGACTTCTCAGTAACAAAAACACAACATCGCTGCAGCACATATAAGTCATCATAGAGGACTCAGAACATTCAGCTGAGGTGAGGTTTTGTTTAATCACGTCTATACACCATTAAATTCACCATCACCCATGGTGGAACATGTGTGGTCAACCTTGCGTTATCAGGTCTCCCAGTACCGGATAACCCAAAGCTAAACACAACCGCCCACTTGTTTAGACCTCCAAACAGGCTTGTGTAGTTGTTTTTGGTGGAAAGATCTGGAGGCATTGTTTACACCACAGAGTTTACAAGGATTGAGAGTCATTACAAGCAGGAATCCAACAAAATTAGACAGTCTCCCTTGTGAAAACACAACAATACAACATTGCAAAACCATGAAACCCCAGCAGAAAACACGGAGCAGAGCTCAGAAAAGCTAAAATAACTTGACATCAATCTGGTTTTGTTTGATTTTCAACTAAATACTGAGCATGCCATTATACTGAATACATAATAGACATCTTTATCATCAGTATGACAAACAGTCCTACCATCTACATATCCTGCCTTAGATTCGACAGAGGCAGTTTTGATGGAGCAGAGCCATGCCCCGCGGCCAACCCCACTGGTTTTCCCCTTGTATGCGTAGATAAACCAGCTGCATCATTATCAATGACATAACATGGAATTTTTTTGTCCCCCCTAAATTACCATGGAAATGAAGTGGAA
Source organism: Pampus argenteus (assembly GCA_036937835.1). Taxonomy (NCBI): domain Eukaryota; kingdom Metazoa; phylum Chordata; class Actinopteri; order Scombriformes; family Stromateidae; genus Pampus; species Pampus argenteus. Next base: position 16,773,532 of record CM072881.1, read on the forward strand.
AATGGGCTATAAATGGAAATGTGGGTGAAGAGAGGCCTGGCGGCAACAATAGGAGGGTTCGCACAAAACTAGCGCTATGTAGGCAGCGAACAAGTGGGAAAGAGAGAAACGGGGAGAGAGATGTCAACAAAGCTCCTCTGTGTCTCCTTAAAGCCATCCTGCTTTTAGAACAAAACAACGTCTCCCACAACTCTCTCTGGTGTCCATGAGGTGCCTTTGGTTGGTAAGACAGCTGGTTTTATAGTGGGGATGTGTGAATACACATGAATGTGAATACATGCATATTTGTACATGTCTTTAACTGAGTAATCTGATATCATATACAAATAATCTAAAAAATAAAAATAAAAAATAAACTTTTTTTTTCTTTTAATAAAGCATTATATTATTGTCTACAAGGAGTTTACACTATTCCATATTGTTTGTGTATCCAGGGCTTTCTCTGTGCCATAGAGTTCAAGTATTGTCCAAAAAATATTTTAAAAAATAACATCATGGAGCCACAAGCAGTATTAGTGTATTATGAGGCAATCCCACATGTCTGCCTTCCATAAATACTCACTAGAGCACCAAATGCGTATTAATCTGCAGCTGAAAAAAGTCCCCAACAAATGCAACAAATGCGCTTTTTATTTATGTTTGAGCAACATTTAAAAAAAACAGTCCCCAGATATTAAAAGAGATAAAAAGAATACCCCCTATTTATTAATTTCTATTTTTAGTAGGAATAAATAGCCACGACCAAATAGGAAAGTCACAGACGGACTAACACGATGTCGATCTTTTTATGGACCCTGTTGACAATAAAAAGAAATCACTAAATAACGGCAGCCTTATTTCCTTAAAGCAAATCACATGCTGTTTGTTTCATACAAAAGATTAAAATTTAAATAAAGACTATTAAAAAGAAGAAAAAAAAAAACAAATAACAGCCATAAAACATTTGAAGCCTGGATAAAAAAGGTATTTTTACAAATATCAACGTTTTCAGCAACGCACACATATTCAAGACATTTTTGTTTCAAACACTTTTTTGCAGTGTGTGCGTTTCTTGTGCAGGGGAGACTTTAGAGTCAGCTTTGTGTTTTATCTGGCAGCTCAGCTGGGCCGGTGCAGCTGCATGGCAGCCACTTCTCTTCAGGGCTGCCAGTCAAAAACACCCCTATAAATGCTATTGTGCTCACCTGATTGATCTTTCACAAGCCCAGGGTTAGGCCAGACAGGCTGACTCTGGAGGGGAATGGCAAGGAATGGTCGGTGAACAAACAAGTGAGCCAGTGTCTGTGGCAGAGGAGGTTGGGCCGCAGGTGGCTAGGAGGCACGCTTGGGTTGGCGCACTAGCCCTCGTCAGATGCCAACAGTGACATTTCCTGACTATAGCTAAACACAAGCAGGCATCCCAGCAACGATGTAGTGTCCTGGGGGAATGAAGAAACAGGCCTTGGGGAGGATTTTACAGAACACACAGGCAAAAGAAGGGGCACATGTATGGGAGCGCGCATGTATGGACGCATGCATTAAACATGAAACACACACTTTCTAATAAACGCACTAATAAAGATCTCTTTCTGTGTCATTCGCTTCTTCTCACAGTCACACACACACACACACACCTCCACTGAAGCCCATCTGTTGCTGAGGGCGGGCAGGGCCCAACTGAGGCAAGCGAAGCCTGTCTGGGGTGCTGACTGAACATCACTGCCAAGAATTCCACAGGGGTGGTGCACGGGTGGGAAATCACTGGACGACGTGTCTCTGTGGTCTAAACCCAGCAGGCAGTGACAATCGCCTGCAACAGCTTCGGGTGCACAACGCCAGAAGGTGTAAATCAAAACCCATGTCAACACAAGTGACTCATAAATCAACTTTTAGCGTTCTTGTCGGGCCGGGTTAAAATACAATATGTTCACTGTTTAGGTGCTCGCTCTCTCTCTCATAATGGAGGCACTGATGCGCTGATGCTTGTCTGTTCAAGGCAGATCTCCAAAATCAACATGATATAGAGTGTTTTACCGCCCTAAACAATGGCATCTCTCCAGCAGGTTCAAATACTCCAGCATTTGACCTTTAAAGGAAGTTCTCTTTGAGTTTTAAAAATCATGCAACAAACATGGCTGGCTCTATTTTGTCTGGAGTTATTTTCAGGTATGTATTGTTTGAGGAGGAAATAGTCCCCTGGATATAAATCACCACTTGGTTTTACCGCAGGCAGGACACGAGGCAGCCCTGGGGGGTCCAGATTTGGCAACATGGCATAGTAAGGATGTGAGATAAGTCAGGGAACTTGCGTGGAGTTGATATTATTTTTGGTCACCGTGGAAGAGAAACTGGAAAAGGTTTGTCTCTGGGCACAAACACACAAGCAAGTTACAAGGTTATACATACACGCTCAGACGCATACACACAGTCTGCTCTGTGTTTCACACGATAAGTGTTTGCATTAGGAATCATTTTCCAGTTGGCATGGCACATGAGAGAAGCTGCTCTTCCTCGGAAGCCCGTTGAACACTCCAAACAAACCCTGACGGCCTCCAGCCTGAGAGGACGTCGTGTTTGTTTTAACGGTCCCGTGATGCCCAGCGTTCGTTCACAATGAAAACTAATGTTATCCACGGCTCAGTGATACGACGACTATTTCAGGTATTAGAAAAGTTACACAGTGTGAACCGTACAGAATATAAAATGTCACATTTTTTAAATTATACTTTTCAATCCCAGAGAAGCATATTTGTGAGTGAATGATGATGATACAGTATAATGCACTAATCAAATCCACCTACATGTGTAGTTGGTGAAAACAACAGAAACAAATAAAAAATAATGTTTTCTTTTTGCATTGAGGAATGTGTATGTTGGCACACGTGGGTTAAACCCAGATGGTTTCGGTTCTGGCACTGTTTGGCAAAGCAGAGTATTGCTTGTTATGGGAAGACATTACATTCTCAGCAGGGGTGCGGCTGCTGCACTGCACACGATGCAGCGCTGCTCGGGGAAGATGGGAAGGTTTATGAAAGAAAGAATGGGCTCTTTTTTCTGGAACTGAAAACACTGATTCTGATGAACATGATTTAATAATGACAAGTCAAGAAAAATCATGTTTGGTCAATGTTTATGCATAGAGTTCCCTTTGCATTAAACTAGATTTTTGCATTATTTCTTTTGCACGTGTGCTTGTATTTTGGTCACTGTGTGCTATTATTTTATAAACTGTACGATGAGTGCAACAGCGCGTTGTGTATGTGTTTGTCCAGTGTCTTGTATCTTGTACCTTGTATTTTTCTATATTCTGTCCAGTAGATCTTATTTTATCTGACAATCTGCCAAGGTCACATCAAAATAAATAAATCCCAAAAAATTCCCGGAAAAAAAGTAATGTATTTATGAACTATTTATATACAGGTAATTTTATCGTGTTAGTCTAGACTTAAAAATGTGGGAGTGATTGGATTGTTTGATCATGCTTCCAGTAAGTCCTTCTGCAGTGCCCTTGTTTTATCACGTATCTTTATTCCTTTATCAGTCACCATCAGGCATCAGTCTTATCAGGAGTGAGGGGGAGAGGGGGAGAAAGAAAGAAGACGTTCCAGAGAGGGGACGAGAGGAAAGACGGAGAGGTGTTGTTGACGAGCCTTTCACACAACACCCTCCCCCACAGACGCTTCGGCTTCTGGCTCCTTCTTGCCTCCACATCCTTTTCTCCTTTCACTCTTGTCTCACTCACTTATTCCTTTTCTCCTCTGCTCTGTGTCTTTTTAGTTCAAATTATTTCACTCTTTTTTAAATATTCCTCTCCACCTACCTCCACTTCTACACGTCTCTGTCTCTCTGTAACCAGAACAGCTGAAGCTATAATAACATTTCACCCATCCATCAGCCAGCTTTGATCAATAAGCACTTTGAGTCCACTCCACAGCACCGCACTGGACTTAAAATGTCTCCCCTCTGTCTCTGTCAGTACTTATCTCTCTGACAGAGCTATATTATCTGCTGACAAAGCTATATTAGACGCAGAGGTGGATGACTATTACAATAGATTTCACAATGCATTTCAGCATTGTGTTGTGTTGTATGTGTGTGTGTGTGTAGTGTAAATGAAATACATAGAGGTGATCTATTCATACTAAAGCAGCTATTTGAGTAAATCTTGTGTAGACTATAGAAACATGATGGTATCAGTACAATAGTGTATGTATGTAGGTATTGAACACGGGCCGTATCATTTGTTTTCAGTTTAAACATGTCAAACCACATGTGAAATAAAAACATGTGTGTTTCGAACACACAAAAGTCAAATCACATGTGACAGTTTTTTTTTTGTTTTTTTTTTTATTTCAGATGTAAACGTTTTAAATCGTGGGTGTAATAAAAAGCGGGGTTTCCCACAACTTTTCTTTTATCTGCTTGAATTCATATGCGTAATTTTTTCACATGTAAAAGGTTTCTTTCTTTCTGACACAGAGATGATTCATCAGCACAAAATATCATTTAAAATGGAAAAATGTCACTTGTGGTTTTTATCATGTGTTTTAGAATTTGCCAAACTTGTGTGGTAATAACACAATAATGGTGATGCTTGAATGAAATACATAACAATATAACCATCAGCACAAACACTCATAATTAATAATTCAGTAAGCGTATCAATTATTATCCCAGTGATTCTCAATCCTTTTGGCTTGTGACCCCTCCTCAAAATTAAATGTCTACTTGGGACGGATGACCCATGGATGTATGAAGACAACTGGATACAGCAACACTGTTATTTCTCCACATCCTGTCAACTTTTTTTGTTAATTTTTGAATGTTTTAACCTAAATTTCTTGCATAAATCTTACATATTAGACCAGAGTATGCTTGAAACAAACGAGTCTGTACATCATACAACCACATCTGAAGCTGTTTCAAAAGGCCACGCCTGAAGTTGAGGTGATAACGTGAGGTGAGAGGTGATAATCCCTTAAAATAAGGTTAACTGCACACACCTTCAATCTCTCATCAATATAACAATATAGATAATATAACAAGCTTTTAAAACGCAACACAATGGTTCAATATTTCAGCAAAAATCAAAGATTAGAGAAAAAGTCCAAAAGAACTTTGTTTCTTCTTCTTTCCTCTCCCATTAATCATCTCACGACCCCTCAGATTTATCTGGTGACCCTTTGGAGGGCCCCGACCCCTAGGTTGGGAACCACTGGACTAAACTAGCTAACTGTATATAAAGTAGTACTGTTACTGCAGTACTTTAACTACACCAAGCTGATTATACTTATGTAAAGGGTTTAAGTACTTCTCCCACTTGGTTGTTTGTCAGATTTTCGATTTCGTTGCCAGACATGGATTTTGATGTCAGGAGGTGTTCGTGAAAATCTCCATTTTTTCCTGATTAGCCCTTTATTTAACACACATTGACTCCTTTATATACATCCATGGTTGTGAGACGTTCAACCGTGGATGTATAAAGGTCAGTTAAGCAGTTTTCAAGGATTTTTAAAGGTCTATATATCATTTCTGTTCCAGTTTTTGTTTTGTTCTTATGTCTTAAATCCTCTCCTTCCTTTAGATTCAGCTCCTGGCGCTATCTAAGCTTATATGGTTACAGAAGAGAATTTACGACTCACTTACGTTGAATATAATAACAGTAATGATCTACTTTTGTAATATCCTCGAGCTCTGTTGTGAAACTGCTCCATGCTGGCTGTCCAAAGCAGGGCTGATTTAATATTAAGAGCTATCTAAATGTCCATTTAGATATCACTAAGCAGGAAATAACATGTGCAGAATCACCTGGTATGGTAGATTTGAAGATATAGATAGATATCGACAGAGGAGAGAGGAGGAAGAGGAGGGTATACGCTGTTTATCATGTAACTGAAACTAAAGCTCATATCTCATCAGAACTTTGTTTCCTGTCTCCGACTGCCCGCTCTTCCTCGAAAACAAACGTCTTTTTTTGCTTTTTAATTTCAATAAAGCAACGAGTATTTCATCATTCTGCTCGTCTTGTGTACAAAGCATCACAGAGCTCTTTAAATCCTGTGTTTTTTCTGTGGTGTAGACTCAAAACCGCAAAAATGCAAGAATGCATGACCCTGAACTGATGTACATCAGGTTTTTTTTTGTTTTTTTGAGGCTTCTGCAGAAGTGGAGCCACTTTTCCTGCCTGGCTGTGATCACTGCTTGTCGTAAATAGACATGAAATAAGGTAAACAAGCTCAAGTTCTTTGAGTTTCCGAGCAAGAAAAGAAAAACATGTCAAGACCTTCGTGCCAGGGCAGGTTTTTATGAATGGAAGGGGTGTTTTTTTTTTCTGACTTTCCCTCTCTCTTTTTTGTGAATGAAAAACAACTGGAAAATCCAGTATAAAAGCCTGTCGTGATGCAGTCAGATGATTGGCTGCTGTAGCCTAAGCTCCTCCCATGGTTGCTAGGAACCCGACTACCAAGATTCTGATTGGCTCATACGAGGAACCGAGACCTTCATTCATAAGTCAGTGTATTCATCCGGACAAAGGCAAGAAATCCGAGCCCTTGAAAGAGGAAATCCACCAATCATGAAGCGTCTCTGTCCTGAGCAAGAAAAGCAAGTCTCGTTATTATCCTCAAATTATGTCTGGTACATAAATGACAGCACAGCTGACGCTGAAAAAGTCACTCCACGCCAATACAAACGGATCCAAACTCACTGTAACTGCATATATCTTCCTTTTTTTTCCTTTTTTCGGAGTTTGTTGCTGTGACTCAAACGCAACATCTGTTTCCCCTCACAGCTCCAACACTGGACTGTTTCCTAAAGCTGAAAGTGGAGCCTGGCAATCCGCGGCAGACGTGGCAAAACCCCAAAAAATAAAAAATAAAATAAATAAAATAAAATTTAAAAAAAAAAGACGATTTAATATTTCATATGACCCTCGTGATATGTTTTTGTTTTCTTTAAATAATAATAATAATAAAAAAAATAGAAAGCACCACGTTATTACAGCAATAAACTAAACTGATGACATGTTCAAAGTGTTTGATGTGATACTTCCAGATTTACCTGAAACTTGCACTTACACACACACACACACACACACACACACACACAAAAAGAGAGATTTGTAAAGAGGCAGCAGCCCGCTGGGTAATCACTCGCCATCACTTCCCCTCGGCATTTTTTGTGAATGGAGCTCATTATGCATGCAGCCTCCACGCAGCTCCATTCACAAGCAGCGCTCCCTCCTCTCCCTGCAGGCTGCGTGGATCTCACTCAACTCTGCCTAAATGACCACAAACGGTTAACGGATGGATTATAAGATGGATGGATATTTGGACCAGCAAGTGCCTTACACTTTAGCAAATGTACGTATGGATGAACTCTTGTGTTACTTCACTGTTTTTTGCCTGTTTTCTTTAATGACTCGGAGCTTTATCTTCCTCCGTCTCGCGTCTGCACGAGTTTTGGCTGAAACAACTGTGTGTGTGTGTGTGTGTGAGTGTGTGTGATATAAAACTACTTCTCACCCCGTTTAAAACTCTCATAAAACCTTTCATAAAGTTTTTAAATATATATAGTTAGTGTTGCATTTCATAATGTTTGTCTGCGGGTTTCTTCTGCTGGCTGAATGGACGCAAACAGCGCGTCTGTTTTTCCAGGATTGCTTCAACAACTGAGAAATGTGTTGTTTTCTACGGAGCTCGGTGCTCACCTAGCTGCAGTAGGCTCACACTATTATTACTCATATTAATATTGCTTGTTTTTTTCTCTCAGATGAGTCCAAATGGTGACCTGCTTTTCTTTCTTTCTTTCTTTTTTTTTTTTTCTCACTTCTCCTCTGTTAACAACATCTATGGGTTTTTGCAGAAGTCGCAAGGAAATGGGCCCCTAAATAGACTGTTGATGGCAGCAAAAAGGAAATACATGGACACAGAATTGCCCCCTCAGGAATCCGAAGGTAAAGTTGACCATTTTGCATGAAGCATGTTTATATTATGGTCTATTAACATCATGCAATGTCAGTCTGAATCTGTGTTAGTGCTTTCACATACAGTGTGTGTGTGTGTGTGTGTGGGGGGGGGGGGGGTTAAGACACATATTAGTGAGCATATGTCAGCTTGTCATTCTGCAGTGTGCTGATTGCATCTTCTTTTTGTTCAGACCTCTTCCAGGATTTAAGCCAACTCCAAGAGACATGGCTCACAGAAGGTGAGATTTGCCTTTTTATATTGTGTCTTTCTGTGATGGTTTTACCTGTTTGTGACAACCATGAGGGTCCCTGATGTGTCTATCTGGAAGGATTGGAGAACAGTGAATTATATATATATATATATATATATATATATATATATATATATATATATATATATATATATATATACTGCTTCCTATCATCTACAATCAGAATTTTATCTTTGTTTTAAAGTGCTGTCATAAAACTTTTGGCTTTGGTTGGAAAAAGGTGACTGGTGAAAAAAAAAAAAAAAAAAAAAAAGATGAGCTCCTTAGCTGCTGTAAAGAGTCTCACTGGGGAGGCCAAACTTTCTGATGCAACACATATGCTCATAAACCATACAAAACTGCAAAAAAAAAAGAAGAAGAAGAAAAAAAAGCCAGGAGGAGAACACAGACGGGACATTATTAGCTTTGAGCATGTCCTATTTTGGCCATGTTGGCATGTAGCATGCGTGCCAGCCTGCAGCCAATGCAAACAAACACAGTATTTGGCTTGTGTCAGTCAAAAGGCACATAGTGATGAAATGAGGCCCCCGTCAGAGGCAGTTGTCAGCTAGTAGACTTAATAAGTACGATGATGACGTGAGCTCTAAATCAAGTAATTACACCGTATGTCAAGAGACAAGACAACAACACGAGCCGTGAGTCATTATTCCTGTTTTTGGGCGCTGACCTGGAGCGAAACAGTTGCAGGACAGCGAGTCTGTTTGTGCTTAAAGCTGCGAGTGAAAAAACGAGATCTGCACCCCGAGGTGTGAATTTGTTGTGTTTAGATGCTTTGATGTGCTTTGATGTGAAGGTTTGAAGGGGAAACGCCACATATTCGACATGTATATTCTAATGTGAGCTAAATCAGCCTCATAAATCCATCTTTTTAAAGCCCCCCCACCCGCCTCTCCTCGTTTTGCTAATTGTTACTTCGCCTGGATGTTTGACCTTCACGTCACAGACTGACGTACGGGGTTTGACACTAGTCGCCTCTTTTCACATTCATCCGCTGAAGGAGTGAAGTTTAGTTTTTGCTCACCTTGAAATCTCAGTGTAATGCGTACATGTACGAGCAGGAGTTTGTGATATCACAGCGAGTCTGGAAGCCAGTCGTGTGATGTGGAAACTCGAAGAGCCTCCAGTGAACAAACTGTCTCGAGTCTGCGGTGAAATAGAAGAGACAACTCGTGTCCAACAGTTGAGGGGAAACTATTTGTTTATTTGAGACTTTTCAATGAGGAAGAGTAGATTATTATTGCACTTTTTAAACATGCATCTTTAAGCAGGCTTTTGTTTTTTCTATGTAAATGCTTTTCTCAAGACTACACAGTGTTTGGCTGCTGCTCCGCTGAAAGGAATTTCTTATGTCAGACTAAAACAGTGAACCGAGTCCTACTATTGACATTGAGTCACACACAGATCAGTAAACTAGAGGGAAGTGAGGACTCCTTCCTCAGCTACTGTTTATGGTAAACAATGCTGCATCCACATCAGGGTTTTTTTTACCTTTTCTCATTCAGCGTCGAAAAAAACAGCAAGTTCGCTTCACACCAGCGTCTCACACAGACAAAAGACAAAGAGGCCAGCGCCAATAAAACTGCAACAATAGGTGTCGCTTCAAAGTTGGAGCCTATTTGTATTCACAGATTTAGCTTTAAAAGGCCACCCTTAAAGGTTCAGTTCACCTAAAATAAAAAACCACACACAGTTTCAGTTTAACTCTGAGATACCAGCTTCTAAATAACAGTTCTCCCAGAGGTAAAGGTGTCATGTTCAAAAACATTGAAAAGAGTACTAAAACAAAAAAAAAATTAATAAATCAAAAGAAACATCTTTCCAGAAATAATGACCTGGTTATTCTGAATAATCCTCAAAACTCAGTGTCATTAGTTTCCATTGAAAGTGATTTCCACAAAAGAAGTAGTCATTTAATAAAACTGATGACGGAGCAGCGGCGAAAACAATGAATCAGGGAAGAGACGTTGTCGTTTTAATTTATTTTACATAAGCAACAGAAACACGACTCCATTCAACGTATCAGTACTCGGGTCAAGAAAGAAATGGCTTCCACTGTCAGGAATGAGAATTAATGAGTATTATTTTTCTTTTAAGACATTATGATGAGTTTACAAACTGGGTGGCAGCTTATTGTTGAGTCACAGGGAGTGAACGAGGCAATGAAAAAAAAAAAAAAAAAAAACCAGGACAGAAAGATGGAAGTGTGACTCTATCAAAGTGTTATTTAACCGTAAGTACTGGCTTGTTTTCAGCTTCCCCGGCTAAGACCTCTCCTTTCCTGCTGCATTAATTAAAGACCATATCATGACTGATTGCAGTTGTGAGGGATTCACCGAGATTGTAAAAGCCGGGTAGCTTAAGGGAGTTTTTTTTTTTTTCGCTAAAGGTGAGTGGAAGCAAAAGACAGACAGAAAGGGGTAAAAGAACTGAATGGCAAGAGTTCAGGAGCTTGTCACGTCTTGTCTCATTGGCCTTTAGGTTTATATGACTGAGGCTGCTTAGCTCCTCCCAGGATCTCCCACTGAGAGAGGAAAAAAAAAAAAAAAAAGTCATTCAAGGTGCCTGGAAGCATCGGGGAGAACATGCGTCTGTGCTCGTATAAACACACTTTCCTTCTTGTGCTGACTTGCATCTCAAAGCCCCTGACAAGGTGTTCCTGGAAACAAATCAGATACACATGCAAGCGCTCAAACAGACACACAGGAAAGTGCGCAGACACACACACACACACACGCCACAGTTACGATAACGTCTGACGCTCATCATCTTTGTTTCTTTCTTCTGTCTCTATATGAGGTCCAGCATGTTCCATATTGGACATGTTGAAACTAGTGGAAATGATTGATTGAGCTATATATTGGCTCCTGCTCTGTCTCATCAGCAGCTTGATTTCTGCTGCCTGAGGGCAAAAAGACAGATTTATTTTTTTTATTTTTTTTAAAATGGGTAATATTATTATGTTATAGTAAGCCACAGGATGCTGTGTTATATAAGAAATCAATGTCATTTATCTGAACATGCCCCAAAAATCGCCGTCATCCGGTTTCCTCTGCACAGGAAGGAGGAGTGTGACGACAAGAAAGTGGATTTGAATTTCTTATTTCCTCTTTTTGTCCTTCTGTCTCTGTTGCGCACTTTGAGTTTTGGGTTTCGGTGTCGTGTGTTTTATTGTTCTGGAGACCGTTGTGGATGAAGAGAGGAGAGGACGTTGGGTTGGATTGAGATTTTGAGGCCTTGACACAGAATCACACTCTAAACGTCTACTTTTCAGGGAAAATACAGAAATAATTGCATAAGGAACTTCTAATAGTTATAGAAAACGGCTCCTTGTTTCTTTAAGTGAACGGGGCTGAAGTATCCGTAACGCGGTGCCATTAAGCTCCTGATTGGGTCCGTGTTATTTAATGATAGCAATCAACTTTTCCTTACCAGTTAGCTTTTACCATGACGTAAGTGTAGGTCCGGAGCAATGGAAACACTTTAAAAACGTGTCCCGTTTCTGCTCTACCTTTAGGGTTAGGTCATTAATTCAGGACTAGCAGAGAAAATGCAGACGCGCTTACGGCTCAGTGGGTGAATCTGACCTCTTCACCCCCATAGTGGGGTGTTGGCAGTCAAATCATTTGGGCTTTTCCAACCTGTTTGTGTGACTAAAAATCCAAAGCTCCAAAAGCACAATTGTGAATGGGTTTGGATTCCTAAAAAAAAAAGCAGGGGCGGAGGTGGGTGGTGGGTGGTGGGTGGTGGGGGTTATACAATAGTGTCTGTCTAGCTCTGCTGCACCTGGGCCCGGCTCCACTGGCTGTGCTTATTCAGTGAGATCCTAGATGACTTTCATTATGAGAGAGTGCATAATCACAACCACTGATACTTTCTGAAATTGTACACCACTGCAAGTAATTATAGATCATATGGAGATATCACACATGCACTATATCACTGTATCAACTCATCTACTTTCACAAATCGGTGTAAGCTGGCTGTATATCGTTTCCAAAACACATTTTACATTTATGCAGCACAGTGTTGTAACCATATGTTACATGTTGATGTATGTTTCTACTACTTGACAGGAAACGTAGGATGATCAAATCTTGCTTTCTATCCACGTTTAGTTTAACTATGAGAGTGATTCGTCATCTACGCAGCAGATGAAATCCAGACTACTTCGAGATTGTGAGACAGAGTCCCCAAAACTTTTAGGACAGAGAAAAGTTGCATCCGAGTGGCTGCTTTGTGACACCATTTGACAGATTTCCTCACTCGTTTAGCCGGAACAGACGGTTTTAGGCTGTCTGGATGTCTACAGTGAAAATGGACAGAAACTGTTAGTGATACAAACTTGACTACAGATATGACGTCTGGATAGATCAGGTGGATAAGTCATGATACTGCTGCACCGTCGGTCTGGATTTAGTGAGAAAAGTGTGAAATAAAAAAATCTGAGCTGATAGCATGAAGGAAAAATGGCCTGAAATAATAATTTAATAATTTATTTAATCATTTCTTATTTATTTAATATTGAACGTGTTGGCTTTGGGTTTAAATACAGTTTGGCCTCCCAACACAATGATTGGATGTCATTTTTAAAAGTTATTGTTTTCATTGGCTGAAATCTCTAAGCTAGAGTCAAAAGGTTGATATCAAATTCAACATGAAACACGTCTGGCGGGTTAATTTCCATCCACGCTGTTGACTATAGTGTATTGATCTGTGAATGAGCAAAGTGCTGGCACGCTGCAAAAACTGTAAAGTGAAGGTTGTCCTGAATGGAGCTCAGCCTGGCTGTGATCGAGACTGCAGAGAGAGACAGATAGAGGGAGGAAAAGGAGACGCGGGGAACGCTCAGATTTTGTCTAAAATAATAATAATAATGTTAAAATCATGATTCCTCTTTTTGTTCTCCAATTTCAGCTCAGGTTCCTGACAGCGATGAGCAATTTGTTCCTGATTTCCACTCTGAGAACTGTGAGTACTTTTAATTTCTATGTATATGGAGTATTTTTTTACAGTTTTTTTTTAAGTTGACATTGATTCTTGCAACATACAAAGCGTGTTTTTCCATCTAAAGTATGCATGCCTGTGAGAGAGTGAAACCAGCAGTAAAATCTGGGCTGTGAATCCACCAGAGGCTTAGGTGGGGATACTGTAACCCGCTGATGTTACAGTAATCTCTGTGGCAGACAAAGCTATGTAGAACCAGAGGGCCTAATGAGCCAGTCATCATGAAGTGAATTTGGATGCCGGCATTATGTGCTGCCGTCATCCATTTGCATGCCTTTGAAAAGTTGAATGGGTACAGCCCAGGAAACCAGTAAAAAAAATGTCCAGGGCCCAGGTACAAAGATTGGCCCTTTGTGCACATCGGAAGGTGTAAAATAGGAAAGCAAATTCCTGGGCTGCACAACTGAGCGGCTATTTGAATGAGTTTCCCTTTCTTGTTGTGTTTCTTAACAATGGCGAATCAGGATCTAGGTGGGGGTACGTGTCGCTCTACAAACAGGTTTTGTTTTTTTCTGTCCCATTCCTAACACTGCAGGCCTTTTCATCCTTAGCAATGACAATGACAAAGTTGGCAACTTAAAGAGACCTTTAAAAATAGCTCAACAATAATCTCATCCCCAAAGTAGAACTGACAGCTTTCAGTCAGACTCAAAAGGGACTTCCTGCGATTGAAAGCCGTGCGCCTTTTGTGTGTAAACATCATGTGATTTAACCAGCTCCAAGTCACAGCCGCTCAGCCCCACGGTGACACAACATTGTCGCTGCCTGTTGGTCAACAATGCGGAGGCGGAAGTGCAGATGAACCCAGGGGCCACATAGAGGTCATGTCTACTTAACCCCCTGGCCTGTCAGCCAATCAGCTGTCAGGCCTCTGCTAACGGTTGACCTGGGTATGATTTGCAGGGTCACAGAGGCTTCGGTTTGACAGGCAGCTCATTTACACGCAGCAGAGACACTCCAGGTTGACAGACAGTGTCCCTGCTGGTCACAGTCAATAGCCACACAGTCCAGTTAGAGCATCTCTATTCAGCTTTGATTGATGGGAAACTGAAGCTGACAAGCGACTATGAACTGTTCTAAATCCTGTATGTGGTCTTTATTTTTTTATTTTTTTTAAAGCATTGCAGCATAAAAAGGATCGTCTCTTCCTATAGTTAAATGAAAGGCATTCATACAGACTCACCTGGAAACTGGAGCACATATAAAAAAAGCATAAAGCCCTAAATCCCAGGTGACCGGAATATAATTGAGGCTTGCATTGAAAACAGCACTCTGGTAAAACGAAACATTGTTGTTTACTGAGTCAGGTTGTTACCTGCATGGGTGTGGCGTCGATGGGAGAGACGGACAGAGGGAGTTAAGTAAAAAAAAAAACAGCAAAAGAAGAAAAGGCGAAAACATTTGGACATGCTGGAATGCCAGATTAAGGAAGAGGAGGGGGCAACAGAGGGGGGATTGTGCAATACCTGCACATCTGGTAAATCTATCTCATCTGGTCCAGTCTCCCTCAATTCACAGCTAACAAGCGTGCTCTGTCTGTAAGGGGAAGGTTATGCAAACATGCAACTTTTATGTACTTGCTGACCCGCCTGCGTGTGTGTGTGTGTGTGTGTGTGTGTATTTAAAGGCTATTGAGTCATTGGTGATAACGGTGCACCATATTTTTTCCATTCAACTAATGTGATTGGATCTACACGGAAACAAAGTCTTAAAAAAAAAACTAAAAAAAAACGGGGATGTGATTTTAATCTCGGGCTCATCAAGACGGAGACGAGGATTAATGTTTGTTTTTGGGTGCTGACAGCACCTTCGGGCGCTGCTCACGTCTGACGCTACGCAGTCTGACAGATTCCTTTGTCTGTTTTCTGCCCAGAGGAGAAGAAACACATGGAGGTGTCAGTCAAATTTATAGTGCACAAACTTAATTAAGTCTAAATAGTTTGAACATGTCACTACTTTACTTTTTGTGTCAGAAACACTGAAAGGTCATTACTGAGACGCTGCGGCGCTGAGAGCTCCTTCTTTTTTGTCCGAGTATGTTGTTTACACTTGGAGCAGCTCGAGAGATGTGACCCATTCATAAATTTTCTTCCCTGCATGCGTAAGAGGAAGTGTGCCTCTCCCTCCCCCCTCTCGCTCTCTGCTCAGTCCTGTGCTGCTCTCTCCTTCGGTCTTCATTCATAAAAAAGCCCTACAGTACTACAGACCCCCCCCCTCCCTCTCTGATGCCCCCCGCCTCTTCAAGTGGATACTCCAAACTCCTCCCTCCCTTCCTGTGTCTGTACAAACTAAGTTGAATTTAAAAATCTGGACAATCCCCCCTCTGCCCTCCCCTTTCTCTTTTCTCTCTACCTCTGTCTCTCTCTCTCGACACACACACACACACACACACACACACACACACTTTGAGTGTTCCAAGATGTGAACTAATCCAGCGATTTCTGAGCTGTGTGGGACAATTGTTTAGCTTTGTGCCTTGTAGTAATTATATAGGAAGTTGTGGCTATAGAATACCGTTACAGTGCTTCTCAAGTTTAGCAAAGGAGAGAAAGCAAGAAAAGACCGGAGGAGCGGGAGGAGCAGGAGGAGAGGAGGAGCAGGAGGAGCAGGAGGAGCAGGAGGAGAGGAGTGGAGGCTCCTTCAAAATCTGTCTCTTCAATATTGATTTGATCTGAGTTGGTTTT
Organism: Pampus argenteus; assembly: GCA_036937835.1. Lineage (NCBI taxonomy): Eukaryota > Metazoa > Chordata > Actinopteri > Scombriformes > Stromateidae > Pampus > Pampus argenteus. The sequence continues at coordinate 16,789,437 of CM072881.1, forward strand.
TAGGTTTGTTTGCGACATTTTGCTTACTTTCAGTACTTTGATCAATCGTTTGATCTAGAAAATAGTGAAAAATACTGATCACAATGTCCTTAAGTTTAAGATGATTTCTCCAAATATTAAAATATTCAATTTATTATCACATAAAACAAAGAAAAGCAGCCAAATCCTCCTGATTAAGAAGCTGAAACTAGGTAATGTTCTACTTATAATTGACCAATCTCTTAAACTCTCTAATGTCATAAATTGTTGTAAATATAGAGTTTAGTGGGAAAAGAAGAAAGAAATAGAGAAACAGGAAAATAAAAAAAGGGAGTAAAACGTTCCAGTAACGCGGCTCTAACCGAATCTTCCCAGCAGTGTTTCTCTCTGGCTCTGTGTGTTCTGCTTTGTCATGAATTCACAGCCTTCCTCTTGTTTGGGCTGTTTGTCTGGATCAGAACTGGCCCAATCAGGCCCTATTTGAGGCATGGGGCGATGGGTGAATCGAGCCCCTCCCTCCTTTGCTCCCTCTCTTCCCAAAAAAAAAAAAAAAAAAAAGAGAAACATGCAGCTCTGTGTTCTCCACTTTTCCAAAATACAGCTGCTATGCAACAAAGTGCGCAAAAACAGCCAGGTGCCTGCCAGATATGCACCAATAGCGTGGGCTCATCCGCTCGCTCGCCTGCTCGCTCGCTCTGGGGAGGCGGCGCTGCTTCAACGACTGTTTGTTGCTGTGTTTTGTTTGTCTGTGTGTTCACGTGGATAGATGATTTCTCTTAAGTGAACGGATGATTTCTTTTGACAGCCTCTCATGCACATGCATAAACACACTTGGCCTGCTATACACACACACACACACACACACACACACACATTTACACACATGCAAACTTCAGCCCTGCTGTTTTATGAATGGGCTGGTTGTGGTAGACCGGCTGAGGCAGCACATTGAGTTGAGGGGAGTGAAGCTTCATTCATGACATTGGGGGATGTTATTCCACCATTAACATCACCTAAGAGAGGTGCTGGCCTGTTTTTCTCAACATCAGATTTCAGCTTTTTGAGGTCCAGTCTACAATCCCTTCATTTGGTGTATTTGCAATCAGATTTTTAGAAAGCTCCAATTTGTTTTTTTTAAGTTAGGATCCATTCAATTTCATTTGATACTGCTACAAAGTTAATTAGGCCTCCTGACTTAATCGAAATGAAAATGAAAATGGGTTTGCAAAGGCCAAGTATGTAGTGTCATAGGCGTTAAACGGCTTCCAGTGGGGAAGTAAAAGCTGGACTTCTCCGTGTTGATTCAGAACAGCCCTGTCAAATCCAGGGGGCCGGGGGGGATTTGAGCCAGCCAGAGCTGCCCGAGTGTCAGCAGCATAGCTTTGTGAATGGACGGCAGTGTGTGTTTTATTACAGGAGAGTGAGGGGAGGTAAGGGGAGAGCGAGTGTGTGTGTGTGTGTGTGTGTGTGTGTGTGTGCTTGTACAGTTCTCATTTTGAATGACTAAAGAGGTGGAAGGATGCTGAGAAGGAGAACACGCAAAGCTGTGAAAATAACTGAAGTTGAAGTAAGATCCGTGATGATGATGATGATGATGATGTCCAGTTGGGACGTGTTGCCTGTTTAGAGGATAATCCCAGTTTAAAATAACTTTGGTTTTGGTTTAGTTTTGAGAATTTACTCAACAAATGATTCACTGAGATATGGGAACGTCACTAAATAGAAGTCAAACAGAAGCCTGACTTATATTGTGCAAGCATTTCCTGTGAAATTATTAATTTTTGGGTGGCGCTCGCTTTTGGTCTTACTTACATAATCTGGCTGAACTGTGTGTGAAATCTGTCCCTGCTGCAGCGGTCTGACGAGGATGCCGTCTTCAATTTAAACTTCTTAACACAACTACTTCCTTTGTGTGCAACAAACAAGTGCAACTGCATAAATGCCTTCAGGCAAAGACTTTCTAAAAGCGTGCGTCATTATTCCCAATTATACAATTCATGGTGTGTCAACTCTCTTTATGACCGCCAGTTTTACGCCTGCTTATGGCCTTTCTGAACAGCAGAATTTTAAACCAATTTAAAATTCAAGCAATTTAAAACCCTCATGATCATCTGACCGCTCGTGTTTCTTTCTTGACCCCTCTGACTTTGTTTAAGCTGCGTCAACTTCTTCCAAGATCTCAGCTTTTACTTTGGTGCATACAATAAATGTGAAAACTAACAGAAACGACACCCAAAATTATGATAATAAAAGCCAAGTCTAACTGGAATTAACCTTTTAAAAAGCATTTATACTTAGACTTTTCCACTTTCATACACACACACACACACACACACACATATATATCAGTACAGTGAGTGGAGGAGGTGGCTGCAGGAGCGGACTTATAGTAACCTGCTGACACAGGCCAGTACATGTGTAGAGCGAGCTGAGAGCCAGCGTGCGGCCGTATCGATCCTCGCTGATCCGGGAGAGGAGTAGGAGGAGATGGAGAGGGTTGATAGATAGACTTGATAAAGATAAAGCACAGATAAATCAGCATGAAGGCAGATAGGGGAAGGAGAGGGGTAAGAGGGGGTCAAACATGCCGTGAAGCATTACAGTTGAGATCTCGATCAAGACACTGAGAGAGGGTGAAAGGGAGGGTGAGGAGGGGGAGGAGGGGGAGAGAAGAGCAGGAAGAACTGTAGATGTGGCATGTGCCTGATAACTCCAAGCAAGGTGTCCCGCTCTTTCTGCGTGTTATCTTTGTCTGATAAGGTAAGATCTCTTCCCGAGGAGCCGCGTCCAGTCATGCCTTCCCACAAACGCTGCACACCACTCCTTCACATCCACAACACCCCGGTGAGCAGCGGGAGCTCATTATATCATTTCAGTAACAGTGTGTGAGGAGGGGGAGGGGGGGGGATCGATCACTACATTAAACATTAAGAGGGGACGGCTATATTGGGGGCTGAGGGATTGAGAGTGAGGAGTCAATATTGTGCCAGATTAATTACATCCATCCCTCGCCTGTGACGGGATGTCCCTCTCGCTGCACATGTCCCGGGACAGGGATGTATTGTATTGGGTCCACTAAACAGCAATGGGGCAGTGAGATTTATGACTGGTCAATGGCCATTTATAAAAAGCCAACGCGGCACAATTGAAAGTGAAGTGGACAACAGGGAAAACGTGAGATGTCATGAACATTTACCGATAAATGTTGGATCTTTAGATGCTACCAAAGGCCGTTTCCCTTCACAATGTCAGGCCTCTATAAATATACTGTAAACTCCCACTCGTACCAAGAGAAAGCCGCTCTTTCATGTTCCTCTGAATCACATTCTTGCTGAGGACGTCTCCTCTGGATTGCGAACAAAAGCAGTTATCGGTTGGACGAAGTGCAAAGCGTCAACTAGAATACTCGATTCTGTTTGTCAATGATCAGTCTGAGAAAAAAAGTCAGACATGAATCTTCTATTTCCAGTTGATAAAGGGAAGTGAAAGTATGATGTTTGCATAAAATGTACTGTGCTACTTGCCGTTCCCATAATGGGTGTCATTCATATCGACATCCTGTTAGCCAACACAACATGAGACACCCAAAAAAAACCAATAAAAAAAACGTTTTAACAGCCAACGAAAAAAAAAAAATCGCCTTTGTCAGAAAGGCCACAGCGCCGTACCAGCCCGACACCATAGTACTTTCCATCAATCTCGTTAGGCTTGTTTAGCAGGTATCTGACAACCATTCTTTAAATATTCAAGGAGCCTGAACCATTATCAGATGAGAGAGGACGACCTGTAAATCAGATAGAGCAGACACTAATGGATCCAACACTCCCGGGCTCCCAGAGCAGACAGATACTGAAGCCACTCTTGGGCCTGTTGGCTCTCAGAGAGGAGGATGAGTTTGTTGTTGCTGGTCAGGCTGCTCCTCTCTCTCTCTCTCTTCTTTCTTTCTTTCTCTCTCTCTCTCTTCCTGATTGTGCAGTGACCTGAGAAGTGCACACACATGTCCAGCACATGTTTCCATGCACCAGTGGATGACTGGATAGACTGGAAGCGGTCTGGATCGTATTGTATCGCTTCACTTCCCTTCTCTTCTCTTCTCTTACTCTCTGTTACTCTCACTCTGAATTTTTCCACTGAACTGTAACCAACTAAAACAAAATGCAACAAAAACATATCGGGTCAAATAGATTAAAGACCTAAATCAGCATTTTTATTTTACTATATTAAAAAAAAAGTAGTTTTCTTTACTGAAATGTTCAATATTTTTCAACTTTTTCACTCCGTCATGCTCAGCTTTTTATTTTCATATACGATACATGTACAGCTCACATAAAAACGTCCTCGAAACCGCACTTAAACTACAAAAATGAACATTAAAGTGTAGGTTACATCCAACCTAAAGTGCATGCACTCAAATACTTTCAAATTACACTGTTGCTTTTCCCTATTATGCCTCCCCTCTCACCACAACGGAGCCTCGTATTCAGCTCAGCAACTTCGCCCCGACCCACGTGCATCAATCACTTCCTTTTTAACCTTTAAAACCACCGTGGCAAAAAAAAAAATTGGCATCTGTGTTTTTATTGATCCATCACTGCATAAGGGATAATTTGCCAAGAGTGGCTGAACCAGGTGTAGCCTATCACGCGTTTCCAGCTCGCGTTCAGGGCGTCCGGAGGCCACGTGCCGCTCACACACCGCAAATGTACAATACACGAGGATAAGAAGCAGATCTCCAGATAGCCCTGAGATGGAGTTAAGAGTAAGACTTGAATCTTATTTGTATGATTGGACCTATTAAGTGTGTATTTACGTTACGCTCACATGTTCCTCGGTTTGGCAAGTTCCAGTCACCCTGTTTGACACTGGGGCTGATGTCCAATGAGTTACTGTGAGCGAGGCTGTCGTGTGCTGCAGACTTCCAGAGGCTTAAGACTTGGCCAAGTCACACATAAACATTCAATGTAAGACTCTCCAGATCCACTCCTGTCTTCAGATTGGATTTCCCTACGCCAGGACCTTTAATGGTAGGAAATACTCTGTCTAAAGTAAGATGGGAAGGTTCACTGCAAGGTCTTGTCAACCGCCTAAAACAGCTTATTCAATAGTGATATTAAAAGGTTTTGATTACTATAGACTGAAGTGTTATTCGCTGACTTCCTCTCTTTCATTCGAGTTGCCTAAAGACTAAAATATAATTTATCAAAATCACAACACTGTACTCTAGTAAACCATCCTTATTTATGTGTATGTGTTGTTTTAGTTATCCCACAGGAATCTAATAGTGTTTCCCAACATGTTCCTGTATGGCTCAGCTAAGGGGCCCATTGTGTGTGTGTGTGTGTGTGTGTGTGTGTGCCATCCCTGCTCCTGCGATTTGTTTGTGGTGAGTGTCTGTTGAATAGGACCCCCACCCCCCAGTAATGATCCCTCTACTTCCTAAAGCACTCAACCATGACCATCACCTTTCACCCTGCATCCTCCTCCTCTAAGAGGCAACATTTACATATGTAAAAGTCTATCTCCACCCTGCTTTCAACTGGAGGTCATCTCTATATGTTGGAGCTCAGAATAGGGTGTGAATAGGAGACGGTAAAAAAAAAAAATAAGGAAGACGAGATAAGACGAGTTTGGAGTGAGGAAGAACCGTTCGACCTTATCAGGAATCTGTAAGGAGACTCTCCGTCCGCAGGCGTGTCCAGATATATCATATCATATATACATATGTACGTTATTGTACACACTTCTGCATTATCTCAAAATGTTCTGCTTTATAAAGGCAACAGCTATTGTGTACTGTACCTGTCTAAACACCTTTCACGTTCTTCACGATCTGTGCTCAAGTTCATGACCCCCCCCTCCTCCTCCTCCTCCTCCTCCTCCTCCTCCTGGTGAAACTATGAAATATGAGGATCTCTGTGAAAGAGTGATGTAACATTTAACAAAGCGGCGAGAGGAGGTCATATTGCCCCAAATAAAAGCAGGAAGAGAGGGGAACGTGAAGAACATCACTCTCCCTGGATCCGTTTACAAGACTGCCACTACCTTATAAACTTTAGCTGCAAATTTGACATCATTTGGACAGGAAGATTTACGGCAGTAGTTGGTGGAGACCAGAGTTTGTTTTAATTTAAGGACTATTCTTAGAAGTGGATGTTATGTTTCAGAATGATGTTTTTAACCAAGCTGGTGACTCTAGAGACGACACTGTCAGTCCACAACGTTGGCCCAGACGGAAATATTTCAACAATTATTAGACGGATTGAAATTTCGCTCATGACGCCCTGAAAAATAAAAACCTAACGACTTTTTTCTCATTTAGCGCCACCATCGAGTTGATGTGTGTGGTTTTGATGGATTGACATGAAACTGGGTACAAACATGAATGGACGAACTGTAACAACGTTTGATTTACTGACTTTCATCTAGCGCCACCATCAGGTGAAAGTTGTAATTTATCCAATAACAAAACAAACCATCCTTTTTTTTAATCCTAACCAATGCTAACATGCTAAATGCATTAAAACCCACCTCGTTGTGTTCACATCGTCACTGTGCACACTTTAGCTTAGTTTTATTTAAATTTAATTATGACACCGCTTCTCATTTGTTCCAATCAGGATCTGATGTAATTAATTAATTTCAATTTTCTGCTTGGTTACTTACTATCCATTTTTTTTTATTAACAGAAATATCGCCAACTGTCTAATTGGAAACGTGCGTTAGGCAGCTACACAAACACGGCGGGCTGTCTGATGCTCATTTACCAGATTAATTAATATGCCAGAGAGGTCACACACACACACACACGCACAGCTGACGCCGTTCCCAGGCCGGACTGTTTGAAATGGAACATCCTCATAAACCGACAGCCACATCAAGGCCAATATTCCTGCCAATCGCATTAGTGGCTCTGCTTGGCTGCATTGTGAGTGGACTTGTGTACACTCTCTGAGGATTGTTTGCAGTTCATGACCATGGCAGAGAAAGGGGGGGAGGAGAGGGGGTGTCAATAGACAAACACACTAGTATTATTAGAGCGGTAGTCATGTGCCACCCTCTGTGTATAGCAGACTTAGAAGAGGCTGGAATCCCGTCGCGTCTGTCTGGGAAATCTGGGTAAATGCTTGCTAATCCCGTTGATCCTCTGCTTAAGCCAACACTTCCTCACCTGCCTGGGTGCCATGGGAGAGTGAGTACAGACCGAGGATATGAAGGTTATGATAATGATGAGCAATGCTGTTTGATTGTTAGACTCGCGTCTTATTATTAGTAGCAGTATTTTAACTCTGCGTTCCCTTTTATTCTTCTTTATGTTCCTGTTTTTAAAAGCAAACAGCTTGAAGTGAAACGAAGGAGAGAATTTAAACTTTGTTAAAGCAGAAGTACGAATCACAATTAACCATTTTTAAATCATACAAAACTACAGAGCTGATCGATCAGGGATCTAATTGGATTTTTCTTTAAAAAAGTTTCTCAGAAGTGAAATTTGCTTGTTTTGTACGATCAACGACATAAATTAACGATGATCCTCACATTTTAAGGAGCAGGAATCTGGAGAATTTTACCTGATAAATGAGCTAAATGATTAATAGACTATCATAATTATTGACGATTCATTTATTAATTGTGTCAGCACTAAATAAAACCCTTTTGTGTTTTATTCCAAGGACACGTTTTAACCATTTTTATCAGTTTTGAGAGGAGACAGCAGATTCTCAAGGCTGTTTGTGATATATATCCCTCTAATCTTTTCTTCACTCCTTTATTTTTTTCCACTTCTCTCTTTCTTTCTTCTCTCCTGCTTCAGTGAAACGGATCTCTGGCCTTATTCAGTCAGCCCGACATATTTTCTCCTCCTTTTTTTTGTGAATGGACTACAGTATATAATTACCTGGGCTGAGCTTTCAGTGTGGCCTGCTCCATCAGCTCCACACCCACTGCACACACACACACACACACACAGATACACACTTTCAAGCATACACAGAGACACGTTCACATATAGATAGATAGAGATCCGCCAAGATTACTATTACGCACACACGAGCACACATGCACACATATAAATACAGGCCTCCCCAGCTGGAAGTGCACAGCTGCTGCTGTTTACCCTGTCGGGACCAGAAAAACATCCTGTACAGTTCTCCGGGTGAAAACCTCCCCTCACATAATAAACACAAGCCCTCGGCACAGTTTGAAGCTCCACTTTGGGTGGTTTCTGTGGCCGTCAAGGCAAAGGTCCCCTCCAGCAGTCCAGCTTGATAGACAGTTCAGTGTGTTAAGAGACTGAGCGGGGGGAAAACCTCAAATGGCATAAAGTAGCTACATTTGTGTTGGGGGGAAAAAAATAAGCTGGCACTATCCCTATCACACTTTACTCAAAAGCAAGAAACGAAGTACAAGCAACAGCTAAAATCTGGATACCAAAAGGGGAAAGAAAACACAGAATCGGTGTATATGCTGTTCTAACAGAGGTGTGACAAGTGCTTTAATCAGTCCAGAGACATCTTTCTGGCTCAGAGAGTTGTTTATCTTTAAGCTCGACTTTGACAGAGGAAGTTTTGGCTGCTGTTGTGTCTGGAAGAGTGAAGGAAAGAGGGCGAGGACACTTTAGGCTACCATATGACAGCTGGAATGCAGTCGAGAGTGTGTACGTGTATGTGCGTGTGTGCGTGTGTGTGTGCGTGTGTGTGTGTTTTTGCGTGCATTAACTTTTCAGTATGTCTGCAAGTATGTGTTTATACGTGTCTGTCTGCTGCCCTGTGTTTTGCAGCTGACAGTCACTTAAGCATTTTGGCTGGCACGTAAAAGAGATTCCTGTGTAGACAGAAGTATTTCCAGTTGCCTTTGAGCTTAACAGTAGTATCGGGGCAGGGCTGAAGGATAAAAAAAAAAAAAAAAGAAAATTATATATATGTATATAAAAAGCACAGCGTGTTTGTGTGTGTCAACTCTCATCTCTGTTTTCTGTTTACTGTCTGTTGCAGCAGTGGCATTTCACAGCCCTCCAGTCACTATCAAGAAGGAACCGCAGAGCCCAGGTTCTGACCCAAGCCAGTCCTGTAGCCACAAGCAGAGCTTCAGCTACCCCAGCGGAGAGCAGTGCCTTTATGCCAGGTACCTCCAGGTTTCCCTCATGAAAAGAGCTATAGCAGCTATAGCACAGTGTTTTTCATCAAACGTGAGCAGTTTTCAGAGGGACTATTTCTTCAGTAGAAAGTAGTTCCACTGAAAATGATCCACAGCAACTTTTTTATTTTTTTTTTTTAACGTAATTTTTTAATGCACCACAAATTTGCAATTCCACTCACTTCTATTGTATTATGGGTGGCGGCAGAAATCTTAGAGACAAACAAACTATCCACATGGCTGGATACCAGCAGAGATAAGTTGGAAAATATGTGTGCTGTCAGAATCAAATGAATGGAAATTGGGAATAAGGCAATTTTTCCTCACATACACTCTTTAGTTTCTTGACTTTTGTCTCATTTTTGGTTTCTAGATAAGAGCAAAGAAAAGCATTTCCTCCTAATTCCTGTCTGTGCTTGTCTTCCTTTAAGCTTTTAGGCTTTTATTTGGAACAACTTAAACAAATTAATTCAACAAATTAAATTAGAGCACTGATATATAGACAGATTTACTGACATCCAGCGTCACAAAGAGACAATGCTGTCTTTATTTTACTCCTCTCAATAACAGCAGCTATCATTGCACAATGGTAGTTATAACATGATGAAGAAGCCAGCAGTCATCAGCTGTCATGCATAAGTCAGCACAGCTAACACTGACCACATATTGACCACTACCCCCACCCCCCAACACACACACACACACACACACACACACACACACAATACACACAACAAACCCATTAGCTCAGTTTGTTGTATTGACTGAAAAAAGCTAGTAAAACTAGTCCCCCTCCCCGGTGCAGCCATGTTGCAACATGTGCTTTTTTTTATGCATGAATGCGTGTCCTAATGAGTGTGTTTGTGTTGGTTTTTTTTGCAGTGCCTATGAGCAAAAAAGGGCTGCAGGAGGAGCCAAGAGCTCCTGCCCAGGGACACCCATGTCTCCCATGCAGCAGCATTACTCCCCGAAACCTGCCACTGCCGGACGGCCCGATGCTGGCTACATGAACCCCGCTGCTGCCACCCAGCCACTGCCCAGCAACAGTTACCCCATTAACGCCAGGTGAAACACCTCAAAAATCATGATATGACATTTATGATATAAATATGGAAAGACTCCAGCTTTTATCCTGAGGCGCTGATATTTTATGAGCATTAAAAAGCTGGAGTTCAGATTTGTAGTTTGTATAAAACCTACAGCAATGTGGAATATAACCAAGCATGTTGCATTGACTATGAGATCCTATAATGAGCTGCTCTATCTTATTTCTCAGTTCCAGGTATCAGGGCCCTTCAGGAGACCCCATGTGCCCCCAGTTTCCCCCACCAGGACAGGCCTTTCAGCGCATGCCATCTGCCCCAGCAGGACATGGAGGCAGTGGAGCCGGCGGGGGCGGAGGGCCAGGGGGTGGAGGTGGCGGTACTGGTGGTGCTGGGGGTTATCATCGGCAGCACTCTGACCCCTGCATGCCCTACCTGCAGCAGAGCTTTAAGCAAGAATACCTGGACCCGTTGTATGAGCGGGCAGCTCACATGGCAGGGCCCGGGCATGGAACCGGACCAGGACCAGGACAAGGGCACATGCATGGACCTCACCCCCACCCACATCCACACCCACACCCACATCCACACCCACACTCACACCCACACAGGTTCCCACCAGCCCACATGATGGTCAAGCAGGAGCCCACAGACTACACCTACGAACCTGGTGAGTGATACCGAACAGCGACTGTCATTTTAAATTATAGCTTTAATACAAAGTGAGTGAAAAGTGTCACAACACTGTGTTTCAGCACTATGGGAGAACATTCAATGAACGCTCAAGGTTACTCAAGATCTAGCAGCACGAATACATAAACCTCAGGGCAGATCTGTAACTGAAACGGTCAGAGAAATATGGACAATTACACATCAACTTAACCCGATTACTGTTCATAAAATCAAACTTTAGCATTTGGTAAATGCAGTATATACCTGAGAATCTACACTAGACTTTCTGAAGGTTATTTGACATTTTAATTTGCTTCAAACGGTCCCTTTGAAGACAAACCCTCCCCAGTGTGCATAGCTAACTGAAGAACAAAATGTCCAAAAGACAAACAAACTTCTTCACTGTATCTAGACTCCTACCCGACTCCCTCCCTGCCTCCAAAACTCCTCCTTTCAACTCTCTGACACTTTGCAAAGAAAAGAAAAAAAAAAGTTGTTTTTTTTTCTGCTGCAGCTACACTCCTCCCTCCTTCCTTACCCTGCTCCTTCCCTCCACCGCTCTCTGTGAGAGAGAGAGAGAGAGAGAGAGAGAGAGAGGCAGAGGAATTTCATTGAGAAAATGGAGGGCACTGGAAAGACTAGAGTCCCTGGTGGAGTGCTCCGGGGTTTCAGGTTGCACCAGCGGCTTCCTTTTTCTGCAGGCAGATGAACTCATAATGGAAAAATGAGCGTGGCCGCAGTAACACGAACCTCTCACTGGCTGGGGTTTGGGTGAGGGGAGGGAGTGGTAGGAGCGGGGGGGTAACGGGGGGTACGAGGTGGGGGTAGCCAGCTCAGGCACTTTAACAACAAGCTCTACCAGTGGAGAGCATAGAAACCGGCTCTCACTAAATTAAAAAACAAGGAGTGAGAAATATAACACTTCTCATACATTGTGTCCTCATTCACTCGGATTAAAGCTGCTGTAGGACTTTAAGCTTTGGTTCCCACAGGTCCTATATGCACATCAGTGGATGCCTGAAACCAGCATACTTTATGCATAATAAAAACCAAAGGAAAAGCAACGTAAATCTTTTCACTCACTGTGTTTTTATGTTTGGGGGGAGGCGGGTGGTGGTGGGGGGGGGGGGGGTTAGCATTAACAAGACATAGCACAACCTTGAGAAAGAAGGAGGGAAAGTACAAAAGGATGTTTTTCTGTGGATAACTGCTGCTGGTGGGGGTTTCTTCCGAAGTGTCTCTGATATGACCGGACGACGAACAGAAATTAAAGATCAAAGGTTATCATACTATTGTTGCTCAGCAAGACGGGTTCACGATGCAGGTACCGAAAGCTCGGATCCACCTAATTAACTGAATCTGGAGAAGGACTCCAGTTTACACGAGTGAGTGTATGAAATAAATATGTTTCTTCATCAAAGGAAATTTGAATGGATCCACCAAATCAAAGACATTAATACAGTCAGGTTGTTTGCTGTTAATTTATAATATCATGACAGTAATAAAGCACAGAAAAGAAAAGAGATGTACTGAAGTAAATAACAAGTAAAGACATCAGCGTTTGCAATGCCAAATGCCTCAACAGTCTCTCCAGTTTAACTTTCACATACAGATTCACATCCCGCCGCTTAATCACTGCTATTGTTTTGCATGAAAGACACAAATGGTCATGCCACTCAGTAGACAATTAACCCCAGTGCACTCGTACCCAGTCTACCCATCACTCCCTGGTGGGAGCATGCCGTTGCTGGCAGACATATTATTTACAGTATGATCGAATGCTGCAGCCCCCAAATGGAGGGTTTGATTTTCCCCCAATGGCATCTTATCACAGTCACAGTGCTGCAGCTGCATTCACCAGGAGTGAGTCATGGCCAGAGCCAGAGGCAAGAGAGCTGCACCTTTTTTAGTTTTTAATACTCCTGCGTGTCGTTCGTACGGGTGACAGACAGTATAATAACCGACAAACAAACGCATATAGGTACACCTTTTGTATGTGCACAAATGGTACAAAGAAAAGAAACAAACACACAGAAAGGTGAACAGGAAGGTCACAGGAAACGGAGCACAAAAACCTTAAGCAACACCGCTCAGACTGCTTAACCTCATTACAACGTTTTAAATGCCATTTACACGCGTCTCGACTTGCAAAGAATTTGTTTTTGCTTGAAGGTTTATGAATATAGAATCTATTTTAGTAAATGAAGCTATTCGAGTCAGTCATTGATGTGCTCAGACAAAGTGCAGACACTGTATACTGTACCACTTTTCTGGTCTGGTGAAGGTGCTTGCTCATGGCCTAAAAATACCACCCGAGACAAGAGAAGCGATATGATAAATGCTGCGTTTGTCCTTGCAATGCCCCGAGTGATCGCACAAAATATCCATATAATAATGCACCCACTGTCTCAAGCTGGCATTGGCTTAGTAAAGAGCATGTTTACGCTCACTCACACTGATCAGATACACAAAGTCTAACAATTAAGCCTTTGTACATTCTGCCACTTAAACCGCTGGTTGACGAGGCGTATTTTTAGTTTCTGGGTAAATTAGTTTTTTTTTGTCTTTTAAATTAAACACACATTTTGACCCGTCACCATTTGTGTTTCTTTTGCAGATGTGCCTGGATGTCCTTCTATGTACCACCACAATGAGGGCTACCCAAACCCCCAGCACAGCAATGAAGGTAATCAATTTTGCATATTCACTTTGAATTTTATTGCCATTTTGTCCCTTTAGAAACCAAATCATGGTTATAATTCAGCTGAAGGGGTCATAATAATGTCAGTATACTTCAGTTTCATATGTCTCCTTCTCCAGTGCTTTATCTACATTGAGCCTTCACTGGCTACAGCTCTGCGGTCATTGGCTAACCGGCGTAGAGTGTCCGTGTTTCCATTGGCTAACCAGCGGTGTGTCTGTTTCCATTGGCAGAGACTCTTGCCTCACCCCTACCTCAAGAATCCCTGAATAAACATTACTCCTGGAAAAAGCACACGATTTCCCCCAACAGAAAAGGAAAACAGGCCTCGTATTCACGTCCATTGTTTGTTACAGCATTTTGGCTAATTGTAATTCGTATTCATCAATTACACTCTGCATATAGAATGACTCTTAAAGGTCTGATGTTATGAATACACTAACAGGCCCTGACATTGGGAGTGAAGATCCGAGTCTCTTTCAAATGTTTCCAGTGAAGTGCTCGAGTCTGCTTTTGTGAAAGAGGAGTGCACATTTACTGGTTTATTCATGTGTGAATAGATGCTTTTATTTTGTTGGGATGGTATTCAAAGCTTGGCACAGAACCCAAAATAAACAACCTTGTTGTCCTTGTCTTGCAGGCTATCTGTTTGAAAATGATTCCCGCGTAGTTCCCGAGAAGTTCGAAGGTGAGTGTGCATACACTCACACACACACACGGCATAGCAGGATAAGTGTTAGTTAGACGAGAGAGAGAAACACTAGCCGTACAGCCACCCACTCTATACACGACTATCATCTCATCTCATAGACGTCAGAGTTCCTTGTGTGAGAGGTACTTGGGTGTTTTGTGTACTCAGAATCTTACTTGGTGGGTTCGGTTTCTCCGTGCACACGATGCAGGGCTCCTCTGTCACGGTGGGAACAGAGACCGACAGTTTCCCGTGGTGGTGGTGGTGGTGGTGGTGGTGCTGGTGGTGGTGTTGTTGTCGGTGATTGAGTGGAGAGCCCGAGGGCGTCAAGCACTGGTTGAACCAGTGAAGTCTGCAAGAGACAACAGCAGTAACTTAGCTGAGCTTCTCATGTTCTCACACTTGTGTACAACATATCCAATAACCGGTAAACAACCACAACAAGGCGAAAACACGCATCCACGTCCATTAACCTACATTACTTCACTTATTCACTTTTTAATTCCCTTCAAAATGTTGATTCCTGTTCCTGCTTCAACTCATCTGTTGCCTTTTTAGTGGTCAACTTGATAAGCTGTTGTTAATAAGCATTTGATTCACTTTACGTCAGTATGCAAACATGAAACATCAAGATAAGATTACTGGCCCCAGCTGGTATTAGTCAAACTTTCCTTGTTTGTACATGCAGTATAAGAACCGTTTTAAAGTCGATTGTGTAGATTGTGACAGAAACGTACCACGTACGGGGGGTGGGGGGGTCACAGTTCAACTGAAGCTATAAAAACCTTTGAATTATATCATAAGCTTGTAAGATTCGGTGACTCTGACCTCCAGCCTCTTTGCTCCTCGTCCAGGTGAGGTGAAGCAGGAAGTGGGTGGTGTTTTTCGTGAGGGCACACCCTACCAGCGCCGTGGCTCTTTGCAGCTCTGGCAGTTCCTGGTGGCCCTGCTGGACGACCCGGGTAACGCCCATTTCATCGCCTGGACTGGCCGTGGCATGGAGTTCAAACTCATTGAACCTGAAGAGGTACACATGAATCCTACTTTTAATCAATAAAGGTGTTTTTTTTAATTGTCTTTATTTAGTCTCCAAACATGAGACGCAGTATTTTGTATCATGAGAGTCACATGAGTTTAAAATGCATCAACATTATGTGATGTGTATGAAGACAAACACAGGAGGGTTATTCTTATGTTAGCAGGGTTTTATTAGAAGTGAGATTTGACCACTTTCTCTTTTCTCAGTATATTCTCTGATCCATCCATTAGACCCACATTCATTATTCAACACATGAAACGGTGGATTGATAAACGAAGGACAACACACCCACACACACACCCGTTGTCTCTCACGTTTCTGTAGCCGAGACATTTTAGTCATGTTTAAGTCTGCAATTTGATTGGACGCATCAGACAGCGTCCGTCTAGGTGGGTCCTAATACGGATGGGTCTATATTGTGTTTTCCATTATGTTTTTACTGTACATTAAAAATGAATGGGGTAAGAGTTTTATAAGAGCAATTAGGGCTGAGAGCACACTCAGAGATCAAACAGGGCTGCTGGCTGGATGGCCACTGCGGGATACAACCTGTCTCTTCCTGAGTCATGAAACCCCCTCCTCCTCCGCCTCCCCTCCCCGGGTTTACAGTTTCCTCAATATCTGAGATGGTGTTTGTCAACATAATGTTTAAAATGATTTGATTTACTTCCTCTTCGCCCGTGTGGGCTTGTGAGATACTAATTTTCCACCAGAATTAGCAGTCCCTCATCAGCTGGGAAGTTAAATTTTGGGATGGGGCTTGTATTTCATGGCCTGTCTCTGACAAGCAGCCGTGACTCCTATTTCAATGCGAACACTGTGGGACTCTGGTTGCATTCAAGTGGTAATGAGTTACATAAAAAGGAAGTGAATCCACATGTGGGGACTCGCCCTGGTCTCGGCATGTTGACGCTGTTGAGGATATATTAGACTTGTCACAGAGGACCCCTAGTGGTCACATTATGAATACAACCACAACTGTGTCTGATTATGATTTTTAGAGTATGAAAAAAAAAAATGCTGACAGAAACAGTTCTTATTTGTTGACGTGTCGTTTGAGGAAGTCTATAGTCTTAAGTCCTTCAACAACATGTAACCACTTACCTTTGAATGAACCTCACCAGGGTTGAGCTACATCAGAAATGTAACCTCAGACTTTTCCTCTTCTTTTTCCTCCTGTCTTCTCTCCTCCGACGCCTCCTCGTTCTGCCTCTCTTTAGGTTGCCAGGCTGTGGGGCATGCAGAAGAACCGTCCAGCCATGAACTATGACAAGCTCAGTCGTTCTCTGCGTTATTACTACGAGAAGGGAATCATGCAGAAGGTACAAAACATACCCTAATCATACTACAACCTTAAAACATCGGGACAAGCTTTACCATTAATGTCCACAAAATCTGATGTTTAATTTACTCCCATGTGTACTCACAGTAGTAGTTCATAGTAGTTTACTTATATCAACCTTAATAAAAAGGTGACTAATGCACTACAGATCAGTTGTGAGCCATTTATCTTCCTCTAGCATGCAACATAAGAGCTTTTATAACGATTCATCAAGTGTGCACTTGCAAATGTTAGCAAGTTGTTAATATATATCGACTGTAGTCCAGATGCACTGCAGCTCTTTCCTAGAATCTCCTAAATCAGAGCTTAATAGACCAACAACACTATGCTAGAGGGGGATATACACCGGCCTGGCAACCCAAACGTGTGTATGAATACTCATAACTGATGATAAAGCATTATTTAAATTATATACAAGTAGTTACATGTAAACTTACAAGTGTCCCTTTTTCCCGAGCTGTCGTCCTACATCATCACCGGGTGTCAACATACATATTTATATATATATAAAATGAATCTAAACAAGCAGAAATCACATGACGTCTCTGCTCAGTGAACAGATGAGATGAGTGTAAGATCTGTGCACCTATAGGACTCAAATAAACAACAAGTCTGCACACCTGGGATTAAAAAAATCAGTTGCAGGTGGGGTTTTTTTTTAAGTAAACATTCCTATATGACTCATCGTTTCCTCTCTCTCCAGGTGGCAGGGGAGCGCTATGTTTACAAGTTTGTGTGTGAGCCCGAGGCCCTCATCTCCCTGGCCTTTCCTGACAATCAGCGGCCCAGCCTGAAGGCCGAGTTTGAGCGCTACGTCAACGAGGAGGACACAGTGCCCCTGTCCCACCTGGATGAGGGAGTGCCCTACACCACAGAACAAGCCCCCCAAAACATGGCCCCCCAGCCCTACTCCAAAGGCTACATGTACTAAAGCCAGCCCCCTCCCCCCATCATCTTTGCCCCACCTTCAGAAATCTTCCTGTTTTACCAACCCGTCATCATACACCCAGCCCCGCCCCCCCGCACCCCATGCACCTCTTGCACACGCCCACCCCATCCACTTGTATATAAGGCTATGGTGTTTTTGTTTTAAATTAATCTCATTAGGGATTTTTTTTTTGTTTTGTTTTGTTTTGTTTTTAAGAGCTGCATTCCTCTCACATCTGAGGCCTATTCAATCCATAAACACGACTATGGTTGAAGAGATTGCTTAATAAATACCCATGATAATACCCAACATGAAGTCCAGACTATTCTTTCCTGTGTTCTTGTCGTCATGTGATGTTTTATGTCGTCATGTGATGTTTTATGGTTTATGACAGATTCACTGTATTCTTTTCCACTTTTTTTGTGACCGTCATGAAACTGCCGAGTTGTTTTCTTCCCGAGAGTCGGATGAGGAGGTTGATACCACTCTCACATCTATAAAGTAAATGTAAAATTTTTCTTGGAAAAACAAACCTTTCTTTGTTCTATCTCGTTCTTTACAGCTGAAACAAACCAGATACATGTTAATTGGTGATCTAGAAGGCAGTAAGTGGATTCTGTTACCATTTGACAGAGCCAAGCTATCCGGTTCCCTGTCTTTTCCAGTCTTTGTGCTATGCTTAGCTAACCAGCTGCTAGCTGTAGCTTTATATTTACCTCATGACCATGAGAGGGGTATCAATCTTCTCATCTAACTACAAACACAAGAACAAATCATGAACTAGTCCTTTAACTGAAACACCTTGCAAACACACTGATTAAATACTGTATATTTATCCCAGAAAACAAGATCAGAGATGAACAAGAGGCAGCAGCAAATAAAAGTACATCTAATGTTTATCTGCAATGACATAAAAACAAATATCAAGTTTGCAAATTTAAAAAAAAACAACATTTTGTTAAATATTTCTCAGAAAATACAAAATGAAGTATAAACGGATTCTAATGAAGACTTAATAATTAATGTTTAATCAACATGAGCTGAATGCTCTCAACAGTCCACCTGATGTAAACATGAGACACAGAAGATCTTCATCGACGCCTGAAGGCGCGAGAGATTCTCCACCCGTTGGGTTCCTCGTAACGGTTGTAGAGAGGCTCCAGTTTCTGCTGCCTCTTCTGCCGACTGAGGCGTGTGGGGTCACCAACTCTGTAGAAAGCTGGAGCGAACTCCACCAGCCAGCGAGGGTCGATGGTGGTCACCTCCCGCATGTACTCCTTGGTGGTCAGCACCAACTCGTGGTACACAAGCCTGAAGAAAGCACGATATCAAAAAGACAAAAAAAAAACACAGAATAATGACATTGATATTATTTAATGACATTGGTGACAGATCAACCCTGCAGTGTGCACTGAGGACTCACCATTCTGGCTGGCGGTTAAAGAGAGTGCTGGAGGGGTGGAGGTACACCACCTGCTGGTCAATCAGGGTACGGTAGCCATCCTGAGGGTGTTTTCTGGCAGCGTTCCTGAAGAAACCACTGCAAATGGCTTTCTGGACCCGCAGTGTAGCTTTCCCACAAGATACCACGTCCAACTTATGCCTGAGGAATATTTCGTCTTAACTTAATATTTATATACTGCAGTAAAATATATATATATATCTGTAGCTAAATTGTAGGTTTGTTTTTCATAAGACTTAACGCACTGCAAAGCCAAAGTCATTTCTTTTCAATTTCAGCGGGGAAATCAAATCACAGTTGAGTTTAATGTGTAGTAGAGTACCTGTCCATGATGCTCATCATCTGTTTGCGGATGTCCTGAGCTCTCTTTAAGGAGCGAGCCTGGATGAAGTTCTCAAAACACCAGGGGTTGGAGAACTTGTTGTTCTTCCAGGAGTTGTAGACGGCCAGTAACGTAAGATGGTCTCCTTCGAGCTGGAAGAACTTTGCCTTCCTCTGGTCAGCCTGGGCCTGTTTGTCCTGCCAGAGGAAGGGATTGAATTTTGTTTTGTTCTGATACATTTATATAGATTTCAGAAGAAGTGTTTTTCCACCACATAATCTTATGTGTATGTTCCAGGACTTCTGTGCATCATTATAACATGGACATCATGACTTTTGAGATGTACAGCCACATACTTTCGGTCTGTAAAAGATGTTCTGGACGGACAGCATGGACACGATGGTGAGCATCTCTTCACTGCAGCTCAGATGGACGGACATGATCAACATCTTACACAACATGGGCTCCAGAGGGAACTCGGCCATCTGAACAATAAAGAACAATAAAAGATCCAAACAAACCGAAGACCGAACAACGATTAAATCGAAAAATGCCATTTGAAAGCAACGGAAGCCTGTATGTTCCTATTCTACTCACCCTCCGACCCAGACGTGTTAGTAAGCCCTCATCGTCCAGAGCTCCGAGAGTGTAAAGCTGCTCCATGGCTGTGATCAGAGTCTCCATCGGAGGAGCGTCCATGAAGTCAAATGCCAGGAGGTCATTAATGCCCATGGCCTGTGTCAGAGAGAGCACAAGAGAAATGAGACTCACAGAAACAGAAACACTATTTGTAGCACAGGCTAAAAGCTACTGCATTACCTTCAGAGACAGCACAGTACTGGCCAAGTTGGTCCTCTGGATCTCGGGCACGTTGGTCGTCAGCATCTCGTCTCTGTAAGCTCTCTCTGTGTAGAGCCTGTAACACTTTCCTGGTCCTGTTCTGCCGGCTCGACCCGCCCTCTGCTTGGCCTGAGCCTGAAAGGAAACCAAGGTTTGTTTTTTGTTTTTTTAAATAAATACATAAGAGTATATGTGTAAGGATTAATAACTTCTTAACAATAAGGATGTTTTAAAACCTGTGATATGGGAGTCACCACAAGCTGATCAATGCCGGTTTTGGAATTATACACAATCTGCTTGACAAAGCCTGGATCCACCACGTAGTAGATCCCATCGATAGTCAGAGACGTCTCAGCAATGTTTGTGGCAATAATGACCTGGTGGTAAGTAACACGAAACACATGACTTCACTGTATGACCAGGATTTAACAAGTTATATAAGTTAATAAATGATCGTCACCGGTGCAGTTTATTACCTTTCTGCTGCCTGGGGGTGCAGGGTCAAAGATCCTCGTCTGCATCTCGCTGGGCAGGGCAGAGTAGACCGGCAGAATAATCAGCTCAGGAACATCAGGCCCCAGTGACTTCATGCGCTCATACAGGATCTCACAGGCGGTGTCGATCTCTTCCTGTCCAGTCAGAAACACCAAGATGTCACCTGGAGAAAGGACAGGGAGACAAGGATGTTAAAAACATAAAAAGATCCTGAAAATCATTTTGTCGTATTGATAAATGTTTCTAGAAAACAGTGAGCTTAAATCCAAGATGAGACCGTACCTGGAGGCTCAGTCAGATGGATCTGCATGACTGTGATGAGACTGGCATCGAGGTAGTCCGTCTCAGGCTCTTTGGTGTAGAGAACCTCCACAGGGAAAGTTCTTCCTGGGATGGTGAAGATGGGCGCTTCGCAGAAATACTGAGAGAACTTCACAGCGTCCAGTGTCGCCGAGGACACTATCAGCTTCATGTCTTTGCGTTTCTGTATCGTCTGAGAAAGACAGGAGCAGCGAGGTAATAACCTACAGTACTACAGGCGTGAATGGTTTATAGAGCGTAAAATACCTTCTTGAGCAGGCCAAACAGCACGTCGGTGTGGATCGTTCTCTCGTGGGCCTCGTCTAGCATAATGAGAGAATACTGAGTCATGTCCGAGTCCACCAGACACTCCCTCTGCAGCATCCCGTGGGTCATGTACTTGATTACCGTCTCTGTACTGGTGCAGTCCTCAAAACGGATGGTGTAACCCACCTGAAATTAACAAGGAAAATAAGAATTATGGTTAATGTGACTCAGCAGAAACAGACAAGTGTAAAGATTAAATTCATTTTTAACTTGTTTATTTGCAGATTTTAAAACTTAAATGCTTAAAAGTTTCAAGAATAAGAAAAGCTATACATTAGGATGAATATACATCATTTACCTCTTGGCCTAGACGGCAACCGTACTCCTCAGAGACTCTCTTGGCCACCGACATGGCGGCCACACGACGGGGTTGAGTACAGCCAATCTTTCCCCGGGCGGTGTAACCTGCCTCCGCCAGGTACTGAGTGATCTGCGTAGTTTTGCCAGAACCAGTTTCTCCAACCACAATCAGGATCTGGTTGTCATGAACAGCCTGTAAAAGAGAAAGAATGAACTGGTATTAAACAGATATCGTAGGTTGTAAGTGCATTACAACTTGGGGCCAACACCTTTGAGACATCTTTCAAAAGTCAGCACTGCTTTCTCATTCAGTTCTCTTATAACTTCCCATTTTATGTCTAATAACGCAGTATCACTTTACGCCCTGAAAGTCATCCCACCGCTGCTCATACCTGAATGAGCTGTTCCTTCAGTTTAAAAATAGGCAGACTCTCTCTCTGCTGCAGGATTGAAAGTTCTGTCTTCTTGCCATACGACACCTGGTTCCCTCCAAAGGCATATCTTTTCCACTCTGGGAGATCAATAGGCATAGCGCCGATGCCTCTCATGTTGGCAGCGATCTGTCTTCCATCATCTGTACAGGAGAGGAGCAGAGAGCTGGGTCAACGTCAAGGTCCGGCAAGATCCACCCTGATCTCCTGCAATCTGCTATTTTGATTAATTAAGATGAAACGCCACGATAATGAACTTCCCAACAAGATATTTTTTGTATTAAAGTATGAGTCAGATGTAGTGATCGGCCGGTAGGAACTTATAAAGCCTCCGATACGCCTTCAGGCCACGGAAGACACAGTCTCTGTGTGGCAGTGAAGCCAGATAACCATCTCCAGCCATGGCGGGGTTACAGTGTAATAGTGTAATAGGCCTGGAACAAGACAGATGTCAAAATCTCTTCCTCACAACAGATTGACTTTTGTCTTTTTTTCAATTAGCTTCTGTTTGATATCAGTTTGTTCTACTGATGCTTGGAAATGACTGAAATGTGTAGTTCAGGTACTTACAGTCAGGCAGAGGGTCAATCCAGTGCTTGTTGAGACCAGTGGGGATGGAGTCCATCTCTGCTGCACGAGCCGCCTGCTTCACTTCTCGCCTCTCCTTTGCCAAAGCGCTCTGCATCATGGCCGCCTGGGAAAGGGAGCCATCTGGATTCTAACGGACAAAATGAAAAATATCAAACATGAAAATCTTGTCAAATGTCTATGATTCCACAGCCAAACTCAGTCAATATCATCCAACCACAGAGGTGCGGTGCCGGGAGTTTTATGCCTGCAGGCTCAAACCCTACAGGCGAGGACAGCAATGATAATCAGATCTGATACTCCGGCCAATCAATCTTACATATGCAGTTTCTTTTTCTTTTCTACATTGCTCTGGGTGTCACCGTGTGACTTTCCTCCTGGTTAATTTTAAGAAATCGTCCACTTGCAGCAACCGTTACTTTCTTCACTTGTTCCGTTCACTGTGCACATATAGATATATACCTTTACTATTTTGACTGGGCTCATGTTAATGGTCCACTTAGTCTGTCCTCTCAGGAACGGTGGTTCCTCTTCAACCAGATCAACCTCTATTTCCTCATCTGTTGACAGAACAATTATAGACAATTTTAAGCAGTGTTATTTTCATTTAGCAAAAAATCTAAACCAAAATTTAGGATTTTACCTTCATCATCGTCTATGTTGGGAAGGATCCCTGTTTCCTCATCAAATTCTGGGTACTCTTCCTTAGGAAGTACATTAGCAGCGATCATCTGAATTTGGGAAAAAGTTAAATAAAGTGAATGATTCATGACGATTTCACCTCTGAGGAAACCTTAAAGTTTCTGTTTTAAATCTGTGTGAATGTGTTTGATGAATACCTGTTTTATCTCCCATTTCTCAAGGTCTGTTATCTTGGCGAGTCTTTTACGCTCCGTTAAGTTTTCCTCCGTTTCTAGCATGCTGGCTTCAACGGGGCGGTCTGGGTTCCTCATTGCATCTTCTCCAACTACAGGGTCCAGGTTCCTCCTCCGGTTGGGATTCAGATCCTCCCCTGTCTCCTGGTCTACATCCTGTCAGCATAAGCAGAGGGGTTTTTACTGCTTCACAATAAGTATTAAGTACAGCTGGCTAACAAAAGATTAAAAAAGAAAGTTGTCTGACCTTCATGCTCAGGCTGGCCTTGGTTCCAGTGAATGACAGAACTTTCACCTTCACCTTTTGGCCTTTGGTGACGACGTCAGCCACATTTGCTATACGTCCTTCTTTGCGTAACTCTGAGATATGAACCAGGCCCTCCCAGCGTTTTCTGCAGAGAAGAACATGGTTATACACTACAGCTTTACAGAAGAATCACGTCACAAACAATAAAGAAATCTGGAAATCAACTAGCTTACTAACCGGAGGCCCTCTAGCTGCACAAAACAGCCAAACTGCATAATACTACTGATTTTGCCGTTGTAGATGTCGCCCACAACGGGCTCGTCTGCCAGCGGCTGATTCACAAGTCTGTCATGGAAGCGGCCAGAGTCTCTGTCCTCCTTGTTGTTGTTGTTGCTACTGCTGTCATTGTTGTTGTTGTTGTCGTTGTCTCTGGGTGGGCTCGGAGGTCGGTCACTCCAACGAGACACCCGTTTCCTCCTGCGCTTGTGGTTTGGTTCTCCATCGCGGTCTCTTGATCTGGAGCGTGAATGTCCGCTCTCTCCGTCTCGACTTCTGTCACCGTGCAAATTCCTGCCTGACCTGATGAGAATGTGAGGAAAACTATGTCTATTTGTACTTAACTGATCAATATAATAATGCTGATAATTATAGCTGTTAAAAACCCTAAACTGTACATTGTGTTATCAGTTAGAACAACTTGTTTTCCACTTTGGGGACAAACATGACTTTAATTACCTGTAATCAGAGCTTGTCCCACAGACGTTGGGCATCAGCATCTCCAACTGCTTCATGGCTGCTGCAGCAACCTGCTCATCATTTGTATCTGTGTGGTGTGATTGAATCTGATAGAGAGGTAATAATTAATGTCAGCAGCTCTAGGACTTCAACTAATGATTATTTTCATCATCGAAATAATCTGTTGATCATTTGATTTGATTCATCGATTACTTGTTTGGTTGATAAAATGTCAGAAAATGGTGAAAAGTTATGATCACTGTTTCCAAAAGCTCAAGATGACGTCCTCAAACGTCTTGTTTTGTCCCATAACTCAAAGATATTCAGTTTACTGCCATAGAGGACTAAATCAACCAGAAGTTAATCATATTTGAGAAGCTGGAATCAGAGAATTTGTCTTTTTCTTTAAAAAAAAGACTTTAATTGATTTGTTGGAGATTAATTGATTGGTTGGTGATTAAACAGCCCCAACAGCTTTAATTCACTGTCACCTTTTTTGAAGAAAGTGTCAGAGACTTACCGTCCACACAGGATCATCTGGTCTACATAAAGCAGGATATTTCTCTTTCAGTTTGTCCTTCTCACTCTTTGGTTGAGTTGCTGTCATAAACCACAGAGAAGAAGTGATTTAACAGTCAACCTACAGCTGTTAAACACACACTAGTAGGTATAACATGTATGTAGAAAGACTTTGTACCTTTACTGGTAGATGGTGATGGTCGCATAGTTTGAATAAGTCTGAGTAAATTACCAATAAGAGTGTCCTGAAAACAAGAAACATGAGACTCAACAACAACAACAACAACAACAACAACAATGCAGTTTAAACAGCGAGCTGTTTATTTGTTTACACTTACTGTGAAATCTGCTCCATTTACAGTGAGGACGGCTTTAAACTCCTCAAATGTCGTGTGTTTTTCAGCCAGGCTGATGACGAATTCAGCTACAAACAACAACAACAACAACAACAGCTAACAGTTACACATGCTAACAGTCAACATTAACCTGCTCTCCAATAACAAAGTGTTGTCACGTATTTGTCACGTTACCCAGATCTTTCTCGCTTATTCCCAGATGATTTTCCAGCTCTGTGCAGACTTTAGACACCAGAGATAAATATTCAAGACGTTTTATTTCGTCTAAAGCAGCCATTTTTAAAACATATCTATTTCAACTTGTTTATTTTGAACAACCATTGAACCGGAAGTTGTTCTTCTTCTTCGCCTTCTTTAATTTGTGCATCATGGAAATATTTGAGCGCTGCTGCCCCCCAGCGGCCAGCAGAGTAATTAATAAATAACACATTTACTCCTTTACTGGAAAAATGGAAATACATTTTAATAATAAAAAAACAGGTACTTGTACTTCTTTTTAGAAGCAAATACTTTTTAATGTACATTTACATTTATATGACAGCTGTTGTCATTATTGTAAATTATATTTTTACATTGCTATCTAAATTTAAAGATCTTTCAGACACTTTTAAAATATATAAAAATAATCAGTTTCAAATAATCGTGTTGGCTTTTCCACAAAATAAGTACAATTACCTCAACAAAATCATAAATTTTTATTCCAAAAGTCTACATGCTTGATACAAGATATATCATCTTCAGTCATTTTAACATAAAGTTATTTTGACTGATGTAGTGTAGTAATACATCTTCAGTATTTATTGCATCACTTTTATTAGGTGATCAACACCACACTCTCCTTCTCATATCAGCAAAGTATCTCCATCTTTGCATCTATCTGTGTTAAAACCCTTAAAAAAAACCAAACAAATAGATTTAAGAAAACGTAGCATTTATTGAAGACACATTTTCATAGTTCAGTCTCGGATACAAAAACGAGTGAGTGAAAGTCGTCCCAGTTATTGTACAAAATCTATCAAACATATATGCAGGTTCATGCTTGTCAACAGCTCCAAAGTATCAACTAGTGAAACATAAAGACACCAGTATGATTTACGTTACCACTCAGGTCCTTATTTACGCATAACAATATGCTAATACAATTTACAGTCAACATAAATAGTCTTTAAAACTTCTGTCTCAAAGAGCAGATATGGAGGGTTTTTTGTTTTTGTGTTTAGTGCTACGAGAAACAAACAGCTCTGATTTTTGACACTAAAATTTCCAGACATTTTGATTCATATATCGAGAAGTTGGGAGCAAACTAAGTTAATAAAATTCTTCTTTATATTTTTGCAGACCGAATGACAATTTCAGCAAGGACAGACATTGATTTAGAAACTGTTTTTTGTTTTTTTACAGGAGCGAATACACAGCGTGAACTTGAGTTGCGATGATAACCAGCAGCATGTGACCACCGGAGCAAACGTTTCAGCGACGTCTGAAGGCGCGAGAGATTCTCCAAGCGTTGGGTTCCTCGTAGCGGTTGTACAGAGGCTCGAGACGTTGCTGTTTCTTCTGCTTGCTGAGGCGTGTGGGGTCGGACACTTTGAAGAAAGCAGGTGAAAACTCCACCAGCCAGCGAGGGTCGATGGTGGTCACCTCCCGCATGTACTCCTTGGTGGTCAGCACCAACTCGTGGTACACAACCCTGCAGACAATAAAAAGGCAGAATGTTACATTTGGAAAAAGGACAATTTCTTCTTTGACTGCTTAAAAGTGGGTTTTTCTGTCTTACCACTCAGGTTGACGGTTGAACAGAGCACTAGAGGGGTGGATGTAAACCACTTGCTGGTCTATAAGGGTTCGGTAGCCTTCCTGAGGATCCTTTTTGGCAGCATTCCTGAAGAAACCACTGCAGATGGCTTTCTGGACACGCACTGTGGCTTTGCCGCAAGAGACCACATCCAGTTTATGTCTGAAGAGAAGAAAGCATGTCGAATGATTGTAAGAAACCAGAAAGATTTTTAATGTGATTTCATGTTCTGCTGCCAACGTGTGATGTGGTTCGTAACATCATACCTGTCCATGATACCCAGCATCTGTTTGCGGATGTCCTGGGCTCTGCGCAGAGAGCGAGCCTGGATGAAGTTCTCGTAACACCAGGGGTTGGAGAACTTGTTGTTCTTCCAGGAGTTGTAGACGGCCAGCAGGGTGAGGTGATCCCCCTCAGGTTGGTGGAACTTTGCCTTCTTCTGGTCAGCCAAGGCCTGTTTGTCCTTTATCACAGAACGTGAGGAAATGATAACGAATGAGGAAATAAATTAAAAAGGCACCGTTGGATTTGATCTATACACTGAGAAATATTAAGACCAAATGATGAGTGCACAACTTGTCACCAGATGATTAAAAAGCTTTGTGCAAAACCACAAGACAGTAAGATATTTTTAAATATAACATCTTATAGCAGGTATACCTTTGGCCTGTAGAAGACGTTCTGCACAGACAACATTGAAACGATGGTGAGCATCTCTTCACTGCAGCCCAGATGGACGGACATGATCAACATCTTACACAACATGGGCTCCAGAGGGAACTCGGCCATCTAGAAGAAAGACGCAGGGGGGAGACATATAAATACAAGACAAAGACAATGAGAGTAGATGCAAAAAAAAAAAAAAAAAAAAAAGTGTTTTACTCACCCTCCTACCCAGACGTGTTAGTAAGCCCTCATCGTCCAGAGCTCCGAGAGTGTAAAGCTGCTCCATGGCTGTGATCAGAGTCTCCATCGGAGGAGCGTCCATGAAGTCAAAAGACAGGAGGTCATTGATGCCCATGGCCTGGCGGAGAGAACAAAAATATGAGAAAAAAAAATGTACGCATGTAAATTATTTTGATTAAAACTTACATTTCAAATCATAATCTATGACCGATGCTGTGTAAGTTAGTGACACTATACTACAAAAATGTTCACATTTTGCACTGGTGTCACAGCACTGCTACCGAATGCCTGTGTACAGACTTGTGATTGCACTGAAACACACTCCTGCCCATCACAGGGTTAATTCTGGCGCAGGATGAGTCGCAGTATTCTGTGTCTTTCAGACTTCCTGTCTGAGCGTGATCTCCAATTCCAAACCTGCCGCATTCCTTTGATATCCAAGACACGTTTCTACATTAGTGCTCCCCCTAAATAGCACAAAATCCCATTCTGTGTAAGTTAAGAAGCCAGTCATTACTTCATCGGCTGCACAGTGACACTTTACCTTCAGAGACAGCACAGTACTGGCCAAGTTGGTCCTCTGGATCTCGGGCACGTTGGTCGTCAGCATCTCGTCTCTGTAAGCTCTCTCTGTGTAGAGCCTGTAACACTTTCCTGGGCCTGTTCTGCCGGCCCGACCCGCCCTCTGCTTGGCCTGAGCCTAACGAGTTTTATTTAAACAATTCAGTAAGTTATTCAGATGTTCAGTTATTTATACAATATGTGTAAAGACAACAACAACTATACATATAGACACACACACACACACACATACCTGTGAGATGGGGGTCACCACCAGTTGGTCAATGCCTGTCTTAGAGTTGTACACTTTTTGCTTGACAAAGCCTGGATCTACTACGTAGTAGATTCCATCGATGGTCAGAGACGTCTCTGCAATGTTTGTAGCAATAACCACCTAAAAGAAGATAATAAAAAACATCAAGAACCAACATATATTTGGACCAGAATGATTAAAAAATAAATAAAAAGAAACCTTGATGTACATAAATCATACTGTATAAAGATGTAATTGGGGTAAAGCTTTGCCACAGACACTTAGAATATATGTTTACAGTTTAAAGTAGGCACCTTTCTGCTGCCTGGGGGTGCAGGGTCAAAGATCCTCGTCTGCATCTCGCTGGGCAGGGCAGAGTAGACCGGCAGAATAATCAGCTCAGGAACATCAGGCCCCAGTGACTTCATGCGCTCATACAGGATCTCACAGGCGGTGTCGATCTCTTCCTGTCCAGTCAGAAACACCAAGATGTCACCTGGACAAGGGAGAAGGGACAAAGAGGACGTTATTATGGATTAATGTTACTGTCCTACTGCACCAGTCAAACGTTTCCATTGTCTTAAAACCGTACCTGGAGGCTCAGTCAGGTGGATCTGCATGACTGTGATGAGACTGGCATCGAGGTAGTCCGTCTCAGGCTCTTTGGTGTAGAGAACCTCCACAGGATACGTTCTTCCTGGGATGGTGAAGATGGGCGCTTCGTAGAAATACTGAGAGAACTTCACGGCGTCCAGTGTAGCTGACGTTACAATCAACTTCATGTCTGTGCGTTTCTGTACAGTCTGAGAGAAACAACAGACACGCTCAGCTTCTCTTTCACCGACGCACGTGAACACACCCGACATCTGTCGACGTCTTGCTTACCTTCTTGAGCAGACCAAACAGAACGTCAGTGTGGATCGTCCTTTCGTGAGCTTCATCCAACATGATAATGGCATATTGGCCCAATTCAGAGTCAATAAGGCACTCTCTCAACAGCATACCGTCTGTCATGTACTTGATGACCGTCTCAGGACTGGTGCAGTCCTCAAAACGGATGGTGTAACCCACCTGGGACAAACACGATTACACTTAGTTTCCAGTGTCTAGAAAATGTTTTGATTCAAGAATATAGTAACAGAAAGTAAAAACAAAAGGTTTTAGTCACTCACCTCCTGTCCCAGACAGCAACCGTACTCCTCAGAGACTCTCTTGGCCACCGACATGGCGGCCACACGACGAGGCTGAGTACAGCCAATCTTCCCTCGAGTGGTGTAACCTGCCTCTGCCAGGTACTGAGTGATCTGTGTAGTCTTACCGGACCCAGTTTCTCCAATCACAATCAGGATCTGGTTGTCATGAACAGCCTGAGACACGTTCACACACAGAGAGTTAAAAGTTACAAACTGACACCAAAACGGCCGCCGCTACACGTTGTTTAGACTGGAACAAAGTTGAGAGAATCTGTATTTTATTTGCATTATTTTGTAAACAACAAGCAGCTGTTTCCGTGCATCTCAACACATAAATATATTAGACAACAAATATTTAAGAGACAACATCTGCTAGTAAATAGACAATCGAATCTTGAGTGGAACCTAATCAAACGACAGTGAATCTTTGAATAAGCTGTGATGAACCTGAATGAGCTGCTCCTTCAGCTTGTAGATAGGCAGACTCTCCCTCTGCTCCAGAATAGACAGCTGGGTCTTCTTTCCATAGGAGGCCTTGTTGCCCCCAAAAGCATGTTTCTTCCACTCTGGAATGTCATTGGGCATCATGCCGATGCCTCTCATGTTGGCCGCAATCTGCCGGCCGTCAGCTGTAAAAGAAGAGTGGAAGTGTATATACATCAGTGAGGTAGCCATGTCAGAGTCAGTTCTGCAGGGTAATGGCAGGATAATGCCAACCCTTGGAAACTGTCTAGACCACCCAGGGCCATGGAGGGCACCCAGACACACTGAACCACAGCGAGGTTATTCCATCCGGCCAGATAGGGGTCTGCAGGAAGCCAGATAACCATCTGTAGAGCTGGCGAGCCTGAGGGGTGCCGTCTGCTGCCATGGAGGAAGTCTTAATATGTCTGACTCAGAGCAGGCTGTGCTTTCAATAACACATAAACTGCAATCTTGGATCAATGGATTCTGATATTTAAAGTGCCAAAAGCAAAGATAAAAATCTAAATTGATTTTAATCATCTGAAGGCAGATGCTATATCAATATGCTAATGTCATGTTTTTTTATATATTACTATTGTTTAAATTACACTTAAGCATCCACATCCGTTAGTTAAAAGTCAGTTAACATGCACGTGTAATGGATTTCTAACCGTCTGGCAGCGGGTCGACCCAGTGTTTGTTCAGCCCCATGGGGATGGAGTCCATCTCTGCCTCGCGCGCCGCCTGCTTCAGCTCTCGGCGCTCCTTCGCCAGAGCGCTCTGCATCATGGCTGCCTGGGACAGGGAGCCATCTGGATTCTACAGATGGCAGAAGGAAGATATATTACAGTTTCTAATATTTGTTGCACTGGACATTTCCAGTAGCCATTTGGGAAAATGGCTGAAGCTAACCACATATTTTCATATATTTAGTAAGATGCATCATTCAATATACTGAGCTATACTTCACCTTGACAATCTTTACAGGGCTCATGTCCATGCTTTGTTTGGTATGTCCCCTCAGGAATGGAGGTTCCTCTTCAACCAGCTCAATTTCCAAGTCTTCATCTAAATGACAAGAAACATTAACAATTAGTAAGTAGACCACTCAGTAATATTTCATATGAATGTTTAATGTCTCCAATGAAAGATCAACAGGAAACACAGGACTGTGTGTGTGTGTACAACTCTTTAGATGAATCAAATATCTAGAAAACAACCGTTTCCCCTTTTACAAGTTTCAATCTGCCCAAGAACATTTTGCATATACAAGAACAAACAGTTTCTTACCCTCTTCATCATCAACTTTAGGAAGGATTCCTGTCTCATCGTCAAAATCAGGGAACTCCTCTTTGGACAAGACGTTGGCAGCGATCATCTGAGGGCAGACAGACAGCATGAACCCCAGCATGCGATAAAATAAGCCTTCAAACGGAGCATCTGCCACTTTGAACGTGTGCAGGAATCCATAAAACGCCCACCTGTTTGATCTCCCATTTCTCTGGATCAGAAATTTTGGTGAGCCTCTTGCGCTCCAGGGTGTCGTCCTGCTCCAGCTCAGGGGCTTGGCCCAGGTTCAGGTTGCTCGGTCGGTCAGGGTTCCTCATGGTGATCTCCTCCCCTCCATCTGGGCCTACATTTCTCCTCCTGTTGGGGTTTAGATCTTCCCCCGTCTCCTGGTCCACGTCCTGACAGAAGAAAGTGTGTTTTTAATTTAGGGGATAACGGTCTATCCTTCGAGATTACATGATGATAAAAGGCATGTAGTATTTCCAAATATACTCTAATTATAAGAAAAGACTGTCTTAATTGCTGATTTTGTTGATAATGATCTACTGGCTTAAAGTATTACCTGCTTTGATATTGAGGGAAATTCCAGATTAAATTGAAATTTTCTTTAATTAATTCCTGCCATCGAGAGCTACATTTTCCACACACACAAAGAAAATTGGAATATTTCTCCCAAACGTATTTTAATTGGTTCTTGGTCGTCTTACCTTCATACTGAGGCTGGTCTTGGAGCCAGTGAACGACAGCACCTTGACTTTGACTCTTTGGCCCTTGCTGACAACATCGGCCACGTTGGCCACACGGCCCTCTCTACGCAGCTCTGAAATATGAACCAAACCCTCCCATCGTTTCCTACAAACAGAGAACAGCATGGCTGAGTTCACTAGAGGGAAAGAACGGCCACCTCCTGGTAAATTATGTTCCACGTATGCACCAGAAATCACAGGAATGCAGACGTGAACAGTTGCAACTTAAGAGAATTTATGTTTTTCCATAAAAGCTTTTCATTAGTAACCAAATGTTGAGTCAACTTTAGACTGACCTCAGTCCCTCCAGTTGAACAAAGCATCCAAACTGCATGATGCTGGTGACTTTGCCGTTATAAATGTCGCCCACAGATGGCTCCTCTGGTGGAGGGCGGTCCACATGTTTGTCCTTCCACCGGTCAGACTCTCTGTCTTGGTCTTTTCTGGGGCTCGGTAAGCGCTCAGTGCAGCGGGAAGATCTGTCCCTCCGCTTGCCGCGGTCTCTGTCTCGCTCTCTGTGCCGTTCACTGTCTCTGGAACGTGACCGGGACCTGGAGCGAGATCGAGAGCGATACCGCTTCTTCCTGTCCTTATCCCGATCCCGGTCTCTGTGTCGGTCTCGGTCTCTGCTTCTGCTGCGACTTCGGCTGTGGCGTCTGCTCTTTTCTGACCTGGAACATGAGGAGAAAGATGACATGAATTTTAAAGATCACATTACAACAAAATCAAAACAGGAATTAAATTCATACATTTCTGTATCAGATTTACATCATGTTCTTTTTCTGTTGTCTTACCTGCTCTTGCTGCTTTTCGAGTCTGTCCCACTGACACTGGGCATAAACATCTCCAGCTCTTTCATGGCATCAGCTGCTACTTTCACGTCATCTTCGTCTAGTAGCCTCTGAGGAAGTAAGATAAACATCATTAGAAACACGGTTCTGACCTGTTTGGTAATGAAATAAGAAGAGTCCAAGTCTAAATCAACTTCTAAACTTCCCCCGTAAGAAAATCTGTTCATCCTAAATGTGGATCTGGTGCTACAAATGAAACATGTCGTCTCTCTTTAGACGACATGTTTCTGGTGGCTCTAAATGAGGACGAGAAAGTAAACGTGTGCGTCTTACTTTTGGCACCGGATCATCTGGTCTGCACAGTGCAGGAAACAATTCCTTCAATCTGTCTTTTTCTGTCTTCGGAGCTTCAGATGCTGCTGTTGAAATAAAGGGACAGTTCGGGGAGTTAATTCAGATTATTGCCAAGGGAAAAAAAGTGGGAAAATAAAGCTTATAGCTTTATGTAAAGAAAGGACAGATATATAGCAAGACTATTACTTGGATTGAGTGTAGTTGTACTTCAATTCCTCAGTAAATTATTTGGCAGATGAACAGTAACTTACCTTTGCTTGTAGACTCTTTGGATGGAGGTCGCATAGTCTGAATGAGTCTGAGCAAATTACCGATGAGAGAATCCTACAATGAACAAAACAAACCGGTTTATTTAGTAGCGAAGAAGAGTTAATAGTTAGCTTTTAGCTTTCACCGCTTTATGACTAAAAAATGTGACTTTTAGTGTTCAACTTACTGTGAATTCGGCTCCATTTTGGAGCAAAAGTGCCTTGAATCCGTCAAAAGTCGGTTCTTTTTCAGCAAGACTGATGACAAATTCAGCTGTGAAGTAATAAAATAACAGATTTAAGTCGCATGTTGATCGAAAAAGACAGGAACTGCAATTATGTTTATATGTTACAAGCCAATAAAGTCTCGTTATAACATGACTGGAAGTAAAATTAAAACGACTCGATATGTTGGATGACCGAGTTTATCTAAATATTAAACTGTTAACAGCGTTTAGCTTCAACTCTTGCTTTTAGCCAACGGGGGCTAAGTTAGCATTAGCTAGCTAGCTAGCTAACAGTCCTCGGTTACGGTAGCTTAGCAACAAAATACAAACCTAAATCTTTGTCACTTATTCCCAGATGGTTGTCAAGCTCCGTGCAAACTTTGGACACCAGAGATAAATATTCAAGCTGCGACAGCTCGTCGACGCCGCCGTCCGCCATTCTTCACGAGTTGTTGTTCAGACAGCCTCAACGCCAGCAGACATATTGGATACGAGCAACTTCCGGTTCCGTCTCTACGGAAACGGTTTCCAGCGTCGACGCACGATGGCGCTACAACTGTAGGAGATTCAATATGATGTTATCAATAAAACCAAATAACATTTAATTAAAAGTAAAAAATTAACAGAAAAAAATGACCTCAAATGTAAAAAACTTTTGATAAAACTGTAGTTGTGCTGCTTCATTTTTCACTTTTTCTGATGAGTTTATAGTTTCAGTTTGATTCAGATTTTTTCTGTTTCAATCAATTCTGTTTTTAATCTGGAAATACAAAAAGTAGTACTGACCTTTAATAAGCAGTACTGACCTGTACCAAGTAGTACTGATCAGACCAAGTAGTACTGACCTTTAGTAAGTAGTACTGGTCTTTAATAAGTAGTACTGGCCTTTAATAAGTAGTACTGACTTGTACCACCATCTCGCTCTTGTGTCAAACAATAAGCAACTAAACTGAAAAAATGACTGGTCTTTTTTTTTGCTTTTAATTAATTTTTTCACTTTGTTTTGTTTTTTGTTTTTTTGTGTGTTTGATGAGTCTTTAACTTTTACTCCATCCTGTACCTCACTGATGCTCTTATATCTGTACCTCACTGATACTCTTATATCTGTACCTCACTGATGCTCTTATATCTGTACCTCACTGATGCTCTTATATCTGTACCTCACTGATGCTCTTATATCTGTACCTCACTGATGCTCTTATATCTGTACCTCACTGATGCTCTTATATCTGTACCTCACTATATGTACCTCACTGATGCTCTTATATCTGTACCTCACTATATGTACCTCACTGATGCTCTTATATCTGTACCTCACTATCTGTACCTCACTGATGCTCTTATATCTGTACCTCACTGATGCTCTTATATCTGTACCTCACTGATGCTCTTATATCCTCATCTATCCTCAAGCAGACACCAGAGTCAGTGAGGACCGTTTGTTTTAGAGCGAGATGTTCAACAATCACATATGGGTACAATATTCAACCGTCCACATACTTTTGGCCAGCCATACTGTGTTGTCAGTAGGAGTCACGAGAAACAAAGACTCATTTAATAAAATAACATAAGCCATATGAATTCTGGCTTCCGCTGTGCGTCGTAATGAATCGCAGGTTCCTACTGTGACTTTATGTCTTGTTTTTATCTTGGCACGTTCACACATGCGCTGTCTCTACATGCAGTCCTGATTTATGATTTTTTTTTTAAACTAACATGTTTTTAACTCATTAGAAGAAGAAGAATTGGACGTGTTTCCCTGAAGGAGACGAGTGGACCAGTAAATCAGGCCTGTGTATCATATCATATTGCTGTCAGGCTCATTATAATGCATTGTGAAAGGTGTTTATGTTGGTAGAACATGCTGTTATTGTAGGAGAAATCCCTCCTCCTCTTGTCCCGGGATGACCCTCCTTATAACCCACAGCTCATTCTTACCTCTTTGACCTTGCAGATGCTGCCACACACTCACATGGACACACTTTCCTCCGTCAGTTGACTCCACATTTCCTGATTCTCTAAGATACAACACGTTTAATCCTTGCATGCTGCATGCTGCATGCTATGTTGCACTAGATCCTTGGTAATCGCTGATAAATATTTTTGCATTTCTCACATTTTTTTTATGTCTTCCTATGTTGATTTAGGCAGAAAAGCATCCGCACCAGGAGGTCCGTTTTCTCAGAGCTCACATCGATCTTCTCCAGCTCAGCGTGCGTTTTTCTCCCTTTTTTTTACTCTTCAAGATACAATCTGGAATTTATTTAGCAGTTCGGCTTTTGCAGACTATTAAAGTATATATATAATGACGTATATATATAATTGAGTAATTTTAGTGTGAATCAACACCACACATTTATGCAAACCAAGATCTAAACTGAATTAATGCCAAAAAATCCAGATATTACACAACGTATCAAAAAATATGTGGACACCTGAACCAGTGACGTTGGAACTGGAGGCTGATTAGCTTTAGCTTAGCATAAAATCAGCCAGCCAGGTGAGAACAGCTTTTGTTTTATATACGGTACAAATGATTTAATTGGTGCATTTTTGAGACAATTTTGTTTATGCTACATTAAACACGATGCTGATGTTGCATAGAGCATCTCCCAACCAGAACCATGAAAAACAACCCACAACCAAAAGTACATAATATGGTCATGAATGTTTATATATAATAAACACAATGTTCATTTAAAACAAAATCAGGTAATCAACAACAAGGATTTACATTAATTCATCTATTATTTTTGTCCATTTTCAGACATCAATACAAATCCAGTCAATGTTTATATAAAATATTCCTCATATACACTCCATTTCCTGCGTAGACGTCCAAGATCACGTTTATATTTTCACCGACTCAGTTCACCGTCCTCAACTGACCTAATTTGAGAGGAAGCAGGGAGATGTATAGGCAACAGGAAGGGAGGGGGCTCGTGCTTATGTAAGAGGCCTCTAATGTATTCACAACACATGTTAGATGCACATAGCCGGCCTTGATGTTTTCAAGAGCTTATACACGGTTTCTATGGTCAGTAGTTACGGTACAAAAGACGGAGAGACTGTGAGAATTAGAGAGACTGAGAAATAGAGATGAGAAGAGAAAGAGAGCTCCTGTTGGAGCTGATCCATGTAGGATTCTTTAGAAGGAGAGTGTTTGTACAAGAGAGTGAAGGGGGAGGAGGGGGAGGAGGAGGGGGAGGAAGGGGGAGGCATTAGTAGGCCGTCCTCTCTCCCACGGGCCCCAGTAGTTGGATCTGAATTCTTCTGCTTCACTCTCCTGGTAAACACACACACATGTTCACGTCTTATTTTCTAAAAGGTGAGATGAGAATAAAGAGCTCCTCTGCTCGACTGCACACACAGACACACACATGCAGCGTGTGTTTGGTGTTTCTGAGGCCGGCGTGGTGCATACGAGAAGATATGAACCAAACTGTACGAGGTTTGAGGATATACTGCAACTGACAGCACAGCTGACTGCAATGTTCTCCTGCTGCTGAGTGGAAAATTCCTGCTATGACGGAGCAAGTGTGTGTGTGTGTGTGTGAGAGAGAGAGAGAGAAAGAGAGAGAGAGAGGGTCTGTGTACACACAGGGAGAGAGAGGAATGGAGGAGGGCGATCGGAGGGGGCCGGGCTATCGTCCAAACAGCTAGTGAGGGATTGGTTGGCAAAAAAGCTGCCTTTGTGAGATCACAGCCCCCACAACAGCTTCCACCCACATGGCAGACTTCATGTGAAAAGATCCACCCATGCCCCCCCCCCCCCCCCCCCCCCCCCCCCCCCCCCAAAAAAAAAAAACAACAAAAAAAAAAACAAAAAAAACTGTTTGTTCTTTCCTGAGTGCAACCTTCAAGTCATTCACATCACCTGCTACACACAACTACTTACACACTGTTCATATAACTATCTGTTATATATGTATGTATATGTATGTATATATGTACTGTACAGCAGTCTGTTCACTGTATATTAACACTGGCAGAGACAAACATGCCATCACAGTTATCTTGATCATTAAGAAGAATAAAACTTTAAAGCTCATCATTAAGTGTCAGTTGAGGATATTTATTTGTCTTTAAAGCTGCTCTAATCAATATTTAGAGATTATATTAACAACGGTTCAAATAACTGTGAATAAATAAACATTCACTAACTTCATACGGTCAGTCAGTGTCGTGTTTACAGCTTGTTCCACTGAACTTCTGCATATTTTTCCATTCATATTTCATATCCATTTTAAGATTATTTTTTACATTTATTACTCATTTCTCTTTAATTTACATTTTGCATGTCGCCTACATGTATGTGTTTGCAGGTTTAGGTGTAAACTATTCACAGCATCAACATGCTGCTCATCATTTGGCCACCAGGTGGTGATATACTATCAGACTGGACATGTCACCCTCAGGTGACCCTTCATAACCTGGCTGTTCGCTGCAGGCCTTTGCTCCACATCATCATTTACCGTCTTCTTTTTGCACATTTTCTGTGCAGGTTATCAACAACTGAAAATCCCTTTTTTCCGCCTCACAAGGTTCTCAGAATATACATATTCCTCCATTTCTGAGTTTAAGGCATCACAGGGGAGCAGCTGACAGGCTTTGCTGAGCTCTTCGGC
The DNA here is from genome assembly GCA_036937835.1 of Pampus argenteus. NCBI lineage: Eukaryota > Metazoa > Chordata > Actinopteri > Scombriformes > Stromateidae > Pampus > Pampus argenteus. The sequence goes on from CM072881.1 coordinate 16,828,215, forward strand.
TGGTAATCCAAATTGACCCTACTTGCTGCAAAAAGCATGGATCATAAACCCATGACATGGCGGATTTACAAGGTACATGTAGTGATGCTTTTTATTTTATTTTTTTACAGCATTACAGTAAAAACAGTGAATAGTGAATCTCACCGCGGGGCAGGAGGAGCAATCTGCTGCATTAAGCTTTTAAAAAAAATGTTTTTTAACAAAACATGCAGAGCAGCAGCTTTCCCATCTGTGACAACGAATCACTCTGCGTTGAAGAATTAGCAGCCGTCGTCATGTGACCAGATGTCTCCCACTGCACTCTGAGAGACGTCTGATTTGATCTGTCAATAAGTCAGACAGGATGTGCTGTGACATGTGCTGATAAGCTCAACAGCGCTGCCGGCGCATGTCTCTCCACTCTGACACCCATTTAACCAAGACAGACCTTGTTTACTCCTCGTTTAGCCATTATTTCAACCCACCGAGCTCACATCCTCCTGCAGCATGCGACTGTAAAGAACATTGCTTTCCAATATTTTTCACCACAGGGAGCTGCTTGCATACCACCGTCGAAGTAGGATTAAGTGCTCATCTTGGATCATGGTACACGGGGACATTTACATTTTCATTTATTACCACTGAACCCTGTGACAGCGCTGCAGAGCATGTTTGAGCGAGGTGTTAATCAATCCGATCTTTGTCCAAATGATCAATTCAGAGTCAGACTGAAGATTTGTGATGTATTAGATTGATATATTAAGAATATATCCACCTTATTATACCTTATTATATTATATTCCCATATATGTAGTGATTATATCAGTCATTAAAAACTTACAACTGCATATAACACAGAGACAGTGAGTTGGTAAGAAGAGGAAACGTTTTAATTTATTAGTCTGGTAATGAGAACTGAGAGCCAAAAATGGACCAAAGAGCCAGTGAGATGTAAGTTTAGTCACATATTTATTACATAAATATATAGTAAAATAGACCAGCGACAATTACCATAAAAATATCTTCCTTTAAAACCCTGACCATGAACAAAGATTTGAAAATCACACATTGACATTTACAAACACGCTGATTGTCTGGACCTGTCATAAGCAGCCCACCACAAAAACCTGACATCACACCACCCACTGGACTCATGTTGGGAGGAGGAGGAGGAGGGGGGTGGTGGGTGCTCAGGAGAAGCAGGAGGTTGGGTCATCGCGGGGAGCACAGGTCCAGGTGAGAAGGGGTTTGGTGTGATGAAGGTGTGGGTGGTGTGAGAGGAGATCACAGTAGATATTCGGAGGTTTCCTGCGCATGTTTATTGAAAAGAAAAGACAAAGAGTGTGTCCATTTAGCCCCGAGTGTTGCCTAAAGTGTAGCTGTGTGTCCTTGCATGTTTGTTTGCCCCTTCGCTTCATTAGGAATGAATCCTGCATAATGTTCCTTTGATTTGTTGGCCTGTGGCAGTGATGTCGTCTGAGAATTGAATAAAGAGAGAAACAGAGCGGCAAAAGAACCAAAACCTGCTTCAAATAATATTTGCAGATATCGTCTGGTTCAACTCGCACAACATACCAAATGCTTTCTAGTTTCAGGGCATTTTACTCAGTATCCTGCATGTCTCAGTCCAGCCGGTCACAGAGAAGTAAAGTGGATAATAACATACTTCCCTCTACTCTCAGTAGTACCCTGCAAACATACAGTATGAAGATCTGGCTCGCGTGTCCTCTGTCCTCTGTTTTATTCTACATCTGTGGTGTTGTTTTATTCCCTTTATCATGCAGCCGTCCAGCCCTGATGCAGGACTGTGATATTATGTGGACATTTCAACCAATCACAGAGTTAGTTAGTTTTGACTTTGTCTGATGATGTTTTGTCACTTTACATCCATCTAACAGCAATATTACATAATTTCTATCAACTTTAAAAACAGCTCTTTTTATCTGTTTATGTTTTATGTTGCTTTAACATGTTGCTCAGTAGACTGTCTGCCATCCAGCGAGTTTGATCTGTTTTCAGGGCTTCAGGACAAGCGACAGCTCTTTGTTATTCTCACTTGTTTTTAAATGGGATTTACCTGGCTTATAGTTTGCATGGAGAGCTGTGACAACATAACTGACAAAAACACCTGACGTCCCTTCTTTGGCACCTTCCGACAAACCCTGACCGGACGGGTTGTGACCCCTGAGCGTCTGCAGAGCACATCATAGTTTTCCCAGCAGCCTCTGCAGTCACAGTGAAGCAAGGAACTCTTGAAGGAGTGATACAAAAGTAAGAAAGGTAGTTGTATTAGCTGTAGTAGTGAAGGTTTTTTATATATATATATATATAGCTCATTTGCATGTATATTTGAGTTTCTGTGAATCTTGTAAACTGCTGGTTTTAAGTCGTATAATTTGTATAGTGAATGTTTCCATAGTTACAAATATACTGAGCAGACTGAACAGGGTCCAAGAAAAAAAACAAACAAACAAAAACAACAACAAAACCAAAAACAACCCTGCACGTTCACAGATTCTGAGGTTGTCTTCAACATGCATCTATCGGTTGAAATTGCTGAAATGTTTAAACACACAAGATTTGCAAAAAGGTCTTTGAATGCACCGTCCGGACCTTGAAACCAGCACGAGGCCTTTATTCGTTTTAAATCGTTCATTCATTCAGATCTACTTTTTCTAGATTCATCACGTGTTCTCTGATGTTTTTTTCTGCTTCTTTTTGAGCCTCTCACTCACCAACAGGACAGCTTATTGTAAAATAGTGAATACATCGAGTTCATAGACGTTTGTAAAACATAACCCCGTCTAGAGACAAGAGTCTGACATGGAAACATCCACTGCGGGTTTCTGCTTTTTAACTTTTTTTTTTTTTTTGTGAAACGCTGGTCCTGCTGACGTAGAGACCACTGAAACAACACTCCAGGAATTGCATCGTGTGTTTTTACAAACATGCTATAAGCATGCTAAGCTTTCTGTACATGCAACACTGAGTCCTTCTCATTGTAAACAGTGTGGTACGACAGAGAAGACGTTCCCAGTGGACATGAAGCCTTAAAGAGGTGGTCGTTGGTGGTTTGCTGGTGCTGTTTAAAGTGGCACAGACCTGCTACAGAGTGGAAAATGGTTCATAATTTGATCCCTTTCTTTAGGTTTCGAAGCTAAGTGAGCAGAGAGTGTTTCCATCTGGTTTTGCATACAGCGGTGGGCTTGAATGTGCCACGAGAGCTGACGGTGTCTGAGCACGGAGGACGAGGGAGACGTTGCGTTGGACGGAAAAGCACCTTTTGAGGCCGCTTTATCAAACCTGAGCAGTTCTGAACCATTTCAAAACCTTTTTATTTCTTTTAGACCTGACAAAATATTGCATATTTCTTTCTATTAAACACAGATCTCCCCAGACTACGACACAATCCACATAATTTAACTAATCTCTGACGTATATCTCAGAGTGATATACCATTAAAAGATGAGCTAATTTGTGTACATTCTTAGCTGTCTAGGCAAGTGATTTCCCTCCCGTTTACAAAAATACCCCCATGACTATAAATCTCCTCGTAGATAGTCCAAGCAAACACACTGAACCAATCACTGCTGCTTTACCGACGCCTGTAAGTGCTCTCAGTTCATGCTAACATTCCCAAAACAGGACAATGTCAGTGTCTTCATAATGTCTCGTGGCCAGATCATAGTGCAGAGCAGTGAACAGAGCTGCATGTGCCTCTGGATGAGGGATGGGGTGAGTGTGATCTCATGCCCGGTTCTCTATTTACACATCATCTCTTACTCAGATATTAACAAGCATGAGCTACAAAACAATTGAACAGTCACTATTTAAATAAACCTCAACAGTCTGGACATGAATCTTTACGTTTCAACAATGCGTGATGGTGATCGAGAGCCCAATAAGCAGATTTGGCACTTTGATTACGTTGTTCAGCTCACAGGCTTAAATATTCCCCGGTGATTTTTTTCTTTTTTCTTTTGCAGCACTAATATGGCCACAAAGGTGGTGCCGGCTTAGATTTAGTCATTTAATATTCTGTGCAGCGATAATCAACTGCTAGCACCCAGCACATTAATTCACTCTTTCCCAGAGATCCACAGCATGCATTTCTTTTTTAAGTGCAAGCCTTTATAAATCATAAATCCTCTAGTGCCCTATGAAACATGCTGTAAAACAATGCAGCAGAGAGGAGGGATACAAAAGCAATCAATAAGGTTATCATATGGAGAGAAACACAACAGCAACCTGCGAGTTTGTGGGAGCGTTTCTTTTGAAGTATTATCCACTCTTATCCATCTCTTACAACCATCCTCACATATAAATGGTTCCCATGATGCCACTCTGATTCCTCTCAGCCTGCTGAATATTAGTTACATTCTTCATAAGGAAATAATACAAGTCTATGACAGCACTCTGTTTCACAGACGTCCGTCACGTACCGCGGCCTAAAAAGGTGCTTTCTGATGGTTCGGGGAAGGAAAGCGAAGCAGGTCGATCAGACATCAGCACCACACACACATTCATATAGCAAAGCATTCGCACACTCACACGCACAAAACACACGTGAACATGGATGCTGACATTCACATGCACACATCTATATACATGCACAGCGTTGGTTTCAGCCATGCCGACCTTTCAGTACGTCACATAGTTAAACAATAAACACGCTGCGGACAGAGGAACAACCTCCCTCTCCCGCTGGAGGGCGGGTGATGCTCTGAGTCGAGTACGGCTGTATGTACACCATTAGCTGACTGGGTGAGGGAGAGCCGGGTGATGCTGCTGGACTATCGCTGACTGCAAGGGCTGAATTTGTTTATGTATACTCTGGCACGTGTTTATGAGAAAAGTCAAAATGTGATTTATTTAGGATCACATGCTCAATAAAAAACATATGCTGGCTTAAATAAAAAAATAAAAAAGAAAGAAAAGAAATGTGGTGTTTTTTCACACTTCTATGGATGCCCGATTCTGCCAAGGAAGAAATGAAGGGATGATAGAATAAAATAGAGATTGTGAGTCAAAAAAGTTTTGACTTTTTAAATGAAAAACACCAGATATTGAGTAAGATTTTTGATCCAGAAAGCCAATATTACGAGACAGTTTTTATTTTCTTCCTGGCAGTACTGAGCTTCCATAAAGTCACTCCCAAACAAACTAAACCAACAGACAGACTCTCTCTCACATCCACACTTGAAGAAAAGTGTTGAAGACTCATTTAGGGTTAAGAAAGCAACGAGGACATGATTCTGTGTGGTTGAGGACTCAGGGTCCAATTACATGAAACCTGGACGTCTGCAACGAACACCTTTACATCCTGACACTCGTCTGGGATGGAAAACAAAAGAAAAAACAAAACTGCAGATTATAAATTGAGAAGACAAATAAAGATGAGCTAACAATGGTTTTTTTTTCATCTAAGGTTCATCATCATTTATTAGAAAATGTTCTTTTACCTGAGAGAATCCTTCAATAGCTTCCTTTACCCCGTCACAAAAAGTGGTCTGTGTTTGTGTGTGTGCATGTGTGTGTGCGTGCGCATGGAGTGGGTCTTTAAGCTAGCCAATGCTCTGCTGGGTGGGCACATGTTAAAAAGCAACCGTGAAATAATTTTACCAATAAAATGTAAGAAAAAAAAAAAAAAAATCCGATGAAACAGGAAATGCACCAAAAAAAAAAAAAAGGTTCACGCACTCAGTTATTGCACTTCATTAAAGAAAATAATTGTAAACTTTATAATTGGTGGTTAACTGTCTTTCTAAACGCAGCTGCTCTGCTTATTTTACGAGTTCAACTAATTTAAAAAATAAAACATTAAATGGTGCAAAACACATTTGGCTTGGGTGCATTTTCTTTTTGTCACAATTATTATTATTTTTTTTATTATTTCTTCCACTTATTGTGGGTTAGTTTGGGTCATTCAAAGTGCTTTTTAGTTAAGTGCTTAAGTACAACTGATGGTTGTAGATGTTCAGCTCAGTGGGGCTGCTGACACTACGTACATCCCACTGATGGACATCAACCACTCTTTAATATTACATTAACTTGGTCGAAGGATAAAAAAAAAATTAAAAAAATTAAAGCTTCACACATATTGCAGGAAGGATTGAATTTAGGGGCTCGTCTAAATCTTGTAATTTTTAAGTCGAATCTACCCACCAAACAACGAGAGCATTGCATCAAGTAGAGATAAGTAGTTCCCAAACTTCCAAATGACACACATATACATACACACACACCACTTTCTGAGCAGTTTACAAAAAAACATCACATCTCATAGAATCCTTATTCTCCACAACATCCCCAGTAACCCTCCTACTTGTTCTCTGGGACCCAGGCTACCACGAAGACGACCAGCCAATCAGCTGGGTCAGGTCACCTGAGCAGTCCGGACCCTCGGCCACACACGGCGGCGAGGGTCTTTGGGTCGTGCAAAGAAACCTCTGGAATTCAAGCTAGGCCGAATTTGATTACACACACGAGACTCGGCTCGTTGTTGTCATGTTGAGCTCGTCTTTTGGAGGGAAATTGCATAGACATCTCGCTACTTGCATGTCTTCACAAACATTTGGCATGTGGGGGGGCAAACACAACCATAAAACCATAAACATCACAGACAATCTCCACCCTTGTCCAATGTGTCAACATGTTAAATTAAACTAGGATCATAATATCTATTGTGGGACGGGCTTGGAAGCGCCGCAAAGCCAGCCGAGAAAACCTCACCCTGCTTGTTGTGGTCTGGCAACACTCTGCTTGAATCAGGGGTGTCATAAATAAGCACACAACAAAGATCTTTCAATTTTAACCAGCTGAAAACCGAATATTGTCTTGAGTTCAAACTGTCATCAACGCCATTAACACTCAGCCACTTAATGCGTCTCGGCGGGATTGAAATAACTATTTAGTTTCTTAAAAAGTAAAAAAAAAAAAGCCAGATGTTAAAAATGTGTAAATGCCCTTCGTGTTTTCCGAGATCAATATGTAAGTTTCACTCTTTCTTCCTCTGTGGTAAAGAAGACAGCGGAGGTGAGCATTGATCTTATGCATTTTTGTATGACCCACGGTCCATAAATGCATCAGCGTGACTGTGTGAGTTTATGAAAAGCTATTAAATATTATTGTTGTAACTAAACTGCTCGAGTACACCGATTATTCTTCTGGTGCTTTTGGCATTTTGGCATGTAGCCTGCGAAAACCAAGACGGATACGATCAGATTTGTGATCTGGCCGGTGGATATATAACATATAAGTGGCTAAGTGTAAATGAAAGTATTAAATCGCATTTGGAATAAATCTGGATAAGAGACACGTGCAGCAAAAAACTGAGCTTGTGAGATTTCTACGGCTGGCTTCTGGGAGGCGACGGGGTTGTGAACAGTTGGAGAAATGTGTTTAAGACTCTAACTCTGATGTGTGTGTGTGTAGCAGCCAGGTTAGCTGAATGCTAAATAATAACCTTCTTGCACGTATCTCCCTCCCCGACTCCCCCCCACTGAGTCTAGAAAACCACCCGGTGCCCTGCTGACCTTCGGCCACCGTGGCTGCTGGCAACACTCACATCAACAGTTAGAAAAACAAACTGAATCTGATGTCACACAAACACACAACCATGTGTAGCATGTCATGTGGTGAGAATACGCGGGGTGAGAATCTATCTCTTTGCAGACAAGAGGAGGCACAGGGTTTATGATTAATGTCACGGGGCACTTCTGAATATGGATCCGCATGCACACACACATAAACGTATGAAGCATTACACATTATTTTGTCTCACGTGACAGTGGGATGGAGCTGTTAAAAACTGACTTTGTTGCAATATATCTTGAGTGTTGTATGTTTCTGTATTTACATCCTTGATTATGGCCCAAATAAAAATGTAAATCCAATGAAATAAAAAAAACAAAAAGAAAACATACAAAAATACATAACATAGTATTGCATCTCGCAGATGGGTAATATATATTCTCAGTTTTTGTTGGTTGTTTGTAACGTCTATGTGACACCACTATCCTTTCTGCTGGTGTGTGGAAGTTAGGTTGTGGGTGCCGGGCTCAGGTCCAGCCCCCTCCTGTCAGCTACATTCAAAACCATAAAACACTCAGCCATTACAAAAGTCACGATCCCTCAGTCTCTGGACCATTCACATTTTAAGTTTCCGTCTATAGACTTTAAGTTGGAGAAGTGCTCATCTCGAATGTCTCGCCACGTTTTCTCCCGTTTCATCTCTCGACATCTAAATCAATAAGATAGAGAGCACCAAAGCTTGAGGGAAGAGTCCTTTTGTAACTTCTACTGATGCGTACACACAAGCACATATTATCTTAACATATACATTTTCTTTTTAAATCTATATATGCATCTCTGAACTTTCACATGTGCCTGCAAAATATGACTCCTCCCAAGTTCCTTTGAGTTTTGTGTTGCGTGAGGTATGACAAGATTGTGTTTCAGTTTCTTTTTTTTTTTTTTGTATTTTCAGTTTCTGTTTCATTATTTTTCCTGTTTGTGTTTTTTTTTTTTTTCTCCAAAGTTTTTATTTCATAAAAAAAGAAACAAAATATAAAAAAAGAAATTCTTGTTGTTTTTTTTTTTTTGTTTTTGTTGGTTGAAAATTCCTCCTGATAAAAGGGGACGGACAACTGGACAGACACACAGACAAACAGATCAGTTGGCTTATCAACACAAACTATAGATGTGAAAAAGAAGGGAAATATTTTCTATGTTACACTGCACGCATGGTCAAAAAGTGACTACAGCTGGTTTTTTTTTCCTCTTTTACACAGAGCAGTTTAAGCGTCAATAAAAACAAACAAAAATGGAAAAAAAAAAGATAAAAATGAAAAAAAAAAAATCTCCAATTATTTTGTTCAGGAGTCTTTTTTTTTTTTTTTTTAAATGTCATCTCTTTTCATTTTGTTTTATGGATTTAAAATCATTTCATATATCTTTTTTTTTCTTAATCTAAATCAGACTCAGAAGGTAAAGCAGCATTATAACCCACTGTCACACACACATACCCAGTCAGCTCACGAGAACAAAGGACATCAACAGGGTTTTGTTTTTTTCCTCTTTTTCAGTTATTTTGCAAAGATGTGTTGGATTTCCAAACCTGCATCTCTGGAATACAGGAATCTCTTTCCGATCGTCACCATATATGAAAGTCGGATGTTATCCTTTTGGAAGGAGCTGAGGGGTTATCAGCTGGCATGGGGGCTCATGTGGGGCTGCTGTGGGAACTGAAGGGCGTCGCCGTCTCCCCGTCCTCCGAGTGTTCATTAACATCGTCTTTACAAGCAGCCACATCTCCCTCTCACACCCATGTCATGATGGCGGTGAGGGTTGACGCCCTCAGCTTCTGTTTTGTTTTTTCTTATTCTCTTGCATCCTCGTATTCTCATGCTCGAGTCTCTCGTTTCCGTCGCTGCTGCTTTTGCCGTTCACATTCATTCGGTGGCGCCGCTCTAAAAAAAAGGGCAGTTATGGCCAGCCTTGTCTCACAAGGGAGAGGCCTGGATCCCGTTTGGTGTCAATGATTCTGGGCCAAACTGGGGGTGACCCACTTAGCGGTGAGTGGGTAAGATATCTAACTTAGCTTAGGGGAGAGAGATGATGATGATGGAGGGGAGGCTGGGCTGACTCTATTATAGGAGGTAAACTACAGGGTGAAAGAGTAAGTGCTACGCAGGGACCTCTCGCCATCCGTGGTTGGGTGGTGGTGATGTTGGTCTAATACTGACAATGGGACAGGTTTGGGACTGAGCCCACTGCGACTGCCAGCGTCTGTTACACAGAGCAGGTCAGGGTACGTTTAGTGGGGGTGTGTGGGGGCGGGGACTAATGTGTAAACCAACAAGGGGTGTTTGTTAAACTTTGATGAGTAAGGAGCTGAAGGGAGGACTGCTGCAGTAGTGCAAAAACTCCCACCAGCCTGGCTGGGTGGGGGTATTATAATGATGGTGGGGTGCAATTCAGTCTAAGCTCGGCTCTAGACGGGGCGAGAAACGGGTCGGGCGGGGCGGGCGGTTGTGTCCAACGATGGCGTTCCAGTTCCTCTCTCCTCCCAGCATCGCTCCAGATGTTTGAAGCAGTTAGGGAGTGCCCAGTATGAACTACTGCGTGGCATTGGATAGATTTTCTTAATCTCTTTTATTTTTTATTCATCCTCTTCTTGTAAGAGTGGTAAACCCAGTTAGATCTGGCTTGGCCCCAGAATTGGTATGAACAGAGTGGGCTTTTTATAATCGGATCAACATTCTTGAATGGTTGTTTGGCTGGTACACTACGATATCTGCCACGGATATTTGCCATGTGATACTACTGTTATAGTGGTGAGCGTTGGCAAAGTGCATAAGACTAAAAGACTAAAAGAGCTTTTCAGTTGATACGATTCCTTTAAGATTTTTTTTTTTACATCTAATGCACTGAAAATCTTTATAAAAATCCAATGGCAGCCATCATAAGTACAGTAGAAGAGGGAAACTGCCCCGTCTATGCATGCTAATTCAGCGGGCGTGGCCACCTCGGGTTTCCAGCTGCTGCTCGCCGGGATGTACATCCACACTGCACCGCTTTCTGTGAGTCGGTTTCTGTTGTGACAGAAACAGGTAAATCCAAATTTCAAAAGATGACACTTGGACCCATATAACAAAAAGAGATAACCCGGATGTCATGGGTGCCATTCCCTGGAGTCGGTAACACCTTCCCACAGGGATGGCTGGCCCTCCTGTCTTCAGTGGTATTTCATTTCAACCAAGTGATAGCACTGAGGGTGTGTGTGTGTGTGCCGTGAGTGTTTTTGTCTTTCCGTGACTACAACTGTACACCTACACAAAAAAAAAAAGATGCACATTTGTGTGTTAATCTACACATGCGCCAACTCGAATGGTGTATGTCTGTGTGTAGGCTGCGGGCAGCTGCCCTGTGTCCACAGAGGTGAGGTAGTGTCTGACACCACAGGGGCAGTATTGCTGCCTCAGCCTGGGGATGTGTCCACTTTGAGGTAAATGGTAGCCTTCTTGGCATTTGCCTGCTCTCAGTGATGCCCATGGTTAAAAAAAAAAAAGGCAAATGTGTATGGAAGCCTAGAGGGCCTACACTGAGCTGAGTCTGTGAGGAGAGGACTCTGTACAAACCCTGCAGGTTAGGGCTATATATCAACACTGCCATGCAGTGCATACAGTTAAATGAGGCATTAACGTTACTCTGAGGTGATGTGTGTGTTCTCATGTTTATGTGTGTGTGTGTGTGTGTGAGAAAGAGAGAGAGAGAGAGAGAGAGAGAGAGAGAGAGAAGTGTGTGTAAAATGAGCTTCGCTGCCTTGTTGCTGTTGCTACTATTTAAACTTGGAGGCAGAGTGTGAGAGATTTACTTCTGACCTCTGCCTCTGAATCCAGCTATTAAATCTTATTTCCTCCCTGCTCCTCCCTCCTCTCTCCTTCCAGGTCTCCTCCTTCCACCTCCCCTCTCTTTCCTTCCTTCCTTCCTTCGATGCAGAAACTCCTTGGAGAGAGAAGGGCTTAATTGTCATTCATAAGACGGTAGCCTGCTGGCACAAGCAGCATGGGCAATGACAAGGCAAGTCTGCTCATGTGTGTGTGTGTGTGTCTGTGTGTGTGTGTGTGTGTGTATGCACTGTATGTCACAGGAGCCGGTCCAATGACAAAAAAATGAAGGTAGATATGGAGCCATGGTCTGCACGTCTTTCAAAGGTAGACAACACAATTTCATAAAACTGGAGTAGCCTTGTATAAATATAGCACCGGTTTCACTGGGATGTAAGAAGAAGAAGCTCCAAAAAAATGCAGTAACGGCTCAGACTGAGTTGAGGAATTGATAATAAGTAGGTCTGGTAGCTCTGCTTCACTACAGCAATTATACACCAGAGTAATGCTAAAAGCATCTGCAGAAATGTCAACGTGCAGCATCTGCTGATTACATGACTGTGAGCAGTAATACGTCATTATTGTCCATATTTTCTGAATTACTGCCTTAACACTTATTCAGAAATAATACTGAGAGGTGTTGTCTAGCATGGCTGCTGGAAACATGGGCTTCAAAACAGGTGTGACTGCTACAAAGAACCAGTGAGGGGGGGGTGGGCCCCCGCTAAGAGCGCTGCTCTGAGGAACTGAGGTGGAACAGGCTGTGGCTGCGCGTGTGTGTGTGTGTGTGTGTGTGTGTGTGTGTGTGTACGTGTCTTGGCAAATGGCTACAACTCTTACTAGATAAGACATCATGCTCAGACAGAAGGGCCCCCATATGGATTTTAAAACAGGGGTAAGTAAAAGAAGGAGAAAGAGGTGGAGGAGAGGGTGTTCAGAAAACAAAATCCTCTGCTTGCTTGACTCCTGTTGCTGGTGTGTTGTTTCCATTAATGTTGTTTCCAGTTTTAAACCACATAATGTAAATATGACGTCGGAGAAATGCCAAGAGGACTCTCCCTCCATCCTTCCCCCATAAACATGATGATGGCTCTTCCCATCTCTCAGTTTGCCCCAAACCTCCTCTTCCCTTTACTGTGTTTCACACCTCCTGGTCCTCAAAGACCTCCAAGAAGAGAGGGGGGAAGAGTTCGTTGGGACACTCCACCTTCATGTGAAGGAAGCGGCTGGCGTGGCACGCCCCGATCATCCGCAAGTCTGTCACCTTCATCAGGAGTTTCGGCCAGAAGTGGGGAATGTTGTGCTTGCGGTAGTTGATGTAGTGCTCAAATGCCAGCAGGTAGGTCTCCTGGCACTTCTCAATCTTGTCCACGCAGGTCAGGCCGGAGCGGTCTGTAGGGGGGAGGGTTGGGAGAGTGGAGGTGGGAGCAGATGAGCAGATTAAATGTATTTTATTCAGTGCTAATCTGCCATTAGTGTTAGAACAAGTTCAGTTATGACAGTAACTTACTAACACACCATATATATGTACCCTGTGTTTAGATCGCTGGAAAAAAACTCACCTTAAATAAAACATGAAAGCTTTTAGTCCTGTTTAGAACATGAGGCAGTGATGCACTTCAGCCTCTTGTGGTTGAAATTAATATTACAACAACAAACGTTTTGTTTTCAACCTGTTTTCACTGAAAACTGAACCTGCTAAACTCTTCTTTCACCTGTTCTTCAGTCTTAAACACGGAAAAGAAAATAATTTAGATCAGAAAATATGTTTTTTCTTCCTCACTTGCCTCACAGGGCTTCCGTAGGATTTCTATCTTTTACTTAATATTTTTAGGCCATGATTAAATTTTGATTTTTTTTGCAGGTAATGACCAGTAATATGGGTTGTTATGCCTGTACAGAATACACAAAATACTACAAATTTAGAGTCCCCAACCTGAGCTCATGAGCAGCACGGCCTGCAGCAGCGCCACTTCTGTGTCGTCCAGGTTGAACTGCGCCAGGCTCTTGCCCAGATCGAAGATGGCGTCCGACACCACGCCTAGCCCGCCGTTCTTCAGCTGCTCACGCTTCACCGCCATCTCCCCGCTTAGCGTCAGCGTCTCGCTTTCCGGGTCGTAGCGCATAGCAGCTCGCAGCGACATGATCTCCATGCAGCAGCCCTTCAACAGGATGATCTGGTCTTCACAAGGCAGCTGGTGAGGAAAGATGAATAAATGATGGTCAAAGAAAAAAAAAATGGACAGACGAGAAAAAAGCATAAAAGAATTTGAAGATTTTTGATTCTAATTTTTCTTTCTGGTTTCTGCATCTTGATTATTGTCATAATATCTAAAGCAGCAACTATAATAACAACAATGTTCTTCACACAGCACTTTTTTAAAAACAGTGTTTAGAAAATGTTTTTACATAAAAATAAAACCCTAAATTAAAGCTTAAATGAACAAAAAACACTAATATTAGGTATATTTTATAACAGAATACCAATCTAAAAAAAACAACTATATGTTAAAAGCAAAAAAAAACCACCAGCTGCTTTAAATACTAATTTATCAAAATGATAAGATATAACAGGTAGAGAATATGTATATTTTCATAAGATGTTTGTGAGCCAAAGTGAGACGTGTGTCTTTAATCATAAAGAGGTGAACAAAACACACCCCAGAATAAAATACGCCTAAAGGAAAATAAAAAAAAAAGTTTAAAGCCTTAAGTAGAAAAAAGTGAAATATTTGCAGTTTTAGACTTCATTTTCCTTGAGTAGGTTTAGGAGCGGTTCCATTAAAAATAAGGGAGGACCCTTTATTTTCGGTGGCCTCGCTCCACCGTATTGTAAACATTACACGTGTGCGCTAATGAATCCTCAGCAATGATTTAGATGGAAGTGCAGCAGATCCAAAACTCCTCAACCAAAAAGTCATTTTCAGGAACTCGCGTGTGTTAACGTAATATTTCCCGTTTCTTACGTACAGTATTTGGAATTCAGACTCTTGACACCCAATTTAATAATTGTGGTTTAATAGACCGTGTCTGATCATCAGATTACTCCTGTTAACCGCCTCGTCTCACATCATCTGAACTGTGTCGCCATATTCCCAGATCTCAGACATTTAACTTGGTGAATACCCAAGTTGTAATAAACTGGAATAATCCTGTAATAAAGGAATAAAAGCAAGAACGAGGGAGGCGTAGACGTGGCGGAGAGGAAGAGAGATGGGAGGGAAACATGAGGATGAGTTTTTCTACTGATGAACACAGATTTACATGCTATTAAAATCCCCGGGTTCAAACTCATTTGATTAAATCTCACCTTAATGTAATCTCGTTTCTTATTTCTCTCACTGCTCTTGCCGACTGCTGAGGAGATTAATTTGCATTCATTGGCTTAATTTGTCTTGTAAATGTGTACCTGGGGGGGTTTATGCTTAAAGTAAATGCTTATTATGCATTTACTGTTGCATCAATTTGTGCAAAAAGAAGCAATAGACACATTTAGTGGCTCGATAAGTGCTGGTTTTGTTTCTGTGCATTCTTATTATTGATTCACTACATGTAGGATGAACACGTTTTCTCCCTCTGCATCTTTTATCATATTAAAAAGACTCTTTTCATGATTTAATTTATTATATTGTGAATTAAAGATAATATATTGAACATAACTAATTAGTTTCTAACAGAATATCCAGCAGCCATTTATTCTAGTTTACACATTTGAACATTAGTATTGATCATAATTTTAACATTTGTATAATAACAGTAGTAATACTTCACATACGTTCTACTTTAACACGCACTACAAAAGTAGGAGTGAATTATTATTTATTTAAATTGCCATTTTATTCAACTTTTCTACTTCAGTAACTCATTACGCCTCCAGACTCCCATTCACATAGCTTTTCTCTCCCGACACACACACACACACACACACACATTTATAATAACTCAGCTACCCCGGTGATTACCCAATCACACAAGGTCTCATTACAGGCAGCAGAGACAAGAAACATGATTACACGTTACTAATTAAAGCAGGGCAAACAAGAGCAGAAGTCCTTCTCTGATTGCACAAAAGGCTGCTCCTGGATGTACTTCCCAAGGCATAAATACATTTTGACTGCTACAGCAATATGGACATGATCGGCATGATAATGACATGTGCATTAAATTATGCTGGTAAAATGCAATTATTTTGAAAATCTGATCCTGCGTGTGGAATCTTTTTACGATATGTGCCTGTATTTTCCCTCCCAGGATACCACTAAGTTGTGAATACTGGCTACAACAACTGTTAATTTCATGAGAAATATCACATTTCCTCAATAAACACACACACGTACAGTCAGTGTGTGTTATAGTTCCTTCTCACAGACCGTAGCCACCACTCACCTCCGAGAACATGGGCAGTTTTTTGGCAAAGTCAACAACACGGGTGATGGCAGGAGTGATGATCTTCGTGAACTCGCTGAAGGCCTCCAGGTCCACCTTGTCTCCGTCTGACGTTGGGGCAACCGGGGACTGGCCGATTTTGTCTGGCTAAATGGAAGAAAGAAAAAAAAAAACGTGGGAGATGATGATTAAATTATAATGAAAAATGACATTAAAGATGGTGGTAGAGCTGGGTAAAATAAAGAAAACAACACAAGGCCGGATACGGGGTGCACTAGACTACAATAGAGTACATTATAACAAGCTACAGTTGAAAATATGGGCGTAAGACAACAAGCAGAAGAAAAGAATAAAAAAGATTATAGAAGAAATGATAAGACTGATTCAGGGCTTCGAGAGGCTTCGAGGGAAATAAAGTGCAGCAGAACAACAGCTTTAAACGGTTTTATAGCTTTCTGCTGCTTTATACAGAGTGCTCCATCGCCTTGGGAGACAAATTAAAACCAATTTATCAGATAAGGACAGTAGATTGTGCTTTGTGAAAGCAAAGGGACATGTCACCAGACAGATAGCGATTACTTTACTTTACTACTGTAATACATATGTTTCCAGAGTTGTGTGGATTCAGGCTGTGACTATGAAAAATAAAAGTGTGTGTCGAGGCCACAGTCGAGCCAGGCTTTAATAATGAATGGGAGGAAATAAGAATATAATAATAATCACCTCAAACAAGCATCCATCATAGTCAAGAGGGAGAGGGACTGTGTAATCAGTGCAAGAGCTGAGCAATTATAGCAAATCTGAATAACTTTATAATAACTTTGACTGCAACTCTTGTCATGCCAGAGCTGAATCAAAGTCTTGGTTTCACTGGTGAAGCTTAGTGGCAGTTTTCATTTCTTAGAAACAAACAAAGCCAGCGCAGGTTCAATATAATCAATAGAAGTCTCTTTATCTTTACAGAAACATATTTTCATCTCTCAATCAAGCCATCAAGATAAAAATGTTGGTTTTTATATGTCCAGGAGTTGAGATTGTTGTCTCAACCTCAATAAAATAATAATAATAAAGGTGAGAAAATATATACGTATATGTTTTTGTAATTTAGATGAACTGATCATTTATACTAAAGCTGAATGTTGGTCGGGGAGACAGTATCAACCTCTTCATGAGTGTTTAGCTCTTCTAGGAAATGGGTAAAAAGCAGCTTGCAATGCGTGCTAAAAGAGACATTAGATATTTGGACTTCAACACTGGCAATTTCCAATCTGTAAATCAAGAGGATAAATGGAGAAATAACTTTTTTACTGCAGTCTCAGCAGTTATATGGTGTGTTTCAACTGTTGACCTTTTATCAGATGGATTAGTTGGGAAACGTTTGTTCCAGCAGTGCTGGAGGAAAGAAATGAGGTCCATATGTTTTAATCTGGCTGATCGAAGTGGGAGATTTCACCAGTGTGCTATGAACTGTACATTTGGCAAATGCTGTATTAAAATGAATTATACGTGAATAAAGTTAATTTTATTACTTTTCACAGGAAAAAAAAAAGAAGTGCATTCATGGAGAAACTGTCTCATAGTTCAAGTAATTCTCAAAGAAAGTAAGATTTTTACTCTCAGAATATAAAGATCTAATAAAAAGTGATACATCAGGAGAAACTGATAATGTTGTTGATCAATCGATAGTTTGTAAGGTGCTAATATGTCTGGCTTTTAGTTCAAAACCCACCGAAACCTTCCAGACTTCAGTCACAATAAAACGTGCAGCAGACGTTTAAACCGGACTGACGGGAACAGACTGTTGAACTCAACCGAAGCCGTATATATATCCACCAGACACTGATTCAGCCAGCAGGTTGAGCTGTCCTATGTGGGTCATGTCGATGAGACCAACAGCAAGCGACTGTGGATCAAGTTCATGATTGAAAATAGGAGATTTGTGTGATTTTAAAAAGGCTGCCAGTTGGGTTTGTGTTTCACTTGGCCAGAAAAACTAAATAAAAGACCTGGAGCGTGAAAACAGTGCAGATTGACATTTACTCCTGGGATAGAAGAAGGTGCAAGGCTACAGTTACACAGCATCCTGCACACATTTTCCCTTCATGCTTGATTATTTTTTACAATCGTGTGAATTTTATTCCTTTCGAATGATTCACAACAGTAGTAGAATAAATATGTTCTGACAACACACCGAGTTTCAACAGACAGTAGAGGATCGATGCATCGCACTTACAAAGAATTTGAATGCATGTGAATCCTAAAGTACAACAACATATTGGGATTACCTCTAGACAGGTGTGTACATATGCTCACACACACACACACACACACACACACACACACTGCTGTTCCCAGATACATGACCTCATAGTGGGAGAGAAAGAACACTGTAACCGTAACTCAGACACACGGGTGAAGCAGGTTTTAACGTTGTGTGGTTGTTTGGTCTTAACAGCTGTGAAAAAAACTAAACTATTGAGCTGTTTAGTGCCAAAAAGACCATCAGCTAAGTGCCAGTATGATGCTTAATATTTGTAGGTGACCAAGTGCATTCATGCATGGCTGTATAACACTAAAGTTAGTAGAAAAGCAGTGCTCAGATGGGAGATGTTTACCACATTAAATAGTTCAGAAATATCTATTAGGTTCAATATTTAGAAGCCTGATAAACAGAGCATTAAACTGGTTATTCAACCTACTGAATTCAGCCACTTCAGTGTCTGTATTTTCTTAAGACTGCAGTCTTTGGCTTGACCTGGTGGAGAACTGACTGTAATCAGCGCGTCATTCAACAAAGTCATCCCTGAGTGAGTAGTCATCACTAGGGAGCAAAAGTACAGTGCATGACGAGCGGTGTCATCTTGGTCCTTTTTATAGCTGCAGTCCCCACAGGGTTCAATGGACTCATCCTGGTTGGCATCGCATGTAAATTTAGATATTCAGAGTTCAGTGCCTACAGCCTTCAAAGCCCCATTAGAGGGTGAAGCCTGTGTGAAATAGAACTGTTTATCCTTTTACAGGAAGCTAGTCTTGCATAGCCAGACCTATCTCTAAGCTTGATTTTAGTGCTGTGCCAGTGCTGGAGAAAGGTCTGGCTGAACCCATTATCGTTGCGCTGCAGGGGAAAAGAAATGCTCTAGCATGTTTGTATTTCTTTAAACCAGTCATAATTATCTCGGGCAGCACTAAGTCCAGGATGCAGCGACGGTGGCCTTGCAAAAAAAGAGTTGGGGGAGGTGAGCCTTGGTATTAAAACGGCTAAATCCCTACAAAAGAAAAGGTAGGACGTATGTTGAATATGTGACACGACTTTTACTGATAAAAAAAAGATAAACTTGATCACCAGAGACCTGGAGGTGAAGCCTGCATGTACTCACTGAACTCCACAGATAAAACCACAGATGATGTAAACGCTGTATGAAGCTCGCGCAGGACGTTGAATACGTTTAGATATTTATATATCTTTACAATCATTAACCGAAAGAGCCAAGCAGGTCTGCCTTAATATCCAAACCCTCATCAAAACCTGCCGTGTGTAGGTTGCTAGCTCGGAGCTTGTTGTTGTTGTTTCAAGCACACAAAAATAAACTCAGAAACTTAAAAATGCGGCTTTAGATTGATCTTTTCTTACCTTCTTCTCTAGAAGATGAAGCTTCACACCTCCTCACCTAATCCCCACATGACCCCCTTCCCACCACGCCTGGTCATTTCCTTCTAGTTGCTTAGCAACTCCATCCACAATACATGAACTCCCCGTCGCTTCTCCAATTCAACTCCCACCTACACCTCACAGGTCCCTAATGTAGAATATTTTAAATATTTTAAAGTCCATTGATTTGGCTGTGAGCTATGGTCTGATGATGAGAAATTGTGGAGTGTCGGGTGAAAATCTTGAATAATCTTGGGCCAAAATGTGAGGTCAGTGTCTGTCTGTGTGTGTGTGTGACAGGAGAAGAGTGATATCGAACAGAGACACAACCGCAGAAGGAAAACCGGTTGAGAAACAGAAAGACAACTTGGAGACGAGTACTGCCTTGGCTGACATGAGGAGGGAGCTCACAGAAAACAGACGGGCAAAATAGAGGACGTAAGGTAGGTAGGCGCTGAGGGACAGTGAGAGAGGAAACAAAGAAATGAAGACGGGAAAGAGATTAAAGCCAAAACAGAGAGTCGAGGTGTGAATGAAAACTATGAAGGGAATTAGGTCTGGTTAAGAGCCCAGAGGGATTAGGGTGAATAAACCCTCCAAATGCTGCAGAGAAGTGAGAGACACTGAGAAATAAAGACAGAAACACGCAGCGGGAAAATGGAGCAATAAAGTCATAAAGACAGACGGTTCATGTGAGGAAAGTAAAGACCTTCTGCCACCCAGATAGAAGGAAACCTTATCACTCACAACGTTAGCATGAACGTTTCTCTGAGGACATAATCCTTCTGTTGTTAGGTAAATAAATAAATGAAAGCACTAACAATAAAGCAGCCCTGTGCCACCTATACTGTAGATTCAGGACTGTTCAGTGAGGGAGAAGGAGGGAAATGTTTTTTATCGCTTTTGCACATTAACAGAATCAGAAAGAACTCGAGGATCATTCTGGTTTATCCGTGTAGTTTCATATGATACGATAACATGTGGGAACGCTGCAACAAAGAGGCCGTACGGGGGCAAGAAACACCCGTCAGAGGATCAGACAGGTTGCAAACACACTGCTACTGAAGCCAAAACCAAGGCCACCAATAAAACCTTCCCTGGAAAAACACATGCGTACTTTCCATAGTTGTGTACACACACAATTTTCCTGTGCAGTGAGGGATTATTACATAATGACATTATGTCACATTTTGATGCTGGTGGTTCAGATAATTTGGCTAAACTGTTATAAACCAATCAGACTTCACTGTATTTCCATATATAAACAATTACAATGTCGTCATAACTGAGACAAACAGCTATGGAAATACATTTTTAACAAACCAGAATTATCCTTTACATCCAAATATATTTGGACAGTGTGTCAGACATTAAATTTATTCTTTTATTTCAGAAACACTTCCTGTTTTATCGGAGGATTTTTCCCATGATGCGTGTACGTACTTTGATTTTATTTTATTTATTTTCTTTGTCTTCTTACCAGGAATTTGCGTTTCTGTTTCCACTGGGCGCCCTGAGCATTGGTGTGTCGATGGGCCTCCGTCACCATGCGGATCAGCTCCCACTCGGCCCCGGTGGGCTCTGGACGGTTCTGGAGGGTTTTCACCATTTCCTCCTTCTTGCGTCGCTCCCTGTTCTCTTCAATCAGACGCCGTTTAGCAACCCGCTTTGAGTCGTCCAGTACCACTGGGAGGAGACGGAGGAGAAGGCAGAGGAAGAGATCGGAAACAAGAGACATGAGAAAGAGTCAAAAACTATAAAGGCCTTCGCCAACTCGTCAACGTTGAGCGTCAGGATTAGCGTCACCGATTCAGTATCACGGTTCATGTTCCTAATCTCAGTTATGAAAAGTCACAGTAAAGTTGACCGTTGACCTTTTTGGATATAAAATGTGATCACTTAATCATTTTACCTTTTTGCCTTTATTTTAGACATTTGTGTGTCAGATGTAATGAAATCCTCCAGCCGTTCCTGCATCAGCTTTATACATTTTCTATACAACGTTGTTTATCTACCCTGCATTACTGCTGCATAATAACGTCTTCTTCTTGACACGATCTAAGAGCACAACAATATCAATAACTTCTCCTCAATGTGATCCTTAAACATAAAAAGCAACAATAAGTAAGATTTCATACCACAGATACTGTATGTAGGTGTCTTTTTTTTACATTTCTCTTTATGTCTTTTTTGCATGTGAGCTCATTTGCCTGCATGTGTAAGTACGTGATTGCAACACTCACAGTCCATGGCCATGCCCACTGCAATACACTTCTTGAAGCGGCAGAGCTGACACTGGTTGCGGGTGATCTTGTCGATGATGCAGCAGCCATCGTACTTACAGGAGTAGGCGGGGTGGAGGTTCTTTTGAATGGTCCTACGGAAGAAACCCTGCAGGCAAGACAATAGGGGGAGAGGCAGAAAGAAATAATCAAGTCAAATAGTCTTAGAGAAAGAAGCAAATACAAGGAGGGGAAAAGGAATATTACGACAGGTATTCTTTTGCTGAATAATATATAATGTAATAATAAAAGTTATGCATACAACTTTATATAAGTTATAAGTTAAATATTTTTGTGTCTTTAAACACTTTCGTCTTCTGTTTTTTTAGAGGTGGATGCAATCAATCACTCATCAGCTACATCACAAACTCTTCAGTGACGTCTTTGATATCGTGTCACTTATTAACCAACAGAAAGAGAACAACAGAAGCAGACTCATCATATAACAAACTGACAGCAGGGAAGACAGATGATACGAGGGTGAGGGCTGACGTGACAGAATGACAGGTTTCATATATAGAAATATATCAACAAATCATCTTTGCTGGCGTGTTTATGAACTTGAGTGTGCGCACACCTTGAAGAAAGTGTCAGTTTGTGTGTCAGAGAGTGCAAAGGTATGTGTCAGTTATTTGTATAGAGGCAGTTGACTTCAGCAGTAGCATATCAGGTTTTCTGGCAGATATCATGTGGGTCATGAACCGTTTGTGTATAAAATGTTGGTTTTGTGCGTGTGTGTGTGTGTGTGTGTGTGTGTGTGTGCAGCCACACCTTGCAGCCCTCGCAGGTAATGCAGCGATAGTGGTAACCTGTGGCCTTGTCACCACACACCACACATGGCTCATCCTTCTCGAGGTAGCTGGGGATGTACCCTGAAAGAGGCAAAGTTAACAAGGTTATAATCTGAGCTGCAGTACTTTTCTAACACTGTTAAGGCCCATAACTTCTTTACATTATACAGCGGTAAGTAATATTCCAGACTGCTGCAACTCCCTTTAAACTAACGCGCTATTGTTGTAAACTTTATTGTGCATAACAGTGTTGTTAATGTGGCTAACGAGTAGAGCTTTATATTGGGAGTCACTCTGACAGAGAACAAGCACAATTATTATTAAGCTATGTTGCCGTTTATGAGGTGAGATACGTTACAGCTACAGCTGAAACAGGTGATGCAATCACTTCTTCAGCAAATTTCTTTTTAAAATGTATTTATTTATATCATTACTGAGATAAGAGCCACAAAATAAAGATGTGTTGCAGCTAGCTCATTGTTTAGGCAAACAGTAAAATCTTAAAATCATTCCTAACACGTACAGAGAACCAGTGAAGGCCTGTATAGAGGACCTTAGATAAGAGCCTCAGATGGAAAACGCTTCTGAGACCACTGAAAGAATCTGTTTGTCCAGTTTAAAATCACTGTCCATTATCAGGGCTTCAGTTTTACTCTCATTGAAGTTTAAAGCCATCCAAACTTTGATGCCCTTGAGACAGTGCAAGAGTTTGCATTACATTTGGCAGGTAAATGTGAGTGTCATCTGCATAACGGTGGAACGAGATGTCGTATTTTCTGAGAACGGACTGTACAGGGAGCGTGTAAAGAGAAAATAGGACTAAGGCTGACAGAAAAACTTGTTTCACACCAGTAAGACCCGAACCACTCCATAGCAGTACCTTTAATGCCAACACAGTGCTCCAGGCAAGCAATGGGGATATTGTGTCGAATGCAGCTGTGAGTCAGTAGCTCATAAAATATTGTTAAAAACTTTTAAAAGTGCAGACTCAGTGCTGTGAAGGACTTTTAAAACCTGTGTTTGTCTGCAGATTTGCGGTGATGTGTGCGTTCTTGCACACATCACCGCACATTTGTTTGTTGAGAAGTTAAGCCACCGGAGTTCAGCAGAAAACGAGATTTTCGGAAAGTTTAAATTATGAGAAACAAATAAAATGTAAAATTTTTTTGTGACCTCATCGCTCTCATTTTATGTATGAACATATCTTAAATTAATGTGGTCAAAACATACAAATAGAGCCTCATAGTTCAATGTAATCCTATGTGCAATTATCTTTAATCTGAAATCTTTATACAATTATTGGGCTATAAGATCTATACATTAGGTTGCATGAACTAGATGCCATCAGATCTAAATATGTTCACCCTCCCTCTTTCTACAATCCTCCTCTCTCTGCTAGTCTTTCTTCTGCCCCTAAACTCAGGACAGTTTGTTCTTTTTCCATACTGCCTGCTAGACCAGTGAGACTGAATGAGGGAGGGAGCACAGAGACACAGGAAATAGCAGATTTACAGCCATTTCATATGATATATAGCTAAGAAACTAGGAGGGGGAGGAGATGGTACACTGCAAGACAAAAATAAATACCTTGCACGGTATGTGTGTGTTGCTGTTAGTGACTGAACACACACACATATGACATATGCAGTACACTTGTGTGTGTACCAAGACATGGGGAGAGCTGTGACTGGCAGTGTCAGTTGGGCCCTGCCTTTTGGCTTTGTTACAGATTTTACAAGCAGAGGCGTGGTGTTGGCGTGGGGTTGAGGGTGGGGGGAGACGAGGATGGTGGGAAAGAAAGAAAGAAAAAAGAAGAGAGGAGGGAAAGAGAGCAACGGTTGAGTTTCAAAGGGGTGTAAATTGATTTTTGTATATCGTTTAAAAGATCTTACTGTTGATAAAATAAATCCATTTGGTAATAAAATGAGAATTTAGACAGAAAAACAGAAAATAAACCCTTAAGAGATGAAAAAAACAAACAACAACAAGAAGAAAATAATACAGAGGTCAGAAAAGGAGATGAGGAGGAGAAAGGGCAGTAAGAGGAAGCCGAAGAGAAACAGGCCAAATGGAAGATAACAAGGATATTCGAGAATGATCATATAGGAAAAATGTCAGCTCCAGTGTGTCAGCGGGGAAAGCAGCAGCCGGATCCAGATCCAGAGAGCCAGCCTGCCGTGGCCGTGTTTGGAAGCCAAGCCCAAAATCAATAATGCTGCAGCTCTCTGACTGTGGCTACCCGCCCCTCCCAATAGCTCCACCGACACAACCAGGAAAGGGAAGGAGGCTTTTCTAGAGAGGCTGAGTCAAGATAAATATTTTGTCTTCACAAGTTTCATAACATAATAGTTACCATTGTGTTTTTTTTTATTTATTATTATTAATGTGTGGCTCAAGTCAGTAAGAATGAAAGATCCCTGAAGGAGTCTCAGGACTGTTTCTCCAAAGTCCGTACATGACAACAACGCCGGTGAGGAGACATTTGAGACTGTAAACAATGAGGACATTCAGGGACGCAAAGACTCAAAGTAGACACAGAAGCTGAAGTTGAAACAACATGTAGTGTGACGACTACAACTGCGTTTACGGCCCCTTTCCTGATTGGCACAAAAATACTGTCGGCCTATCGAGTTTGATGTACGTTAAAGTTGTTTACATAACTGCCATAAAAAGGCTTTACTACAATATGGAAAGAAAATGAACTAGTGCTGCAAATAATGATGAAAACATTCAGGCCATAAAACCAAAACAAGGAGCTGAAAGACGCTACAACGCCCCCTGGAGTTGACAGCAACCAGCTTCAAAATAGTCAATTCATTAATTACTTCAACACTAGAAGTGATTCAGTTATCAGTTTTAATAACAACAAGAACGCATTAAATCTATTAAGATTATTCCAAAGTATTTTTCCACGTCGTAAAACTGATCGATACGCGTCTCAGACAAGTACTCCTTGGTGTCCTGAAAGGCTGTTGAAGCATCTAAAGTGTGGTTGAGGGTCCACTCTCCCACTGGAAAATGCTGACATCATTATAGTGTATGTAATTCAATCTCAGACCAACCATACCCCTCAGACAGACAGGCCTTTGTGGAAAGGACTGGCCTTAGGGGATATATTTTAAAAATGCCAAATCAACCATCCTGTATACTTACATTTTTTATGTTGCCGTCTCTCTGTCTATATCTCTCACTTTCATACTTGCTTCTTTAAGCTCGGGGGATTTGGAGTTGTCACTCAGACAATGTGCTACGTCCGACAAGAAAGCAGACAGAGCAGAATGCTTTCATTTATTGATGACAGATGCCAAGTTGTTTTACTTTTTCTCTTTGGATGTGACAAATCCAAAGTGTAATGCATCATGCACCACCAGCTTCTTTTGCAGTCACTCAACTGTTTGTACTTACTGCAGTAAAAGTCTCTATTTCTTTTTCTACTGTCTGAGAAACAAAATATATCAAAAACAATCCTTAAAGTGCTTTTTGAAACTGAATGGTTCCCTGCATTTGGAGAGCTTTTATTTTACAAAGTAGATGTGTATGTTCTAAAAATACATAAGTCAGACTTCGTTTACACTTCAGATACGAGGGTGGACGTTGCTTTAGATACTCAGAGCACCGTTCGTCCATCAGTTACTCACCAGTCATACTCTTCACCGAACATTGGCTGTTCTTCCTCTTCCTTTTCGGGCCATTGAGCCACCTGAGAGAGAGACAAAAGACAAAAAATAAGTAAATGTGTAAGTGAATATACGACTCATGTACACCTGGTTTTGACATTACATCTGCATCTGGATATATTATCTGGAGGATCCTTTGCAGAGGCGTCTTTAAGCTGGTTGTCTGTGTAGATGCAAATGTGTGTTATCAGATGTTAATACTGGCTGTAAATGAGGTCTATGACAGAGTTACAGTACACATTAATAACAGATCAAGTAGTAAAGTGTTGTGTTTTTATGGTTTTTGTGTTATTTTCTGCCTTTCTGCAAAAAGAATTTCCTCTTCTGA
This sequence comes from Pampus argenteus, assembly GCA_036937835.1. Taxonomy (NCBI): domain Eukaryota; kingdom Metazoa; phylum Chordata; class Actinopteri; order Scombriformes; family Stromateidae; genus Pampus; species Pampus argenteus. The sequence continues at coordinate 16,854,697 of CM072881.1, forward strand.
ATTTAACAGCCGACAATGTGGTTCTCAGATTATCTTTATAAAAACAGGATCATGTTCGGCACCACTTTGACTTATACCAGAGGAGTATCAGAGCTCTCTAGATCATTAAGTGACGGTTTAGTCATAAGCACTACGTCAACGAGACGAAATGAAAAGCAGCAGAAAAACTGCTCTTGCAGGAGCTCTCAAAATGAATCGAAGCAGCAAAAGAAAAAAAAAAAAAAATAGTGTGGCAACAATCAAACCCCCAAAACAGCTCCGATTATTATCACACAACAACACGCATACAGGAGCAGACGCACACACCTGCAGACACGTGTGAAAGGCATGTAGAGCACAGACGGGAAGTGGCAGCTCTGAAGAGAATTATGAAAGTGCAGGGATGGAGGATGGAGAGAGTTAAGTAGAAGTGTAGAGCGGCGAAGAAAAAAAAGTGTTTCTGAAAAGAGAGTATGAGCGAGTCAGTGAGTGCTTCAGTGTTGGATGTGCTTCGAATCCCGAGAGTCCAGCTCTCAGACTCTCCTGATAGCCTCCAGCTTTCCTCCCACAGCAGGACCCTTTAATACCAGCTCCTGGAGAAGGACTCCATTAACACCATGAATAAAACACAGTCCCACTCTGTTAAGATGCAATACACAGACCGTACGGTTACATTAGCGCTGTGATGAGACACAGATAGATGAGTGGTGGAAAGAGATGGACGGGATAGAGGAGGGGAAAAAGAAAGAAAGGAAACACGCTGAAATTAACGAGAGAAAAAGAGAAGAAACCGAGCCGACCGTGAACAGACTGTGTGGTCCGCTCGCTGTTTTCAGCCCGTGTGGTTGAGAAAGATTACTGACTTTAAAACAACCACCGAACTCGTGCTAAAGGTGAACCCACGTTATTAAAACACAGCAAAGAGGAGCGCTGACTGAACACCACTTCAACAATGTCCAGATAAATGTTTTATAGAAGCAAAAAGCCACTAATATATAGCCAATAATATAATAATATCTAAATTTATCAATCAGAATATGTAGGATGGGACTGGGCAGCAGTGATTTTTATCACCTAAACGTTTGATTGTTTATGTACTTTATTACACTGCATTTTTTATCAGGACTCCTCGTAGTCTTATTATTTGCTTATCTAACTAAATATGGGCTCTAGTCCAGAAACACTGGTTTTGTTTCAATGCTTTCTAATGAGAAAACCTTGTGCAGATCGACTCTTCTGTCTGTCACTCCGTCTAAATGACCTGCAGGTTTCTCACTTCTCTTATAAACCAGCACGTTTCTTCTATTTCACACCAGCAAACAATGTCTGCCCCCTGGGAAACATAACACTACAACTGCATGCTTAGTTCAGGAGTTACACTGATTGAGTCTAAATGCCAAATCCAGCAGCTCTGCATATTTTACCTTGGCTTCAATTATAACACTGTTTTGTTCTCAGCTATGCATCCCTTTTGCCCTTTTCAGAATACAACAGATGGTTTTAACGGGGCAATTAGACTATTTGATAGCCTACAGTAATAAAGCTTAATTCGTCATGATTGCTCCGCCTGAGTCATCGTTTTAGAAGTTCATCAACAATCTGCGTTCATACTCAAGACATCAGAGATCTTTGAACACGGCCGCTGCTTTTCATTCATGTTATGGGCAAAATTAAGTGTCAGTAAGGCTGAGAAAAAAAAAAAAAGAGTTAGAGCTGTCACAACAACACAAAGACGAGGTGGGATTTCCACCGACTGCCACTCAAAGGTAAACGTGTCTCCATACAGCGGCTGGAGGCGACAACCATCACGCTGTCAGCTGTGTGACAGTTGAATCCTCCCATGCGGCTGCATGTCGTTAAAGATGGAAACATCAGCAAACTAAATAAAAACAGATACTCTTCATTCAGGTCCCTGTCACTGCATCTCTGTGCTGAGAGACTCCAACAGCAGCTACGACTCTTCAGCCTGCCACATGTTGAGCCTTGTTTCGTCTCCTCTGAGCTGTGCTTGATGTATGCTGGTACAACAGTCAGAGCACAACAACAACAACAACAACACGATAATGAAATTATATTACAAATCAGCTGCTAGTAGAAGATGATCAATCTCAAAATAGCACCAATGAAAGAAATATCACCCTCGCAGCCTAAAATGAGCTTTGCATTCTTGGAAGAGTCTCAGAAATGCTTTTCACAGCCTCACAGAGCTCTTAGTGAAAGAATTAGAGAGAAACAGAGCAAACAAACAAACAAAAACAAAACCACAGAACAACACATCATACACAATTATGGTGCAGATGTCACTATTCCACGCCTGGTTAGATTTACTGCAGGAGGTTATTCTTCAAACAATAATTACCTTGTTGTCCAACATGATGGTTGATTTGGGTGCTTGGTTGCAAAAGATAAAAAAAACAACAACAAGCAGTCTGATAGGATTTAAATTATATCACACAACAAGTCAATGTGTCGCCAGAGAAACAAGCATTAAAAAACCAACGTATAATTAAATATGTTTTAATGGGATGTGAATCTTTGCAGGTCGAGGCACATCGAGAGCGATTTTAATTCCAACTCTGACAGGATACGGATTGCAACACAGCTCTAAATATGTACGACCCTGCATACTGTGCCTCACAGCAACATGAGCCAACCCCACAGAAACCTGCACATACTGTACTAACTGCTGCCTCACACACACACGCACACGCGCACATGCACACACACACACACACACCGTAGAAAACTACATTTCATTTGTAAGAGCAGAAAATTTGATCCCTGTGGAGCAATTTCTGTGCTGAATATGAACACATGTACAACTATGGGCACACACAGCAAAAAAAAAACCCAAAACAAATGATAACCACAAGCATCAACAACATGAGCCAAAAGACATGATATGAAAAAGATTTACAGTCCTGACCTGATGAGGCAACGGGACTGTAAAATATGCATGGTGGTGGAGAAGTGCTAGTTGCAGATGCAGCTGTGATATACGTACAGTAGACTTAAGTCTGTCTATCTGTTTCTCACCCTGACGTCTAAACCGGTTATACTATGTTTAGCCTGCTGACCCACTCAAACACACTCCTCCTCCCTTCCTCCCTCCCTCCCTCCCTCCTCCTAGTACCACCCAGTCTTCCCTGATTGGAGAAATGCCTGTTCCTCCACCTGTGACTTTGACAGTGACTATGAAATGCGTCTAACAGGTAATTGCCGAGCTGCCAGGTAACTGAGCGCTCCCGTGAGACTCGGCTATTTTAAGACAACGCGGCGCAGCTTTCATTAAGACTACAGCAGCACGCGTGACTGCAACAGATAGCAAGGAGCGCTGCAAAACAGGAGTCAACCACATGTCCTCACAACACAACATGTGCTTAAACTGGCAAATTTAATATTCTGTATTTGTGTCAATAAAACAATGTCTGGTTACTAAAACCAGCCAACGGCAAGTTCTGTGTAGGAGGGACGAATCTGTAAATTTACTAAATGTCATTTTTCATTACTGTGTAGTGGAGCTGAAGCAAAAACCTCAGAGGGAGATATTCAGTGTTTTGTTTTAGACGACAAAGAAGCGCATGTTTGAAGCTCACGTTCCTCGAACAGACAGAACAATACAAACTCAGAATAGTCCATATATATATATATATATATATATATATATAAAGTCCCTCTGTCCAAATACACAAGTGTACAGTTACCCACATAAAGGCAATAATAATAAACACGGAGCTCAATCAATTATAAACTTAATGACAAAGACATTTAACACATCCTAAACATGCATCTGGAGTGTACTTTGCATCTATAAATTAAATGTTATACTAGACAATATTTACTATGACACCATATAAATATTGTTGAGCAAACACTGAAATTAAAAACAAATCTCTATAAACTAAAGAAATGAATTATATAAGGTAGCATAAAAAACATCACCTGTAAGCTGCTTTAATGATCTTAACCGGTAGTATTATCCAGTTAACAAATGCTTTAATGTATGACTCCAATGCTTTAGATCAAATACAACATTAAAACAGGTTTGACCACATTTCTCTTTTTGAAGTGTCAGTCAATCCGTCTGTAATGTTTACCTTCAAAAGAAACCATTTTCTGTGAATACTGGTTTGAAAATGTCACGGATGAATAGAGTATACACTGATCCCCAACAGACACAAGCGCCGGTGACGCAGCAAGTCGTAAAAATCCATAGCAAAAGGGCAAATAACAATGCCTCCAACGCCAACACATGACAGGACATCCTCGTGTCCAGGAGGGGAAGGAAAAGCTGTTTGTATGTTTTTAGTGGTACTGCGGGTAAAGTGTACCTCAGCGTGTCAGAGGAAAGTACCTGAGACACATTTTCTCCAAGTGTGTCAAGAGTTTAACGTTTGTTTATCTGACCGATGTTTGAATGTATGTCAGGATTCATCACCCTCCCTCTGGATGTTTTCCCCGACACAGACTGATACAGCTGTTTCCATTTGCTATGATCTCATGTTATTTATAGCTGAGCAGAGATCCTACCTGTGGTGAAAATGAAATTCAGACAAGACTGGACCAAAACTGACTGTCATCTCCTTTCATACATGTTTGACTGGAGGCTCTTAGATAAGTGCACAAGGCCCCTTGCAACACATCAAAAACAAAGATTCCTGCATCACTAATGGTGCAAGCCTTCACCGCTGTTAATGCAACACAGTGTAACCAGCCTTGCATCAGCTATGGCGACATGTTAAGAGAAGTGATGCAGAAAGCAGAAACATTTGAATTAAATCCACCAAAGAAATAAACTTTAAACAATTCATGAACCATCAAAAACCTACAAAATAAATAGTCAAAAACTAAATCCAGTGTATGAAACATAATATTATTGTATGGTTTAATTACTAGACATTTACTTTAAACATATCATATTACAGATATCAAACAATCTTTTATTCCACAGGTACAGGGCGTTCTTTCCTCTGCATGATGGTAACCATAGCATCACTTCAAAGAAGCTGGACTAGTTCATAACAACAGGCTGACATCATGGACAGAGGAGGGGCAGAGCACACCACTGATATCCAGAGTAAGTAGCGGCTGCTCGGCTCTGTAGCCCCGAGAGCTTCGTTCTTTGTGCTTTCTAATTATCTCTGAGGTGCAAAGTGCTGCAGCCGACACTCGGTGCAGGTGTTGGGACACATGCAGAGATCCGCAGAATATTTACACACCGAACATGTCAAATGAAACAACAAAGGGCCGGTGCCGCGGACTCCTGCAGCCGTGCCCACACCGACTGTCCTTGTCCCCCTGTGGCGGAGCTGTTAATCTCATGACAGGTGTCCATGTTAGCTGAGGAATCCAGCCAGGCTCGGCCGGATTGACTTTCTTAACGCCAGCTTGTAATACAGCACATGGAGACACAATGGATGCAGCGTTGTAGGCAGCCAGCGTGTCCCTCCACATAGTGATAATAACATGACTACTATTATTAATACATTCATTTATTATTAATGTACGCAGCGGAGAAAGATAGCAAAGACTAATTCAATGCATCTGTAATGTTTCCTTCATGTTTTCCTCCTACATCTTATCCTGAAAGTAGTAAACCACAAAATATAAATAAGAAATAATCTGAATTACTTTATTAGCAATGTTTTCCATCGTCTTACATCATGTAGCATCATAAATAAGAACGTGGCTAAATGCTACTTGCAGTGTTTACTCCCTGAAAAATGTATTAGCACGACAAATAAAGATTAAACAATCATGTTTGTTCATTTATGATCTGATCAAAGGATTATTTATTTTTCAGAAGACACCTGACCTGTAATAACAGCTCCAAACACATTTAATAAAGTGTTTTGTACATTAACTGAACTTGAACTGCTCCTTTTAGCCCAGAGCCTCTTTCCTTTAGCAGAGAGGCTCCATTCCACTAATATTATGTTTTCATTAATGAGAAGGGGCTTAAATAGTGCCGTGTTTGTTTGTGTATGGGCCTGTCTGACTGGCTTCTCAAGATATGAAGGGAGGAGCGTCAGGGTCAGATGTAGCTATAGGGCCTTTAGTTCTTGGAAAACAATTCAGACAAGACGGGGAGGAAAACAAGCCGCTTGTTTAGCTTGTCTGAACAAAAAAAACAAAATGTCCAGAAATGTAAAAAAACAGAGAGCACGAATCCCGTTTCCTGACGTCCTCAGACAACCTCGTCCATACGTATCACTACAACACAGCGATATGTCAGGAAGTCACGTCTGCTTCTTTTCAGGGTCATGAGTTCATATCAGGGAAGACTTGGAAGGTTTTAAGTTTGCAAATGGAGATTTTAAGGATTTAATGTGCGACTCACCGTTTCTCTTCTCCCTCTGATGGGTTAGGGTCCTGCTCCTTGGGCATGTGTTCCATTCACCTTAATTCCATCCAGCAGCCAATCATGAGAGACTGAGGCAAGCCCCGCCCTCGGATGCACGTTTGTCATTCGCCGCTCGGGAGGGGTCAGTCAGTGAAACATGACAGGGTCCCGTCCCTGAGGTCCCCTGGGTAGGGGAGGAGGGGAGGGTGGGGGGGTGGGGTACTCCAGAGGGAGTTGGACCCCCTCGTGAGGTCGGTGGTTTGTGCGGCTTGACGTGACGCTGGAAGATACGGAGGAGGTGACCCGGCTGGCCCTGCGGCCGCGGCTGGTGAAGGACGTCGGCCTCAGGGATGCGGAGCGTGAGGAATAATCCACTCTGGAAGAGGACAGAGGACAAAGTATGATGTGATGAGCATTTTATAAACCAAACAATTCAATCAGATGAATCACAACGACTGCGTCTGCGATGAAAAAGCAACGATATCATTCACTTCTGATAGATTTCCATCAGCTGCGGCTCTTTCTTGTGTTTATGATACAAATACTGATGAATGTTTGTTTGTGTCTGAACTGGAGATCGCCGAGTTAGTCGTAAACACACTGAATACACATCGCTACAGCGACTAAACAGAACGCTCCACCACATGTTGTGTCTACACTGTGTTACGCTGTCAACTCCACTCTCATGCGAATGACTCTCTACATTCCTCGTAACACTACGTGAACCCTCGATGGCGTGAAACGGAGGCTTTTCCTCGTGCAGCCGGCAGCAGAGGGATTCCTCCCGAGTCACACACCAAGTTAAGACGGGATACGGTGGCTGCGAGGTCAGAGGGGAAACTCCATCACCTTCAACTGTTGCTCTTACAACTGGATAGTTCCTGGAAACCTCTTACAGAATGTCGCCTCGTACGCGGGGTTAAGTAGCTTTAAGATGAGCAGCTGTGTGTGTGTGTGTGTGTGTGTGTGTGTGTGTGAATAGTGATCCATTAGCCCCTGCCTGTCTTCTCTGTTGTCCAAAGAAGGCTTTATTCTCCTCCCCTAATCCCTCGTTCAATGCCTTTTTAAATCCGTAACAGTGGGATACAAGGCATGAGGATGTCCTTAAACATGACTGATATTGTTGTTGTTGCTTTTACTGCTAATATAGATTATAGACCATATTCAAAACAATCTTTTTGTGACATGGACACTTTAAATTAGTCCAGACATTACTTTATTTGTGTATAAACGTCCTTTGAAAAGCACCGAGATGATGATTAAACTGACTCGGTGTAACTGTGTTTACTGAGATAAAAAAGACTTTGTTGTCCCTTTAATTCATAAAAACAACAGTTTAACACTTGAATAAATGATCTTTAAAACAAACACGCAGTAATTGAGAGGCGTTAATCTGTTCCACTGAATAAATGGTACCACATTTTGTGTCAGAATAACTTAATTAGTATGTGTGAAAACATGCTTCACTACAACTTAACAGCGTGTTAAAGCGTTTTTAATAACCCTATAAACGGCACAACATATTTATTTATAGCTCATCACTGAGGCTGTGATGAAAACTAGTTTCCTCAGCCAGATGTAAGGTTTTATATGATGAGAAACCGTTCGTTTTTAAACAGCTGAATTATATGAGATGTGATTTATTTTGCTGAAACATTAAACATTTTAAACTTCAACGTTTTAAAAGGTAAAATACTGCATTTCTCCAGCACTTAAAAACGCAAACACACATTCGACTGCCAGCGAGCCGCGCCGACACTTCATTCATTGTTATAAATAAATAAATAAATAAATGAATAGATTTAAAGGTCAGGCAGAGTTGACTGCCACGCTGACCTCGGCAGCAGCGGCGGCGGTGGTGTGTTGGTGAATAGGAGAGTAATGACATCAGTCCCACAGGCCTCCCACTAATGGACTGTCCTTTATCAAAGGCCTCCTCTCTATCACATCGACTGTAGCTGCAAGTGGCACTAGTCTCAGCGCCGCTGTGTGTTGTTTGTAGCACAAACAATTAGTTGTTTATCACACTGCGACAGAAAAAGGGCACATTGTGTTTGATAAGTTATTGAAACTAATTCTTAGTATCAGCAAATAAACACATGGTTTGAACTAAAAGTGTCTTCTATCCATCGTTTATATCTTCTTCTTCTTCTTCTTCTTTTTCTTCTTCTCTAAAGGCAGAAACAGCTTGTCTGATGATCAATGGCTTTATGTTGATGATGATGATGACGATGCAACCAAACAAGTTTCCTGACTGGATTAAATCTATTGAGCCTCTATCGATTGGATGATGGAAAAAGTATCCCCGTGCAGCACAATCCACTCCACTGTTGTCCATCCCACACTCACTGTTTTGCCAAAACACCGACGACGTCCAGCAAAGCTTTGAAGCTTTTTTTTTTTGCCATCATTTTGAGGCCATTATTACAGACAGCAGCGGTTACTGGTAAACGTCTGAACCAAAAGGCCTCGAGGGCTCTTTTAGCTTTATGCTTAATGCAACCGTGAGATTCTGGTTGGCTGAGACAGCACCAGTCACCATCGTCAAGAGATATCAGTATCATATCTGATAGGTGTAGTACATACTGCATTCACACACACAGAGACTATTAGAGGCAATACTCGGATCCAAAGTTTAATTCAGCTATACTTAACTCGAACAAAGACAAATACAGCCAAGGGCTATATGATTTGAGGGAAATGATCTGCAATATTTACAGTCGTGCACAGATTTTATATTTCTGATGCACACACACACACACACACACACACACACACACACACACACACATGGTTCAGCCACATGCACCTTGATTCTCTTCCCTCTAGTACACCCTCCAAATTTTAATTGGGCTCGCAAAAACTGACACTTTCCCTCAAGCAGGGTTCACCTTTAATTGCAACGCTCTGAAATACGGATTTAAAAATGCATCAAAAGAATAACTAGTGAATACATGTTGATGCCTACAGAAGCTCAGCATTAATTAAACATGACCTCCTCCCTTCATCCTCTGTTTCAGTCCAAAGAGTTCGATGTCACTCTGTTCTTCAGAAAGAGAAAAGAAGAAAATAAAGAAAAGAGAAAAAGAAATAAAGAAAAGAGAAAAAGAAATAAAGAAAAGAGATGGATGAAGTGTTGAGTTCAAAGTAAGGGTGGTGTGAAATGTGCTTCTACACCAGGAAGGAACGGCTAAGTTCAAGGATATTTAGGTTGTATTTTGATAGAAAGAAAAGACTTGAAATTATTATTGAAGATACAGAAATAAAGTTGAAGAACTTCTTTCTTGGGAGTCGATTAAGTTCATGTGAGCTTGGACACTTTTAGTTTTGTGAGATAGTGAGACCAAAGTAACGCCGTGAAAATAAGTTTCTTTTGTTGTTTCAAGGATGTGACTTACTGTAGTTGGCGTACATGTAGCTTTGGTTGCATATTAAACAAGCTAAACTCAGCTTTCCCTGCTGCATTTCCTCCATCGAGGTGCCTCATGACTGGATCATTGTAAATTTCCAAACAGGTTCCTTACATGTAAACTCTCCATTAAGACACAGAAAGTTACAGAAAGTAATGGTGCATATATATTTACACGTAGCTGCTCCTGAGGAAGGCGAACGCTTGTCAAAATTCACTCTATGACAACAGACGTGGGGTCATTGCTCCCGATTCCCAGAGGTGGACGCACTAATTTGTGGTTAAGTAATGAGAGCAGGGCAGGGCTCAAGTTGTTTATGTGGTGCATGCAGTTTCATCATGGAGGAAATGGAGGTGGGAAAGAGGGGAGGCGGGTGTTTGTACCCCAGGGTCACCACTCACAAGTATTCAAAGGCAAAAAGATCATGTTTCACACCCACCATGTCTCTGCTCACTCTCTCACACAGCTAATTACTGTCAGGGGATTATTAATAGATGCTAATAGATCACAGCGAAGCGGCTAAATGCTGTCTGTATGGTCATTCTTTATAAATGTCACACACACACACACACACACACACACACACACACACACACACACACACACACACACACACACACACACAGATGACTAAATGCACATGAATGTCCCTGTTCATGTATACCAGCATGTACAGTAAGAAGAAATGTCTGCTTTCATGCATTTCTTTATGGTGGGAAGAATAACACCTGACAGAGGGGATTATCTGATGAAGAAACGCAGACATGAAACAGTTTGAACTTTGACCTACTTTGACACGGCGCTTCATCTCATCTCATGTATCCTATATATACCAAACAAGCAAACAATGAAGCCTTTAAGTTATGCTCTTGTGCTTAGTGTGTATAAGAGCAGTGTGTTTGCTACTACAGCACGTTCTTTCAAACACCTCCTATCTCACTGTGCATCTATAAGCCTTCATATACTACAAACACTGAATCACTCAGAACACGGTGTCCTACTGTGACTCCGCTGGTAGCTGTATGTTCCTTATGTGTGTGTGTGTATGTGTGTGTGTGTGTGTGTTTGCATAGCGTCGCTGTGCCAGTCAAGGACACATAGGTCACACTGGGTGGACCATGCTAAAGCAGACTACAGAGTAAAAGCGGTGTCACATGGCAGCACGCTGCATTTGTTCTGTATATTTTTGTCCCCGCTCTTATTTTCCTTTTTTTTTTTTTTTTTTTCAATCATCTCGACTTTGTCTGCTCATAAATTTCTTTCCTCGTCTCGTTTTTATCTTTCTTTCAACACTGTTTTTTGCTCTTTTTTTCTGCAGATTATTCTATCACTATGCAGTACGTCACCACTTCTCCGGCTGTCTTCACCTTCCTCTTTTAGCGCTTATCAACTCTGGCTGTCTGCGTGTCACTTTTAAAACTAATGATAATAATAATACGACTCATAAACCTCAGTGTTTTTTGCTAGAAGTTTAACACTGTGCCAAACTTGATCATGCTACATCAACATCATCAGCATCAAGGCCCCAGAGGCGGACAGAAACAGCAAAGCAAGTGCCTGAGGAAAGCTTGTTGGATCTGTATAGACAAGCAGAGCTGGTTCACGTTCAAACACAGAGCCTGGAGTTCATTTTAAACTTTTGGTTTACCCAGAACAGGTTGTCTGAATGACGTTGACACCCAGTAGCTGCCCAGTACCAACCACAGGCCACAGTGCAAAACCACTGGCAGAGTTACGGGTCAATAGCACCTCAGCTGTCAACACAAGTAGCTGCAGAAGTCGAAGGCCAGCGGCGCAGCGAGGGCAGAACAAGCTGGCGCCTGGCACCACGGCCGACGAACGAGCAGTCGAACACATAAATTTACACGAGACATCTGCATAGTTGCACTAACGATGCTGCCAGCTTCTCCTCCCTCGCAGCATTACAAAGTCGCTCATTCTTAACGTCTTATTGTCCCGTTGCAGAAGACAGCATAGGAATGTTTGTGCGCATGCTAAGAGAAGTTGGAACAGGGAAATGGTATTTTTACTAGACAAATGATAGCTGAAAACAGGTATGTTTTTAGGATTAAAATGCAGAGCAAAAATCCTCTGAGGCCAAAGCAATATAACATTCATTCATCAGATGATTATATTCTGCAGTGTGTTGGTTTACAGCTGTTATTAATCAACTTTGTGGGTATTAATGGTGAAACAAGTAAAAAGTAAAGTGATATTGTTTTTTTTAAAAGGGTTTATATACAGTATGAACCGAGTATACAGACTGAAGCCTGTAGGAATAATATTCATGGACATCCCATGACGGGTTTGTGTAATTATTAGTTAAACAGAGAATGGTATATGTTATCAGGTAATGTATACTTAGACTCATGTACATGGAAAATGAAAACACACACGTCAGCTTATAGGGGTTGTGAGCCAGGGCCAAAGATTAAAGTACATCTATAGATAATGTTAACACATTGACTTTTATCGTACAAGGCACTAAGCAGAAACAGAAAGAAGAAAAAAAAACAACAATCTGTTCTTTCTCTCTCTCATCCCTCCTCTTCCCACCCTCCTCTGGCAACGACAAGCCAAGGTGTTGCCAAGAATGTGACTGGGTTTGAAAAACAAATCCAGCTCACTTCTGGGTTTTTTTCACTTCTTCTCTTTTCCCCCACTTGAAATTTTGCAATATATATATATATTTCTTAAAGCGGGCCTGTGAACGCTGCAGGGCCTGAGTCACCTACAAAAGCTGAGGGTGAAGAGTTTTCTATTTATTTATTTATTTTTATCTTTTTTTTTGTTCAACTCTCCTCTTTCCACACACTCAGCTGTTTCTCCTGCAGTCCACCTTAAGTAAAGCTGCACTGAGTGAAACACTTGGACTCTGTATGTACGTGTTTCCCTCGCTCGCTCATTTCCTCGCAGCTAATGGAAGTGTCTAATTGCAACGAGACGGTGATGAAGTGGAGTCTTTGCTGACTGTTTATGTCATCTATCAGTCTTATTAACTACAGCAGCGCTTTCATATTAATAGTTTTATTTTCTGTGTTGCTTCGGTCCCTGTTTGGAAAACAGCCGTCACGCCAAATTTCATCCTGAGAAACAGGGAGAAGTGTGAGCGTGCGGTGAATGTGTGTGTCAGCATATGCAGGTGGTATAATTAGATGCGGTAGCCGAGTAGGGAATCCCATTTTCTGCGTGTGAGTGTGTGTGACTTTATTCATGTGTGTGTTAGTGTAGTGTGTATCCCAACATTAGCCAGATTGAGCTGGTGATTCTAACACAGCAGGCCTGAGTAGAGGTTTGTGTGTGTGTGTGTGTGTGTTTGATGTGTCTGGGCACAAAGCCTAACCTGCAGCACCACTATGTGTGTGTGTGTGCGTGCATTCATACACACTCACTCACTCACTCACTCACTCACTTAAACACACACACACACGGGCTGTGACTGCATGGGTAACTTTGTCCAACTGTGCCAGCAATCTGGGCAATCACCGCGCGCTGCCTTCCCTCCTGTTTCCTGTCACTTCATCTCTCTGCTGCACTCACACAGGTGCTGTTGCCATGCCAACAGCTTAGAGAGGAGATTAGTGATGGAGCAATTAGGACCCCCCCCACCCCCACCAAAAAAAAAGGCCACAGCTAGGACATGCTTAGCAAAAATATAAAAAACAACTTTTTTTTCTTCTAGTGATCGAGTATGAAAAAAGGTGGGATGAAGTTATGGAAAAACTTCAACTTGCAAATAAAGGAAAATATGTTCTGAACTCATAAACATACTGAATACATACATCAACTTGCATAAAAGCACATTGAGAAAGACGCATAGACTCACATATTCCAGCAGATGGCTGGCAGCGAGGTTACTTTAAGTTTACAAACAGGGCCGGGATCCAGGCACCAGCCGCAGCTCAAATAAAACAAACCAGGCTCGCGTCAGGCGTTTAAACAAGGGCACAAATAAAATCATATAAATAAATACGTGCAAATTTATCAAGCAAAACGTCAAAGCCTCAACAAACCGGGGTTTATGTTTGAGGGGGGGAGCTGTCTGTCCTACTTACAGCAGGCCCTGTAATACTCTATATAGTATGTACTGCTCACTCCATACATGTAAGATGCTAACTGGGCTCCCGTCTGTATGTATAAGATGACACCCGGTGACGTCACTGAGGCCGTTCTGACCAGAGCGCACCTGCTCTCTGTGATCACTGGAGGAACAACTTTAGCTCATACTTGGCCTGGGCTGTGTCACAGTATTTAGGTATACTACAGTACTACTACAGTACTTAGAAACCCTGCTGGTAAAATGTTCAAAATACTATCAAACATATACTGACACAGAGATGCTTTATGAAGAAGATGTGTGTGGAAGACAACACGCGCCAGCCGTCAGTCACGATATATGCAACTGTTGAAATGGGAAGGCAGCCAAGCGAGGAAGATGGCGAGCGCCGGTGGATACGCGGGATGAAGCACCTGTCTGGAGTCCAGATCCAATGACACAAGAGAGCTCATCTAGAAATATGTGCACTGTTTGCTACAAGAACAGGTCAGTTTATGCTCACTGGCCTGTACGATGTGTTTACAGTCCATACAGATGCGAGGTCCGTGCATCACCTGTTCAATGAATTACTGTTATATATCTTATGCCCCGGTACAGCTATACGGTACCTTAATGCAGACACAATAAGTCTTCACAAAGCTGCACACACACACACACACACACACACACACACACACACACACCGTACCCCACGTCACCTCGTCTCTACCCCCTCACGTCTTTCCATTCATCTCCACGTCTCAGCCACCTCTGTAATGAGCAATAAAACACATACTGTAAAGAGACCACAGACACACACGCACATTCACAAAGGACCAACATGGTCATTTCTTACATGCCCCCCCCCCCCCCCCCCCCCCCCCCCATGATCCTTCCCACCCAGGGGTGTGATAAAGCCTACAAGGCCTGGTAACTACACCTGCTCACACTATAATCTCGATCTTTTCCTGACTGGACCCAGCAGAAATATGAAAGATGAGAAGGTGGTGAGGGAGGAGGGGGAACATGACGGAGCCAACAGGCTGGAAGGTGATTTTCTTGGCAGGGACTCAGGTTGGGGTACTGAGGGCCAGGGGCCCCCCGATTCCCACCAGCTCCCCGTAAGTGCCTGTGTGGTCCTGGATCTGATTAGTGCCAAATACAGCACACACACACACAAGGTACAGATGCACATATGTGTGCTGGTAACACTGGCTAGCAGTTACACACACACACACTCACGATCAGGCAGTGTACATGTACATGTGCGGTACACGTGTGTCCAGAAGTGCAAACACACGCTTCACTGTTTAGAAATCCAAAATCCACTTAGAATATATTATGAAAATGTATAATAGTTTACAGTATTTGGACTCATAAACTCAAGAAGGTGATAAGAAACAGAACAAAGTGGTGAAGAGTGAAAAGAGAAAGGGAGCAGACGGAGAGACGCGGTGGAAGAATGTGATGAGAGCCAAAGCTGTCAGAGCACAACGCACACGCTTGGACGTTTCTGTGCAAACATCCCCCAGGAATGAAATCATTAAAACAGTCAATCAATCATATAATCTTGTTTTCTCCTGTTCCACACACACACAGATAGAGATTCAGTTGACGTCAGCTGGCACTGTACTGTATTTGCATTAGAAAGATGTTTTTTTTCTGTGCATGAGTTTTTGTAGCCTGTGTTAATTCGCCTAAAGAACTTGAGGAACGTTTGTACATAACATGTCCAGGTTGTGTATGTGAACGTGTGCTAATGATTAAAATTGTGTTACTTCATGTCTTTGAATCTGAGCAATTCTTCGTCAACTATCACAGTTTGGCAGGAGGCTTCAGGGTTTGTGTTCAGACAGGCTCCACCTGACAAAGGTCCCAATAGCAAGTCTATGATTTATTATCTGTAACCCCAGTCAACATTATCCTTAAACTAACTTCGTGATGCCTAAGACTTTATTCCATGTGTTTCCATATGCAAGAAGATTCATGCACTGTTTTTGACACATGGACAGGAACATTTTTACAAGCGTGAGGGTAAAAGGGAGCAGCAGAGAACCAAAGACTCATGCTGCACTACTGCAGCAGCAATATAACACAGTTAATTCTTCTACCTGCGTTCTGGATGAGGAGGGTGGTGTAAGCTGTCAGCAGCCCGTCACAGACACCTCACCGCTTTGTGTGTCTGCCTTGGTGGGTTGAAATCTGATTGGGTAACGGTCTATGAAATAAGTGTTGGAGCTATATGGTTGGTAGATGTGGGGCTCTACTGGAATATATTTAACCCTGTCTGCCCGCCTCCTCATGATCCTGCATGGTTAGCTTCCAGAAGCTGCAGGGAGCAACTTTGGACATGTTTAACATAGACGAGCTCACATAAAGCGACGACACGTCTCCTTGTGCTCCACTGTTGCATTACATTAAACTCATGAGACCAAAGTCATGGGACCAAAACTTTAATAACTAGTTTTTAATTACAACTTGCTCTGAATTAGTGGAGCAACAAGATAACATCACATCATCAGAATATGAGTCAAAAATTGGAATTTATGGAAAAAAAAAGTAAATCTGGATTAAATTAAAAAAACTGAAGTAAATATTAAGACTGCCTGGAGATAAATTATAATGGTATGACTGCAAATAAGGCAAATCTTAGATTTATATTTTAACTATGCTGTACGCTGGATGAAAAACCTCTTGGAGAAATGGAACATCATGTGCACTTAGTTAATTTTTTTATTTTTTTTTCTGAGCAGTTAAAACCCTGCAGGCAAAGCCAAAGCTGCATATGTGCTGCTCAACAGGGACAAGAATGAGGATGAATTATAGCAGGACAATCCTGTTTGACCAGATACAGAAAAGTCGTTATGGAATACAAATGGCAAAGACTCTCCTTCACATGCTACAGAATCTGTGTTGAAAATAACGCCACATCCACAGAGGACACACAAACATACCCTGAAACGGTCATACATACATAAGAGCACATACACATTAAGCATAAACAAACATGTTTACAGAAACACGCATATTGCATGTAGGCATGCACACGGGAAGGTCACAGGCTCCACTGCAGGTTGAAGAATCACCGTCTGTTACTCGCCTCATAGAAAATAACCACACAGGAGTCCATCACGTTGGCCCGCTGACCCCTGGGTGCTCCTACCTACGAGCTGCTCGCCTTCAAAGGGAAGGTAGAGACATGAGAGGAGGGCGGCGGTGCAGAAGGAGACAGACAAAGGACGGCGTCCTCATGCTTGACTTCACACCATGATCTGTACATGTTTGACTGACAGTATATCATATAAGAGCATGCAGGCGCACACAGACATGCACAATAAGAAAATCCAGGAAGACGATCACACATCTTCATTCTCTTATTATTAGTTTATTTTGATTTGACCTATATTAAACTAGGTTGCCCTGTTATTGATTCCTGGACCAAATGCCAGCATCATGACACATTCTTAGAAGGGAGATGAGTAAGCAGCAGAGGAAAAAACATTTACAACATGTTGAAAACATGCCGTGCATTGCAAACATACCAAAAACAGATTCCCGGGAATGTTGTACCCAAAGATAGCAAAGCAAAATGTAGAGCGTACGGGTGACTGGGTTTCTGCCATTATGTACACACTGCTATTTATCAACCCGACCCCAAGAAAAGACATCAAAGACAAACGAGCTGCTGCGACTCAAACACAATCAATTAATTAACTCCTGCAACTGGCTATTCTGGGCCACACAGTGTGTGTAATGGCAGATACAGTATCTAGCGCACAGCCAGCAGCCTGTTCCCACAGCTCTCATTAGTCAAGTGGGACTCAGGCAACACCAGGAGTCGACATAAAGACTTGAAAAGCTGAGATTAAAAGTGGCCTTTCTCTCGCAGAAAAGGTTAAGTCGTATCTCTGGGAATAAAGTTGAGAAGAGAGCTATTATTCTTCACTGTGTTACAGGGGACATAAATACTGAATAAACTCTATTAATCCCAGCGGTGGCATGCAGGGCTACTGGGAACTATAGTAGCAGCATCATACACTGAGATATGATGGGAGATGATATGTAGCTCTGGGACACTGAATAACAGCAGTATATGTAGGATTTGTTGTATCTAAGCCGAGCGCAGGTCTGTCAGATAAGAGACTTTCCTGCAGTGATCTCTGAAACAGAGCGATGATACGTGCATTTCTTGGAAATGTTCTTGTGTAATTTCTCATCTTTTTTCGTAATGCACAGGTCTCAACAACTCTAACAGGATGCTGTTGTGTACCGTGACAACATAATAAGGATCAAGGCAATATAATATTTACATAAGTTCACTGTAGGTAATTGCGTACACTGTGCCCAAAGCTGAATTCAACATTTAGCAAACTGAACAGGATGTTTAACTTGCAAATGTGAACAGTAGAAATACTGTGATACACATGACAACCTTCACAACACTAAAGTACAAATAATGCATGCTACATATACGTCTTTATATATGTATATTTCCATTTTATATCAGTAAACTAACTTGGCAATAAAAGTCTTCTGATTCTGAGGAGGATATATATATATATATTATGATAAGCGTCTTGCACATGGCTTCACGTTCACTTTGCATTAGTGTACATTAAGTTGGAGCAGTAAGACAATCTAGGTCAACCAGTTTTTAACACAGACAGACACAAACACAAATGCCTGGCTGTGTTGAGGATATACAGTTTGTGTAAGTGTGAGCAGGGACATGAGTGCATATTAAAGTTCATTTGGCTCTATATAAATACACCTGACTTGACTTCACCATCTCATCCCAACATCCGGGTCCTCTCAGTGTTTATTTATTAAATATATATGTTTTCTTAGTAATTTATTTATTTCTAGGTATGTTTATCCAGTCCAAGTTTTATTAATGATACACATTGAAATATAGATAGATTGACATATATTATATTAAACTTGTGAAATAGCCCTTTAGTCTTTTTTTCAAATCTGAAATGCATTTTAATCTTTAATATTTTTTTGTGTTTTAAACGCTATAACATAAACTTTATTTTAATTGTGACGACTGTCTTGATCAAACAGCTACGTGGTTCGGGGCGTGTCGTTTGGGACCATGCTGCCCCTGCGTCTGTTCACATGTGAGTGTAAAAAGAGTCCTTTATGCTCTGACCACAGCCCTCCTCTAACAGCTGCACCCGAAGACAGACAGGCCGCTTCAGCAGCCTTATCACAAAACAGCAGGCCTACGCCAGCTGCCTGGAGCTCATGTGACCTATCATTAGACTAATGGACGCTCGATTAATGTTAACATGCCAGTAGAGCTCATATCTGGGAGATCTACAGGTCGGTGCAGAGCCATTAATAACATAATTGACTGTCAGGCTTTTCTGCTGGTGGCCTTCTACCTTTCATTTGTGAATCTTGATTACACAGAGATCCATATTCCTTTTCCAATGTCATTAAAAGTCAAATTACACTTCATGGATAAAACTGAACCAATCCAGGGTGGATGCATCTTAAATTTAGTATAGAACATATCCCGACTATAACTATAACCCCATTTAGTTCATATAATTTGATCTCATGGGGCCTGTATCAGATCACAAAGTGATACCACATATAATAAATCAGACTCAAAGATGTTCCTGTTGTCCCTGCCAGTACAGAAAACTGGAACCATGAGACTTTATTGGGTTAGTTATAGATAATGCATGACTGATTTACTCCACTGAAGCCTTGTGAGATGCATGTTTGGTATGTTGTCTCATGGCGTGTATGGTGTATTTAAGGAGCGTTCAATCCTACAAGAAAGTTTTACTACTATCATAATCGTCACCATTAAAATCCACACGTCACATTTTCACAGTGGCAGCAGGTTAAAGCAAGGTGGCCGTTACGCCGCCACGGCTACTTTCCTCCAGCATTTACCAGGGTCTGCCCCCGTTAGACGAGCCTGGTAAATCTCCAGAGTGATGCATCTCGATCAGGCCACCCTGTACGTACTGTATCCGTGATCTCATCCTTTCAACCAAGTCATAAATCAACTGGTAAACTGAGAGCCTTGTTTCTCTGCTGCATCACCGCCGAGCCACCTGTCAATCACATTCACTGCTTCAGTGGTATCTTTTAGTGCAAATCATCAAAAACCTTCAAAATGTTGTCATGCTCGTGCTAACGGGCTGAACAAAGTGCCAGTAATGTGTTGAGGCGTCCAAAAACCTCTATGTGGGAGCCAACTGTAAACTGAAAACATGGATGCTGAGAGGCAGAAGTACTGTGGCAATATGCCTTCTTAAGAGGATTGGGAATTCAAACCAGGCACTTTCTGCTGAATAAAATATCTCAGCTCGAGGGGTCCGATGCTGGTGGACTGCTTAAGTGGTGACGGGGACCTGTGTGTGACACGCGGCTAACAGGCATTATGCTCACCTTTTGATGTCAGCCAAAATGTGACAGTAAGAGCTGAAGGATGAACAACAACAACAACCGGTATGTTTCTTCACAGGAGGAGAGGATCAGCATTAAGATTTAATCCCTCCCCCCCTCGACACGAACTGTAACAACAACACCTCCGACAATATCTAGTGTCCCACAGCGGGGTGAAAAGCCACACAGGGCGCTTGTTTTATCTCTCAGCAGTGTGAGGATGTGACTGATGATGCTTTAAGACGTCTGACAGTAGAAAGGATGACTTCTTTTTACTCAAGCTGAGGTGGTTTTGGCTTTCATTGAAATGCATTGAAACAGTAGTAACACAGGGCCAAGTCAATAATCACATGAGACAAACCTTGTTTCATAGATTTCATGGGCACATTTTCATGTCAGCAAGCAGAGTTGAACATTACAGTCATTTATTGTTGGTCTGTTGGAAATAACGTGCTCCCTGGTCATTAATAAAAAACAGGGACATTAACTGAAACAAAACAGCACTGTGTTCCCACATCTTGAACAACTTAATTTTTTTTGGGAATATGATGAGTTTTTTTTCTTGTCATTTTTATTGCTTATGTCGGAGACACATTTGTATTGAAAGTCATATGTAATCTTTAAAATACTAACTTCAAATCGAGCCTGAAATGTTTGATTCTGGCGAGGGATATGGCAATAAAGAATACGCACACACACGCTCGCAGACGTGATGAGTCGTATCACCTGATTTAGCAGACGCTTGCATGAACTATGAACGTGATAGTGCACAGAAACCAAAAAAATATAAAAATAAAGGCCTCCAAGACGATTGTCAGAGTCTTTATAAGAAAAATGTCATAGGTGGATTTTGGATTTACATTGCCTAAAGCATATATGTATAACTGAGGATTGTTTGAGTAAGGTAATGAGGCTGTCCTTTGTCTAAAAACATTCTCTATTATGTTTGCAAATCCATAGACTTCTCATGAAAGAGTAAAATATTAAACCCTCCGTGGATATGCACTAAAGCAGGAGTGAATAAAAGATAGGCAAAGAGTTAAAATATAATTATTTATGAATTGCCAGGAGCAACATTAGATATTTAGTTTATTTCAGTTTTAAGTTAAAATCCAGTACCTGCGTTTCTGACAGAAACCTTTTCAACAGGAGCCGAGTTGTCGATCGATGTCATGAAAACCGCAGCAATCACAAATCAACACGATTGGAGATGAATGTTTTCGGGGCATGTGGAAAGTTTTTGTTGGAGAGTTTTTATCTTTGCTGTGTAATTGGGCTGTAAAGCCGACGCGTGGCCTTTGATCTCGCCGAGGTTTTAGCCGGCGCTTTGAGTGCAGCACCCCTATGGGGATTTTATTTACTGAGCGTTTGAACGTCTATGCTATTATATGTGAAACTGATATAATGATGACAGCGGCCTCTTGGTGCCTCTCCTGGCTAAGCAATGAACCGTGACCCATTACCAGTATTAATCCCGGGACTTTACACAACTGCACCACAGCTGAAACCGTTCACCTCAAATAAATTATTATTAGATTTAATCCCGGCAACAAAGAATATTTGGGACATGACAGGATACATTGAGATTCAACATGAAGCATATTTTCTTCAGTTGCCATGAAATGTATCCCTAAAAAACCCTGAACAACAAGAGCTGACCAACATTAAATTATTCATATTACAGCATTTTTTAAAGGTTGCCAGATTGTGTGCAACCCTGCTGATCACTGTTGCTATGCATTTTAACAAAATAAGTATAATTATTTACTCCTCAACCAAGAGGCCCAGACAAACCGACTGTACGGCAGCGCGGTGACTCACAATCTCGACCCTCAAGGCTTGTTGGCGACTAAACAACCTTTCTAAATAGATGCACGCACGATCACACAAGGTAACGCAGGAGACAGCCTGGCTACGCTGGCTTCTCCGCACTGCTAGCTAACACAGTCAGACATGCATGGCCGATGTCAGATGGGAAGCATTAAAATAACATAGGACCTTAGGGGACCGAGGAAGAGGACTGGAGTCATCCTGCTTCCCTCAACTAAGGGTCCCTCATCACTGTTGAAAGAAGCACGTGTGTGTGTGTGTGTGTGTGTGTGTGTGTGTGTCCCCTCACTGACCCCTGTATTCTGCTGCTAATCACATTGTATGTGGCTATATAATTACCCTGCTCATTAGTCAGAACCCCAGGGTTATCTTTATTAACTGTCACACAGGCTGTTTTGGAGAATGAGCACATGTCGTTGTTGTGCCAATGTTTAATTAATTTCCCTTGAATGGGCGCCATAAAAGGCTGTTCATCGTCACCTAATAGCCGGCCAGGATAAATTATATGAGGATGTTTTGTGGCATCCAGTGTTGTTGTTTACATTATGAATAAGTTGAGCTCTCGGTGCTCTGTTTGCATGTTCGTATGACCTCCAACAGGACGTTCAAGAATTAACTAGAGAAACACAAACACACAGCAAAAGTGATTGATTGTGTTCATTATAATTCATTGTGAGTGTACAATATGTGTGTGTTGTTCTGTACATGTGACATCATTGCACGTCTGTCCGTCCTGGGAGAGGGATCCCTCCTCTGTGGCTCTTCCTGAGGTTTCTTCCACCTTTTTCCCAGTTTTTGGTGGGCAAGTTTTTCCTCACTCGAATCGAGGGTCTAAGGACAGAGGGTGTCACTCCCTGTACAGATTGTAAAGCCCTCTGATACAAATGTATTTTGTGATTTGGGGCTATATAAATAAGAGTTGATTTGATTTGATTCATATGAATATGTATGTTGACCACCTGTCAAGCAGCTCTCTGAAACCGCACTGAAAGAAGTCTACCATAAAACTGGAAGCTCCCATACACATTCCTCACATGCTCTAGATACACACCCTCTCTATAGCTTCACATATACTGTACATGTGCCACGACTCCCACTCATCATGGGTGTGTCGACTAAAGTCAAAACCTGTATGCTTTTTTTTTTTTTTCTCCCAACCTCAGTAAGATTATTGTTCTGTGGCCAATAATGAATGAATGAGTACACTACACACAACACTACACACAACACTACTACTACTACTACTACAACGACGAAGCCAGATGAAGTCATGGACACTTTAATAAACGCTTACAGTGTCGCTCGTTGCACCTTTATATGCCGAGTTTACGAACTTGGACGTCAAAGGTGTCACATTCTCCATTTATACTGAAGATCTGAAACGTATTTGTATTTTCTTTCCATATTCACTGGGAGCACAGAAAAAGCAGAAAAAGAGCAACAAGAGAGAGAGAGAGAGAGAGAGAGAAAGTATTTAGACTGGATGCAGCCTTTCAAGTCATTAAACCAAAGCTATTAAATCAATTTCCTCTAATCTGGACGGGGCCAACCCAGAGCAGGAAATGGCAGGCAGTCAGCTCCTCCAGGGGAAAGCAGCCATTGTGCCTCCACAGAGATCACACTTCTCTCTGCTGGGAAGGTGGCTGATATCCTCTTTCATTCTTTTGTTCACTAATTCGTTCTATATCTCTGTTTTTTTTCCCCGTTATGCACGCTGTCCAGTACATAACTCTACAGGAAAGGATCAGCTGATTAATACAGCAATCAAATATATCATCCAGCTCCAGGTCCTCAAAGGAAACTTATGTGCAATGATTATATCTTTATGAGCAACAACCTTTTATAGAAATGCTATATATTTCTTATGAACCCTTCAATAAAGACAGGGCGAGCAGATGTAGAGCTGCAATTTAAAACGTGCTCACATGCGTCACGGGAATAATGTTATCTTTGAAGAGAAACAACAAGTGTAGTCTATGCCAGCGAGTAGAGGAACAGCGGGAGAGCTTTACACTCGTTTAGCGTCGAGTCAGGATAACTGGCATCAAATCAAGACTTGGTTTGATACAGAGCAGCTGTTGTTTCTACTTTGACTGGCTGATAGAGTGGATGATGGGAAGACAAAGGTATAAAAATATAATCTTTTTGTCACGGTGTGGCAGGGGATCTTTTACTAATTAATCCGACCTCAACGTATCTGCACAGATAGTTTCAGAGGTGATTTGCCATGTCCTCTTTGTAATTGAGTTTTGTAATTGTTGTACTCTTGTTACTTCATCATTGTGCATCCCCTGCACTGTAACGCTATTTGGTCAGGATGATAATGGTTTGTGTCATTCAATCTTCTCTCAGGATACCTGGGTGGTTTGCAGAGCCTATTATGTGTTTGTAAGTGTGTGTGTGTGTGTGTGTGTGTGTGTGTCTGTAGGGAGCAGTTCTTTTATCCTGCGCTGGTCCATTAGCCGACAATGGAAGAGTGTGGGGAGAACAGCACCACAGAGATGTTTGTTCTCAGCTATTAAAGGTGCAACTAGATTTCTAGATTAAGTTTCTTCCTTTCTATCTCTCCGTTCAACATGTGCGTGTGTGTATGTGTGTGTGTGTGTACCATGTGGATTTTTGTGTGCCTGCTTCATACTGCATCATATCTGTGAATAAAACGTGACAATAGCATCAAATGAGCTGCAGATGTTGCTCTCCGGCGCTAAAATCTTTATCTTCTCTTTGCTGTTCGTTACCCTTTAAGTTCCCTTTTTTTTTTTTTCTTTTTTTGCCACAACAACACGTGTTTAAAACCACAACTTCCTGGCAAAGCAGCGAGCTGATTGGCTAAAATGAGTACATACCCCCAACACACCCACACCAAAATGCTTACTGAGGTTTCTGGCATGAGAACCTGGGCAATCCTTTCTGCCTGGGCAATTAGAGGTTTACATCTCTGTTATGCGACTGCACACCAACCCACACACACACACACACACACACACACACACACACACGCATACAAACACCGCTCCACAGACATTAAGAAAAATACACACATGCACACACACTAGACTCAGCACATTAGCAAACGTGAGACCTGGGCTGTGCAGCAGAGAACAGCTGCCAAGAGTGACTGGCTGCGTCACAACACATCGCTCACACTTACACACTGTAAGCTATTTCATTGATAGGCTCTTAGTAAAATACTTCAGGAGGTGAGGTGCCAGATGCAGCGAGGTCTCACAGTCTTATAGTACCTCTAGATATAAGCAGCAGGAAATTAAAATCGGTTCCTATAGGTCAGAGACGTTTTTCAGGTCCTCAACTCTTCATATATTCTGTCACTTTTCCAAGAGTGCACCCTTTAAACCACACACTTAGCCTTTCAGAGACCACCTGTAAGAGCTTTTCATCCTCACACCTAACAGACTGCGGATGTACGACTGCGGATGTAAGATTAAACAGCAGTAAAAATAAAAACTCTGTGGACAGAGAAAGAGAGAATTATTTCCTAAGAATCTGCTAAACTTAGAAACCTAACAGTGTGGTTTGGGATAAAAATCCATCTCGCTCTGCTGATTTAAATTAAGGAAACATAAAAAAAACTGCAGTTTTATATGATGAGTGAACTCCAGGCTGCAGCAGCACATGACTCACATAGGGGGACGACCCTAAAGCCACGTAAAGCTTGGAGTTGAATCCAAGAAAAATGATTAAACCGCATATAAAATAAATGAACCTGCCTCAAGAAAACAGGCTGTAAAAGATTAAAAAAAGGTATTGAATGTATGTCTTGGCACTGTAAGCCTCTGTTATAGCGCTCTGACTCCCTATAGTAAGAAACACAATATCCATAGAAGCTACTAATGACTTGGCCTGTTTGTTTTCTTTGCGTTTCAGACTCGATCTAGGTTAAAGTTTAAGGCTATAATGCACTGAGCAGAACTCCAGGCCCTGCTGCCAGGTAATGACCCTAATCTTTCTGAGCAGCAGCAGCCGCTCCAGAGATGGTAATGTGTTTCCCCTGAGCATATAGGTGGCAGCGCAGCAGAGACCCGCACAGTGGCAGGGGCCATCGTCGACGTCGGTAATTAAAAGAAAAGAAAAGTGCCTCGTTCTTTCTGTAGTACCACAGAGGAGAAATAAAGGGGAAAGGAGGAGAAGGCAGATGTGACAGCGGAAACATAGAAAGATAAATGAAAAGAGAGGATGAGGGAACGTGAGATAGACGACATATTTAAAGGAAGAGATAAAGAGATGAGCAGACCGGATAGGTGAGGAAAAGGTGTCAAATTAAAGGTGATTTAAATCAACTTTCCTCTAAATATATACATTTAAGAAGTCTAGAGACTGTTTATACATGTTTCTCCTCTTTTATTTCTGTAAAGAAAAAAGAAAAGTGGAGAAGTAGAAGAGGAGGAAGATGAATAGTGATGAGAAGAGGAGAAGAGACGGGGGGGAGAAAGCCCAGCAGCTATTGGGTAGTGTGTGTGTGTGTGTGTGCATAATCGTGGTGATTAGCTGATCAAACAGATAGACAGTGGACCAGACTCATGCTGTGGGTGGGCTATAATAATCCACATCATTAGGTATGAGTGTATGTGGTATTTATGTGGCTTGTATGAATGTGTTTGTGCATGTGCAGTTAGTCTGTGAAATCTGCCGTTAAGCTCCAGCAGCACTGCTGGATACTGCAGCTGCTGCAGTGCACTAATCAGTCCTTGTGTTTATGGGTGGAAAACAGCTTTTCCTAACAAGAACCTACAAACTATTTCATTGACAGTCAGTGGATTCAAAGAGTATGTTTCCATCTACTTCTTTTTATATGCATTTTCAATGTGCACATAAAAACCTGCACGGTCATGTCAGAAATGATTAGGAACATGTTTTTATGTGGTGATTAAGGCTAATGGAAACCAACTTTTCAAATTCAACTTCTGCTTCTTCTTCTTTATTCACAGTATTAATCGTTAAACTCCCAAAGAAAGCCCAAAAAATAAAGAGTAAAAAGAACAAAGGAGCAGTAAATAAAGTCAGCGTATAGACAGAAGACCTTGTTTTATGCTACGCTCGGATAAAAACATCTATATGATATACAAACACCTAAAGTTTAAACCCTTTTAGTTCTGTTTCATTTAAGATGATGATGTTTATATGAACTGAAACATAAAATAGTGAAAAATGTTATATATTTTGCAAATATTTGGCAATTTTGCTTAAAAAAAATACTAAAACGTTAGTAAACGATAGCATCTGACAGTAACGATGATAACTGAAATGTTATCTGCAGAACCTTTGACTCAATAAGCACGGTCTCCAGACGTATGCATACTCTCATCAAACTGGCCTGCAAACCAAACCAGGCCCCAACTGCTAGTTAAAGAAACCAGACGCTAACTTGTATATTAACTGGCGCAGACCAGGAGTGACGTTATACATCCCGCTGAGCAGGATAAAAGTAGAAAAGTCCTTTCGACATGTTTTCTCTGTCCCATAGCTGCCACATCCTTCAACCTTCTGATGACATTTACGAGCTGATGGAGGGGACAATGACCAGGCTGCCGGCTGTGTTCATATGTGGTCGTTTGATCAGCAGAGAACCACCCTGTACGTGCTCTGGTGTCATCAGTGGTGGCCATGAAATACTGTACACGCAGGGGGGAAAAATACATGTGGACACGTCTGAAAAGAATCTGCTCTCCCTGTTTTAATAGAAGCAGAAAGAGCTGCAGCATGATTCTGACAGAGTAACAAGGATTTCTTTATGCTGTTACCCCCAAAAAAGTATGTTTTTAAACACAATGTTTGTTCAAGACGATGCAGAAGCCGTTCTGGGATAAAATACAGTGTGTGAATATTTACACTGTCATACTTTGAGTGCTAAGGGATTGTAAAATTGTAGAAGAAACACACACACACACGTGAGCACATACTAAACACGCTTGCGCATAAGCGGCAGGCACCAAAAATACTCTGCAAACTGTCACTTTTTTTTTTGGGTTCTTTCCAAGTCTGGTGCTCAAAATAAGCAGGAGCTGCGGCTGAACGGCATCAGTGTGTTTCTGGTTGTGAGGAGGAGGAGCGAGACGGGCCAACAGATAAGCGGGGAGAGGATGCGGATGAATCACTGCCGCAGCAGGACAGCACAGAGCGGGAGGCTCAGTTGTAACAGTGCATCATCTGAGACATTTCTGATGACAGCCTGAGTCTGATGTTGCAGGGAAGAACAAACCAAGCTCAAAGCTTCTCGAAGAGACACTGCAACATGTTTGCAATTATTGCAGACAAACAGATGCGCCATATGCAGTGGCGACTGTCAACAAATCCCATGAAAAGAACCAAACCAATGGATGAATGAATTGATGCAACTAACAGGTATTGTCTGTGTATCCAGAGCCTGAAATATGTTATTCACCTGTGCCATAGAGCTTTACTGTCAATACCACATAAAACATCCTGATGCTGATAATACTAAAGCATCAAGTGTGTATTAATCCGCAGCTCAAAATAGTCCCCAACAAATGCACTATTTACTCCAGTTTAAGTGATGTATGTCAGAAACCACGGTAACCAGCTGTTTTATGAAAAGCCTTTAACTATATATGAAGAAAATAAAAGTTATAGAGTATTAAAACTAGACTGCTGAAACGTGATTGATGCCGTTTATGTCTGAGCCTTTTTCACATAGAGCAGCAGTGCAGCAAACAACCAGTAGTCACAAACGCAGTATGTACTGTATGTTGACGTGATGCCAGACAGAGGTGCAATGCGGCTGCTCGTGGCTAACACAACATCTATTTAACACTGACCAGACCTGAGAATAGAAAGCAAAAAGCATCTTAAAGAAAGGGGGCGTGGCCAGCAACTGACATCCAATCAAAATCAAAATGCCACAGGGAGAATGAATGAGTCTGGTCTTCAGCCACCACAGAATATAACAGCTGCATATAACCACAGTCACTCACAAACATCAGCAGCAGCAGGGAAGTGCGGCGGTCAGCTGCAGGGTTGGCACTGTGTACCTTTCTGCGCTAATGTATTCAATCTCTCGTTAAGCTAATGCCTCGCTCACTTCAGTCACTGTGAGCATGCAGGACGGCCGCACAGAAGACACTCTATCCCTGCCCCGACCCGCTCTGTTTGCCAGGAAGCCGTTCCCTCTGAGCTGCTAGCAAATAGCTCCAGGTCAGTGTGGGAGCAGACGGCTAGTTAGCTCTGACAGCGATGGCTGATGTATCTGTTTCTGTGGCCGTTACCGGCTGCAGGAGCCACGGTTCAAACACTTAACAGGACTCCCTGTGCTGCTGCTGCCTGAGTTTACACTCACAGGGTCGTGTGCCACCGACCTCTGAGAGTTTACTGTTTTATTTGGCAGGGGCTGACATTTTATTTTTAGTCATTTATAGGGTTTTTTTTATTATTATTTTAAGTCGGATTTTTAGTAATATGAGGCTGAGGTTAGAAAGTAAACATACTTTTATGTAGCAGAAAAACATTTATGGTTCTCTCAGGATGGGAGCCCCTCATATGTGAGGATTTATAGCTTTTATATCATTGTAAATTGAAAATCTTGGAGGTTTTGGACTGTTGGTCAGATAAAACAAACTCTCTGAAGATGTCAGCTTGGGCTCTGGGACATTTTGAACAGCATTTTTCATACTATTTTGATCTTTTATAAACTATAAATCAGGAAAAATACTAATAAACATTATCTTTAGTCGCAGACCTGATATTTAAAAAATAATAATAATTGAAATCACAAAATAAATGATTGTGTATAACATGAATGTGTGTGTCTGTGTGTGTGTGTGATTGTCAGTGACTTGCTACTGTGCAAACCTTCGCAGGCATGTGTGTGTTCTGCACAGTCATGTGAAAAAGAAGACATAGAGGAGAGTAACACCATGTGTTGTCCTCTCATCACCTCCGTGGTGAGTTAGTGTGACGAGGACATGAAAGTCAACGCTAATGCTGAAATTACATTACTCTGCTCCGAAACAAATTACTGCGTCTACAGTCACCTGCAGAAACACTGGTGAAATATAGTAAGGGACAAGTCAGAACATGTTGTAGTGAATCAACAGCTTCTCTGTTTAGTTCAACCTGAGCCGGTTGAACTAAATTGGAAGAATGGAAGAAGAATGTGTGTGTGTGTGAGAGAGAGAGTGTGTGTGTTTGTCGAGCGGGCACATCAGTCGTCACTTATTTTCTTGGATTAAGAATATCTCAGGAGGAATGATTGCCGTAAACCTTTTTCAACGTTCGATTGAGCGTCTGACTGTTGTTTTAAGACAGACCTGAAGGATTGTGAACATGTACTTTTAACATCTGAAGAAATATTTACCTCCTCTGCAGTGCAATTAGGCAACACGTGTGTTAAGTCGCCTACAGAGCTGCTGACAGTAGATATGAAGGTACAGAAGTTCAGGTGATATATATAATGAGCTCTGGCTATACTGCATTCCTGACATCAGTTCACTGTGAACACACTGTGAACGATAGCAGAGATAACAACCCAAGCACACAAATGTCACGCAGCAGTAATTACTGTCTCCTGACTGCTGTTATACCACTCATTCACTATACATGTGTTGGTTTTTTTTATGTGACAATACATCTAGCTGTGCTGTATTTAGCGACGCCAAAACAGGAAACGGTAAAAGCCACGTGTGAATTATTAAATAAAATGTTTTAGTGCTGCAACTCATGATCATTTTTAATATTGATTATTATTTTCTTGATGCAACTTCAAATATCAACCAGTAAACAACTCAAAGTTTAACTATCATAAAAGACTAAAATAAAGCAGAAAATACAAAGAATTTAAAACGATTAATCAATTAGTAAAATAGTTGTTTCTGCCAATCAACTGATAGATGCCACATGGTAAACGCACTCCATGACATTAAAATCCAAACATTAACAAAAGGGGCTATTGTTTGGTTCAGGGCATTATGTTAAGACTTAAATATCACTTTACTTAAACCGAAGCACTCAGCACAACGTAAAGGTCACCGGAGTGTGATGAGGAACGGGAAAAATCGGAACGGGGATTAGGTTTAGTTGAACAACTGCTAGGCAGATTAATTCAATGGCTTGGATACTTTGCATCTACTGTGATGCCAAGATTAACTTCACTTTTTTCTAATGTCTTTTTTTTTTTTTTTGCCACTTTCAAGTTCAAACCAAGTTCATGTTTTTTTTTTTTTGTTTTTAGTTTACAACCATTGGCCCACTTTTGTACATTCAATAACCTAATCAGCATTAGCATTTAGCATTTTATTCAATTTTGGATGTGAATTTTATATGTTTGGCCATCACTGCTATCTGTTATGATGAGTTACTTGTTTCTGGGAACGCAGAGACGTCACTAAAAACTTCTTTGGCAGAGAGAACAAAAGTAACACAGTAAACAAATAAAAGCATTTAGATAATCTAGTTACACTGATGGTTTACTACATTAATGGTGCAATTAGTGTTATTATAACTCATAAAAGCCATGATAAAAAAAGTTGTAATCCAGGTTGTAATTATTCATTAAGAGTGACAAGAAGTTTGCAAACGTTTCACTCTCTGCTCTGCTGTTGGTTGTCTTCTGTGTGTGTGTGTGTGTGTGTGGAGGAGCTCAGCCTCAACACAGAAAGCAGAAGAGAGGTTCCAGTGAGAATAAATTACACCAAAATGTTAAAGAGTACAGATAAAAGAACCAGTAATACCTGAGTTTATCATTTAATACCCTATTTACATGTTAGTGATCGGATAGTAAAGAAATGTCAAAAATGTGGAGCTGACTAGACCAGATTCATTCCTTCATTTTCTCCAGATTCAAATCACGATGCAAACAGAAAGAAACACGATCCGGTCACACAATGGCCACAGACACACAAAGACAAATCTTCTAATTATTAGTTTGGATACTTCTTCTTCAAACAGAAATTATTTCCAATAAGACGTGCTCTGTTCCAACAGAGACTGCTGACAGACAGATTATGCATCACTCTATGTTTCCAATTTCACTGCAGCTGTTGACATGGTCGACTCTCAGGCTCTTACTTTACTGTGTGTGCAATTAAACATACTATATATATATATATATATGTACACACACATGGCTGCGTACGACATGCACACACTAAAAATGTGCATGCTTGTACACATGTGCACATAGGAGTGTGTGTGTGTGTCCACTGCTGCAGCTATGTCAGCAGAGGTCCTGAAGCACCAGGCGAGATTTATGATGTGTTAAGAATGCTTGCCTGTAGCCCAGTGATGGGAGACGGATCCCACCTCCTCGCCTGCCCCTACTAACACCCGCCTGGCTCCTACTTAAAGACACACATTCACATGAACACACGGCCACATATATGTGCACAGTACCCCCGCCTCCTCGTTCTAAACATGCATATGATCACATCAACCCCTGAACCTTAAAGTGTGAGCCTTATGTCTGTAACACCACCACCTCTGCCCCAAAAGACTCACTTCCTGGGGCTAAACACACCTTCTAAAATATCCCCCTTTACCCAGTTTCACGGCCTCTATCCCCACTTGAGGAAAGTTCGCCTCCTTCTGTGGAAAAGCTTTTTTTTTTTTTCTTTGGAGATGCTGTCCAGTGGGGATGCTTGGCTTCGAAAGGTCACTGCTGGATCAAGTGACAAAGTGAAGCACTTTTCACAGCTTTTACAAGCATCATGAATCACGATGGCATCTCACTTTATGGGACGGCATTGAAAACATCTCTTCTCAGACACAAAGTGTAGAATTACATTTTCTCCTGCAGCTGCTTACTGTAAACATGCAGGTAAACATATGTGTACACACACAACTGATTAAGCCACAGTGATGTCATGTTCTTGTCCAGGGCCGAAAATGTCATTTAATTGAATTTAGGTTTACTTAGAAAAGAATTACAACAGCATCATAACCAACGCAGGCAAATGTTAGAAGTCTGTATAAGCTCCCCCACTGCAGGAGAGAGGGACACAACCCAACATGATGACAACACAAGGAAGTGATGCCACTAAATATGACAGCAAAGGTTGTTGATATGCAGATTACACCGGATAATTACAGCATCACACTCACTTTAATATCACCTGTGTCCCATCATATGAGTGACACCAGCTATCACTCTTCCATTAAAACTCTTCTCAACAAACATCTGTCCAAACAACTCAGGGGTTTTTTTTCTGTCTTACTGTGGCCGGGATGCTGCACATTATCTGCTTCTGCTGCTTCACTAATGCTGCAGGGACTTAGAGCAGGATTAAACCGCAATTATGTGCTTCCCCAGTCTCTCCAGCTGTGCAGAGAGGAGAGGAGAGGAGAGGAGAGGAGAGGAGAGGAGAGGAGAGGAGAGGAGAGGAGAGGAGAGGAGAGGAGAGGAGAGGAGAGGAGAGGAGAGGAGAGGAGAGGAGAGGAGAGGAGAGGAGAGGAGAGGAGAGGACTTCAAGGTCCAACCCCTCTTTCATCTGGCATATCTACGATAATCAATCACTCTGTGCACACTTATTAATATTCCTAACATTAGTTGGCACAGCTACACAAATATTCATTGTGATGCAGCATCTAAGACTACAAAAAAATGATGTTTTTTTAAACTATTTTGGTCAAGCAGTAGCAGCTGCCATTAACGTCAGGGCTCTGGTCCAAATATTAACCTGCACACACATTC
The DNA here is from genome assembly GCA_036937835.1 of Pampus argenteus. Lineage (NCBI taxonomy): Eukaryota > Metazoa > Chordata > Actinopteri > Scombriformes > Stromateidae > Pampus > Pampus argenteus. The sequence goes on from CM072881.1 coordinate 16,888,365, forward strand.
CCCTTCTGAATAAACGAGAACAAACAGTAAAAAAAAGAAATAAAGAGCAGAGTGTTTCAGTACATAACATAAAATGTGCGATAAGAGACACTCCAATTATTTTTTTATGTAAACTCAACCATCAGACGTACGTCCAAATGTGTCTCTCGTACTTTCCAGCACTCTAAAAAATGATTTTCAGAGGAGATAACAGCCGGAGAGAGAGTGGAGTAATCACATAAAAAAACACACAACACACTGGACTACAATCTCCATTTTCACTTTATAATATGTTCTCGAGTCGAGCCAGAGGTGTGCTTTGTACACAGGAAGTAAGCAAACATACATTTATATTAAGTCAAAGAAAATAATTACTACATTTTTTTTCTTAGCTGTGATTGATGCTCTCAGCTAAATGATTATAAAATCATTTAAAAAGAACAAGAAGCAAAAGATCGGATAAAGATAGTGAATCAAATCAAACCCAGTGCTTGCTGAGGCTGTGTTGTGTACACACACACACACACACACACACACACACACGTAATAAACATACATGTACTAAACAGATATGGGAGATAACCTACCAGTCATATTGTGTGTGTTTGTGTGCCGTTAATGATTTCTCCAGACCTCCTGCGTTGTGTGGTCCGCTTTGTCTCCGCCCTGGAAGACATAAAAAGAGGATTGTTAGGGCGGGTGAGAGCAGCTGAGACAGAGGGCGGAGGGTCGTATGAGGAGGAAGGGAGGGATACAGCATATAGAAAACAAACAAGGCTGTACAGTACAAAGGCCAGCAAGGACGCGACACCCCCTCCTCCCCCTGAACCTCCCCCTGAACCTCCCCTCTCCCCCCTCTGTCCTCATTCCTCAGGCTTACGTTTCTTTTCTCTGTCTCTCTGTCTGTACTTCACATGCTGGCTTTTTTTTCCCCCTCTTCATCTTCCCTCTGCTTCTGTGAAAATGTAACTCTGGCCTGAGGAGCCTCGGCCTGTTTACCTCACTGACAGACATGAAAGCCAAACATTTATCTCTGGGCTTGCGTCACAGTCGTGCTATAATGAGCGCGGAGACATCCTCCCACAGTGAGCACGACTTGGTTTTAATATCAGCGTTAGAACTAGAGACTTGGACATATTGACATCCACAGACGTTAGCGTGCTGCTATATGTAAGGTCTGCCATCTCAGACAGGAAGTGAATGCACCACTCTACTGTATTAACATGTACAGAAATATAAAGTATAAATGCATAAACAGTTCATCCATCCAATCAGCACATATGTGCTGCAGCACAAGACAGATATTGAGGTTTTGGTCTCTGTGCAGGCTCAGTGGCACCAAAGCTGCCAACCTCATGTGTCGTCACAGTATTCATCTGTTGTAGCCACGCATGTAATTCCCCCTAAAACCACAATCTTTGTTTTTACAGTTGTGTTTTTGTACCGTTTATACAAATGAGATAAAAACCTGTTATTCAGTCAGCTTTAGACACGTTTATTCTTGTATGTTTCCACTTTGGAGAGAGTCGAGTTTTTATATAATTCATGCAAAGGTCTCAATTTCTTGACCCCCAAATCCAAAAATCTTAAGTTAAGAAATATGATTGATGTTAAGACGATGCAACATGAGACAGAAGAAAACACCAGAGTTCAGCAAAAGAGCAGTGATTCAGTGTGATGGTCAACCGAAGGGCAGATGTGTCACCATACGTTGTTCTGCTTCAGCACACACTGACTTCACTTCATGTCTGACTCTTCCTATTAATCTCAAAACTATTCGATAATGAGATTAATTACAAAAATTACAACTTCACAATGAATATAATAGGAAACGACAATATAATGACAAAATTGTGTATCTAAGCCTTGTGTTTTATGTCTTAATAAAAACTCCTTAAAGACATTTATGTGTTAAAAGGCGCGCTAACCGCTATCAGACAACATCTATCTGACACAAAAATCTGACGGAAGCAAAGGACAGAAAATGAAAACAAATTTATCAGAGGAAATCAGAGACTGAATGGGAGAAAAACTATGAAAGCGAGAAAGAGGAAGGAAAGAAAAACAACTAAATTGGAAAGTGCTTTGAGACGGGAAGGTAAAAAAGAAGCTGTTAACGCCTTTACAGTCCAACCGGGCAGGAAGTGCCTGGAAGGAATGCAGCTGTGTGTGTGTGTGTGTGTGTGCGTGTGTGTGTCATATATGATTTTGACTAAACTCACAACTAACACTAAACTAGCTTTTTCCAGAGCTTTTAATTAATGATGGATCAGTAGCTGGATGAATGGATGCACTGATGGATGGAGGAGCTTAAGGGATGCCTGCAGATGCAGCTAGTTGGTGGACTCGAAGTGAGGCAGACACTGGAGGAATACGGGTCGGAGGGTAGCGTAATAAGATGGGAGGTCAACTATTTAGACCCTGTGCTGTCAGTATGTGACAAGGAGTCGACTCAGATCTAAACTCCCACACTGCAGAGCCACAGAAGATGATGGATAGCAAACCAGAAGCCAAAGGGAAGGGGGAGTCGCTGAAGGCCGAGCAGCCCTGCGTTGAGTCAAGAGCTTGGGTGTCTTTGGAAGGAGACAAGCTTTAAAGTGAAGTCTCTTCATTTTGCTAACTCCTCCGAGCAATGCTATAGCTGTTGCCAGCGCGGCCTATTCACCATCCTGCCAACATGAATGGCTCCCTTTGTCGCAGTGAAATTCCACTGGCAAGACTCTAATTAGCTGGAGGGCTCTGTGTGGGCAAAAAGGAGAGGACAACAAGGAGAGAGGTAGCTCACTGCGAAGGGAACGGTGCAAACAATAAGAAAGTTGAATAGAGAGGCAGTCATATGATGCCCTCCTGCTGCAGCTAAAACTAACTAATAATTTAATTTGAGTGGTCTGAAAAGAGGGGAGGAGAAAGAGTGTGCGGGTGAGAGTGAATTTCTGAGTCCGCATGCTGGGTTGGTTTTTCATGGCAGAGATCTGAAAGGTGGTTAACCAGCTTTGGGTTGTTAAAACCCAATATGAACCCTTCAGTTGGTTTTTAATTGTTGCAGAGTGACTGGCCTCCAAAAAAAAAAAAAAAAAGAAGAAGAATGGCTGAACGCCTGAAGGTTCATAAATATTGTGACCTGTTACACACGCAGGTCAGGTTATTATTGATCAGGTGAGCTGTGGGACTGATCTGATCCTGCCTTATCTGGATTACTGAACCTGATTCAATGAAATGATCTGCACCCAGCCGGCACAACATCTGCAGCAATGAAATGTTACTGCCGACTTATTATAATTTATATCTATGAGCACCTCGAGCAGACTCAGAGCCTGGTTATAATGGTGAATGTGGATCTCAACACAATACAAACACACCCGTTGGTGAGCAAATTGGTGGATTTTGGAGCAAATCCCAAAATTATCCCTGTGGATTAAGACATTTTTGGTCGACCGCAGACGGGTTAGGTTTAATTCTGTTTTTTCATCAAACTCTTTCCTCATGTTATGTCCTATACCCATGATGCATTAGTCTTATACAGTACGGGGCGATTTATATATGTATATATACGGCTGTCTTGTGTGTTTGTTCTGTACAGTGTGTCTGAAAATGTGTCGGCTCTGTTTACATGCTAATAGGTGCCTCGTGTTAAGTAGTAAGTTTGGCATATGATCACATGCTTATCCTACATTTGACTGGTTAGCTATCTTACACAGTGTGTCTAAGCCGATACTGCTGCAGCATTAAATAATGTTATATATAACACAGTAACAGACGTGCATGTGATCAACAGCTTTCATACTGGATTCCTGCTTTTTTTTCTCTTTTTCTTGTAGTTTTAAGACCAACTTAAACCTTTAAAGATACAGATACAGTTGCTCCAGATGCATCAACAGTAAAGTCACAGCGAAGCAAGTTGTAAACTAAGAATCTACAACTTCCTATTTCCTGTGAACAAAGCGACCACATGTGCCATGAGTAAACAATCTGAGGTTGTGAGGTTGAAGATCATTAACGTTGTTGCATAGCAAAGTGCAAGGTTGAATCATAAAAAATAACCAAAAACACAGTGAAAAGGCAATGGAAGAAGAACATATTGATCCCATAGATACTGAACTACATCACAAGAAGATCCAGTTGACCTAAAGGCACAATGTCATTACGAAGCTTCCCAATCATTTATCATAATTAGTTTCCAAAGAGGAGGCTTTGATAAGATCCATCAGTTTGAGTCTCATGCTCACCATGACTGATTGTTTGATGCCTATCTGAGTCCCAACATCACTCATGTAACATGTAAATACAGCTCATGTCGTTTCATCTGTCTGACCCGAGGGCTCTTATGGGATGTCATCCATGTATTTCAGAGACCGTTTAACAGATAATACCCCCTATTATAGTTTAATTCCAACAATCAAGACAATCATTAGTTAAGCAAACATAAGGCAGAGGAGTACACAATTACAGTATAAGCCTCGTGGCAGCTTAAAGGTTCCTCTTTTCCAGGATAATCTTTTGATGCAAGCTGCAAGTAAGAGTTGTTTTGTACTCCAGGATATGTGCTTCCTCTGTTTCTTTTTTCTAAGTGTCAGAAAAGTGCTGAAATCAAAGCTCCACCAATAACCAGATAAAAAACACTCACAGTGGACTTGGAGAAAGTCTAAAACAGAAGCAGAAAAATGCTCTTCACACTTCAGAGGACACTCAACTGAAAACATCTTGAGGGTAAAGTCTGTCAGTGGGCCCCAAGTTCACCCGTATACCCCCCTCTCTGGTGGCAAATGTAAGGCTTTGAACTACTGGTTGGGAGGGGTGTGAGGAATTCACTGGCCTGTCAGGACTATGAATGATGGCGGATGGAAAAGATGAGATCCCGCCTCGCCGTTCTGCCTGCAGGGTGAGGATCTTCTGACGATGTAGACTGAACCACTAAGTCATAAAACACTCTAGCTCTGCGTGCAAAGTGTCATCTTAATTTACAGAGGCCTCAATTGCACCTGCACATTTCTGCACATCATAATCAAACATACGAGCGGCAGCATGTGCATTTTGGGTGCATCGGTCGGCCTCCAGGTTTGTAAAGTGAGGTCTTGTGAAGTCAAAGCAGAGATTATAAGTAACCGCAGTGGTTTTGATTAAATGGTTATCTGGGCTGCGTAGAGGGAAAATCCAGCCAAAATCCCACACATCTATTTTGTATCAGCTCATTGCATCATTGACATTCTTGTGGCTTGTCTGTGGGAAAGGACTCAAAACCAATCTGTAGTGGCTTGTTATAAAGCAGATCCTCTGCCAATGGCTTTGCTGAGTTCACATGAAAACATGGCTCATTGGTGCCACTTAAAATCTGATTCCCATTCATCACATTAACCTTAACTTCATCAGACAAGAGATATGCAACCAGAAAGGTTTTTAATGACTGAATCTCCTCTACAACTGAACAACATCACAGAGTTTCACAGTTTCACAGATGCACGTTTAATGCACGTTTCACCTTTTAATGACATTTAATTCAGATGTGCATCGTTTTGTTTATAGATTAGTGTTGTGACTTCATATTAACATGAAGTCAAACCAATGAAAACTACTATTGCAGCAATAATTCAGCATCACAAACTTATCTGGTAAGAGAGCTTAAAAAAAAAGGAAAGGAACTGTTTGCTTTCATTTTATAACGCTGGCTTAAAGAGAGTTGTGTGCACGCATGTTGGTCAAATACATGCATAAATGATTATTGATTATTGGTGCCATGTGAAAACAACAACAAAAAACAAAAGAAAGGCTGGTTCAGAAGAAAAATGACCATATTCACTGTGCATCCAGAACACATAGTACCCACTATGTCATGTCTCTGTGGTCCAGAATACACGTCAACAATGGCAACATCAACCTAAAACCACAACCCCAACGGGCCCTGCATGACAGCGCACACACACACACACACACACACACACACACACACACACTTCTTTTGAGAAATCACATCTGGAATTGATGCACATTAGCGACAAATAATATTCCTTCATGCTATTTTAGCTGTTTTTATGTTCAAAACAAAACATGTACTGGTTTTGAATGCATTCTTTCACCCGAGCTATAAAGCTCGAGATGTCGTCTATAACATCAGGAATCAATTGTGTAGTCACGTGCACTGAGCACATGATTATTTATTCATATACATGGATGTGCACACCCATAACCTCTCACACACACAAACGACAATAAATGTCCTTCAGGCCATCTGGGTGTCAATCTATTCAGGGTGGAGGAGCCTTGGGGAGAGAGAGAGGGGGAGGAGGGGGGTGTACATGGTGTCACTCCAAGGGCGGTCATTTCGTCCCGGTGAAAGACTGTGGGTCCACTATAGAGGGGTGAGTCATAAAACTCACAGCACTCAGGAGGAAGATGACCAAATAGAGATGAGGAGGAGGATAGCAATAAAGACAGAGATGACGGCGATAGAAAGACGCCACAGAACGAAAGACTGAGGGACACAAGGTCTCGTTGATGAGCGCCTGCACAGCTGGATGGCGAACGGCGAGAAGACAACCAAACAGGGCTTGTCAAAGTGAAAATTTACTGCTGGTAATGCTGTGAATAGCTTTGCTCCAGTGCCCTTAACATTGTATTTGCATGAAGTGTTGAGAAAGAGCAAAAAGGACATGTAGGCTGGAGCTGGAGAAATCCTTATCTGCACTGTATATGGGAGTGAGATGGAAACAGCGATTACATACTAATACTACAGATACAAACTCCACACATCAAAATGAATCCCTTATCATTGGTTTAGAGGTAGTACATGTGACAGAGCAGGTTTCAGCTCATGAGGGACCTTTGAAATGTGGTAAACATACGATTAGCTTGACTTGCTACAGACACTGTCTTTACCTTCATCTCATACAGTGACTGTAATTCATCGTTTTAGACACGTGGTTAAATTAGCACCGCTGCTAAGTAAAGAACGGTATTTCTCCGTCTTTTTGATCAGTTCAGGTTGTAAAAGTTCAGTCAAACTGGTTTTTGCTGGTTTTTCTTTCCCAGTTTAACATTCACTAACTACTGAAGGAGCATCATGTTATCATAATTGATAATAAAAGATAGCTCCTGAAAACAAGACCCAAACTGTAATTATTAAGTGATTTTAGTATTTTTTGATCTATGGACCTCCTGGTTAAAAATGATGTTGTTGTTTATAAACAAACTTGACTCCTCTCCATCTGTGCAAACTATAAATATGTTTATGAACTAACCATGAAGTTCCTTTCCACAGAATCCAGGAAGGAAGAAGCTCAACAGGTGCCCGATAACAGCTGCAAGACATGCATTAAATCACCAGCCTCAGACCCGGAGCCCAGCGCCGCACAGAAGCTATCATCATGGAGGATAAATGCGATTAGTGTCCGGTGGTAATCTAGGGCCTATTCATTCCTGCTTAGAGTAGGTGACACATTTGATTCAGAGGATTAGTCCACCTCTCCTCGCCATGCAGGGGAAGGAAAATCAAAAGGCCCACATTAGGGAAGCAGTGAAAAAAAAAAGGAAGGAACTGCGTTGAAGAAGAGGAAGAAATATCAAAGAAACAGAAACGGGAGCATAAGCCATGAGCCCAACACTCTTCCATAATTAAAGCAGACAGTTCCTTTGTGCAGCCATGTCATTAACATAACCCAGCACACGGCAGGGGTCACGGGCACGCCGAGGTTCTCCTGCAGAACATACGTGACGAGAGGCTGCGAGTAACGAGGAGCCACAACAAAGATGAGTTTAACACGCAGGACTTTACAGATTTCATAATTCTAAATCAACATCTGAAACATGCACACCGATTTAAAATGACAGCGATCAGTCTGTAAATAAATATATCAAGACAACAAGTGACATGTAGGAGTTTGCGGCTGAGCTCATCTATACAAGCTGTCACACGGCGCACAGAGAAACCATGTGACTCACCACATGATGTCACATGTGGCTCTGGGTCTGTTATCTATGGCTGTGTATTTGTCACTAGCCCATCTGCTCGGCCTCTAAATTGAAACTTTTCTCTTCTCTGCTGCACAAATAAACATTAAAGAGGTACGCATGTGCACAATTTACACGGACGGTGGGAGCCTATCAGAGGCCGGGTCATACTAGTGTGTCTACAAATGGGTTTTCAACAAGTGCAAACAAGTGTCAGAGCTGAGAATCAAACAATGTTTAAGATGGTATCATGCCACGGCTACGCAGATACTCTGCATCTGCAGCACATCACAACATGTGTGCAGCTGAAAACATAAACATGCTTTTTAACTGTCATCGTAATAGCACAAAACCAGGACCTGCTTATGTTATTGCATTCATTTAATGCATAATGAAGAGCTGTGAGTTTAACTGGGGTTCACAGGCAGCTAAGATAAAACAGCTGAAGACTGAAACTGCAATCCAAGACACACACGTCTTAAAACACAGAGCGATACGAGCACACGTAAGCACATGGAGGCAAAATATTTACCTGCTAAGAAAAAGAGCAGTCAAGAGTTCAACTGTCTGTCACAAAAGACGGGTTTTAATTTAAATGTACACGTTGATCTTTAACTATTTTATTCACTATTGTTATTGTACAGCTGCTTGATATTTGAGAACTTTGGCTTTTGTTTATTTCCTATCTTCATATCAAGACAAGTATCAAAACATTTCAAACAACACTCAGCCAAAACTCATCCATCAAGATATGTTTTCCTCATATGAAGCATGAAATACTGCAAGAAAACCGTTTACAGAAACACACAAAGCTTTAATTTCACAGAAAATCAGTCAGTTAGCAGCAGGTTGATATAGATATCACGCTGTCACAGGAACCAGGCGTTCACACACACACACACACACACACACACACACACACACACACACACACTCACACACACTCACACACACACACACACTTCATAAAGTCTTTTCAAGCCTCCAGCTAGTTGTACGTCTTCTCTGGGCTCTTATTACTCACTGCTTCCTTTGTGGATTTTCCAGTTTCTCTGTATGAAAGTGCACAGCGTCGACGTATCATGCAAGACCTGCAAGGTTTCTCTCTGTCTTTCAGTTTGTGCACATGTCACACAGTTATGGACCCTGCAGATATAACTACACAGAGACTGAATATACAGGAAGACACACGAGAAAGAAAAAAAAAAAAAGCTCCCACGAGCTGAAAGTAAAAGTGAGAAATGTTAACAGGACATAAGAGGAAAGAGAGCCGAGTTAAAGTGAAAGACATGTTGGGAAATAGCTGCTAGCTGACAGAGCTAGCTGTCTACTAGCTTCATATTTACAGATATGATGGTGCTATTGATCTTCTCAGAATAGATTATAGAAATACTTCTTTAAAGTCCACCTGCACTCAAAAATGTGCTTTTTTTTTGTTCTTTACTTGGATGAATTGGGATATTATGTTATATTGGGGTTTTTTTTTTATTATTCACCATTCATGTGTTTAATAAAATGATCTGCAAAAAGCAGCTCAATCTCAGTCTCTGTCCCCCAATACAAACACATTAGGGTTCATATGTTTGCTGCAATCTGTGGATTAGTCGATAATTGGTGAATTATTTATATATCAGGCAAAAAAAGACCTTTGCAATAATTGAATGTCTTTGGATTTCTGGCAAAAAAATTAACAATTTAAAAGACCTTTTTTTCTGACTCTGTATAGATGAAATAATAATCAATAAATCAAATAAGGAATGAAGCAAAACTATTAAAAATCCATTCTGAGCAAATGAGAAGGTGGAAACTCACACACACAGTGAGTCAGCAGCTTCAGTCCTTACCTAACGCTCTGCATACATGTCAACCCTGACCCGATCCAGAGATATCACACAGTCCGCCGCCGCTGTATGCATCAATAAAACAAACGTCTTTGCTTTAAGATAAACCCTTTTTTTTTCAGTTACGTTATATAAGCAGAACTGTGTAATAGGCGTGAGTGTGGACACACCCTTATTTGTCTTGGCTCCGGCTTTTAATGCAGCCCTTTTGTGTACAATACAGTGCGATGTACAGTGCAGTGTGTGCAATGTACAGTACATTATGTACAATGACATGCTACTGTGTTACTGTGCCATGCTTTGGTCCAGTAATCCTCTTCTTCTCTGCTCTGTCAGACGCAGCCTGCAGATAAGAAGGTCTGCCCACTCGTGTGTGAACTCTGATGTGAGAGCGCATTGTCCCCAGCTGGAGAGGCAACATCAGCGCATCTATAGCATGACCACCGCAGGCGCAGGTCTGTGTTAGAGCCTGCTGCGGCCTTTTAGTTTGTCTAACATAATTATGAAGGTGATGGCAGGAGGTAATGTGAAGGATCAGTAATGGGCCTCTTTCATGACTGTGGCTATTTTAAAAAGGACAGCAGGCACTTGTTTCTTAGAGGTAACAGCAGGAGAATAAAAAGGTGAGATTCATCCTGCGCCATATCAAGACATTTAAAGTTAGAAAATACATCCTTGAAGGATCATTTCAGATCCTGTACTTTGTCTTGTATGTCCAATTGCAGGGAAGGGGACACAGAAATGCAGACAAACTGGTTTGTGTCAGTTTTTAAAGACAAAAAAGTCAAAATTTTCGGAAATGTGAAGATTTTCTGGTTTCTTTAGTCTTCTGTCACAGTAAACTGAATATTTTGAATACTTTGGGTCTTTTTTTTTTTAACCATTTTTCCAACCAAACAACACACTGAATAATTGAGGAAATAAAGTGAAAAGTTACACGATTCTTGTTAAAAATAATAAATATATATGTTGGCATTAGATGCGTGTGAATAACAGGTTGTTGGCATCAGGAAATCAATGATCAGATTCGTGAACGTTTTCCTCCAAATAAACACAGAGGCAGTAAATACACTTATTGCTGTATTTCGAGTTACTGTTTATTTAAGGTAGCGTCTGGAGTCGGGAGGAAGTCTATAGAGGCGCCACTTCCTGAGGCTAACCAATCAGAACAGAGTGAGCTCATCAGGAGGCGGGTCTTAAAGAGACAGACGCTAAAAAGAGGCTGAACTGAGGGGCTGAATAAGATAAATAGTTTTTAAAAGATAAAAAGATATTCCAGTCTTTGCTTAGTCTTCATTTAGAGTCTAAATTGAAATATGTAGCTCTGCCCTCCTCAGACAACGTGATGCCACTGACACTGTACATACATACGTACATAATTGATGGTTCCACGTAGGAGCTACTATGTTTTGGCTGGATCAGGTATCTCCAACCGGGAGACACTCCTTGTAGAGTAACTGTATGCCGGCCTTTTGTGCGTCGTGACATGTGACAACTATAAGATCTGTGATCAAATCTGTGATAATGTGACGTTTTCTGGTGAACGCCCGGATGAGGAAAACGTGCTGCGTTCGCTGGGTTGGCTTAAGAGCCTGCATTACTGTTACATCATAACATGCATTTATTCAAAGATAAATATCAATATAATATATTTCCTATAATATTCCTATAATACCTTGTTTTGCCATGAGCAATAGTCCACAACCCAGATAGGTTTAGTTTGGTATTGGCTGAGAAAATGTTCACAGTAACAAGCTGGAAATCAATTCAAATAATTTATCAAAACAGTTGGCGATTACTTTTCCATGATCTATAAATAATTGCGGCAGCTCTGTTTTGCTGTGCAATTTTCTGGGTTGACAAGCCTGATAATTAGACTGAAGTGCACCTTTATTTCACTTTATTCAGCCTGACATGGCGCTCACGTTAGCCAATATCTGACTGGGAGTAGAAGAGGTTATTTTTGTTGTCTCTTGCCCTCAATGCTCCGTAGAAAGTTGAAGAAACGCACTGATTTCTGAACTGTTATTTCCGTCTGGTCATCTTCTGGTGAACATTGTAGAAAGTCTTTATTCTTAATCTCAAATACAGTTTTGTGCAACTGAAATAACTTCTAATTCAGTAACGATGTTCCTAAACAAGTTAGGAAAAGTCTGATTTTCAGATAGACTATAACAGGCTCAGACTCACCGTCACCTGACTGGGAGCAGAAGGGTCTGATGGATGGATAAGGACAGCTGAATTAATGCATCACCACATAAACCCATGTGTACTGAGTCTCTCATTGAAAATATGGTAATAATAAACTTCTGCTTTTTGTCTTTTTGACTTCATCTTCGGTGCCTGGGGATAATTTCTGATACCGTGTTGTTTTTAAATGCTGACGGACACAGCGCAGTCTCCAGTTACACAACATACAAAAGGCATGAAAAATATTAGGTTTTAACTTACAACATGACAGCGAGAACTTGGCGAGATGTGAAGGAGGGAACATGCAAGAGAACACATCCGCTCCACACATGTGTTCCCCTCCTTTAGACGAGCCACCAGAACGGGAATCTGAACCAGACCAAATACAATGGACAGCCAAAGGGCCTCACTGTAGAGGGATGAACTCCGAAGTCTGCGGCAGGAGGGGGGTACGGTTGGCGCCGCAGCCAAACTCACTAAATCACTAGACTAATGTGCAGCAGGCTTGTCATCTCTGCATCTCACACATGCACAAAAAACATCTGTATACTGTCTTGAGCCGCCCTATACACAGCAAGTCAACCTCAAAGCTCAGAAGATCGCAGCATTAGACCACATCAATGCATGAATCAATTAAAAGCGGTTTGCTAATTGTCATGTAAAGATCAGATGGACGTTATGTATTGGAGGAGGGGGGAGAGAAAAGATTAGATGAGACAAAAAAAAGGTCATGTAGAGGTAGAGGAAGGGCAGATGAGTCTCAGGGTAGAAAGAGAGGAACGGGAGGAAGAGAAAGCAATCCTCAATTCGACTGCGCTTTAGGCTCCAGGAAAGACAACATCTGTAGAACAAATTTCTTTCCACTCGACTTTTGTGTTTTGTTTTTTTTTTGCTCTCCAGAGAGAGAAAAAAAAAGACAAAACGAGTGTGAAATTCCCAAATACACAACCATGTGCCTGTACACATAAATACAACAACAAAAACATTAAAGTTTCTGACGTCATTTATGCCTCTTAGAAGCAAAAATGGTGAAAACAGTTTATGATTTATTGCCTCGTGGTATGTTGATTGCAGTTTGGCAAGGTCCTATTTAAAAATGATAATTAAGCCATACGTCGTGCAAGCAGAAGACGGTGAACTCATTATCAGTAGTGACAAATTAGGAGATTTTAACTCAGTGCTACAAAAGTGGCACCATCCCTAAAGCAGATTGAGAGTGATGTGGGCTACAAAGGTTAATTAAACGCCGTTGGACAATTTATCAGGTAGTGAAAAGAGAAAAAGGAAAAAATGGTGAGTAAAGGAGGAGGAGGAGGAGGAGGAAGCTACCTGAATAACAGTCTGCAAAACCTTTCTGGGGACTGAGTGTCAGACCTTTTCTACAAACACACACACACACACACACACAAACACACACTCCCTGGGGTCAACATGTGGGGTGACAGACGTGGAGCGAAGGGGCCCACGGTGCTGCAGCAGCCTGCAGTTGATTTAGGATTTTTGAATGTGGGCCAAAATTCCTGAAGGAGCAGAGAAAGAAGGAGGAGGCCTGCCATAAAAAACCAGCCCCGAACTGGGGTATAAAAAAGTAGAGAGAAAAAAGGAGAATGTGGTGAATATGAAATAAGTGTGTGTGTGTGTGTGTGTGTGTGTGTGCAGACATGCCGGTGTTGCTATGGTGAAACGAGATTCTGGGAATAGGAGAATTCCTAATGGGAACATTGGGGGAGCAGCGATATCCAATGGTTCACATGTGCATATGTAGGCTCAGTACAGGGGGAGAAGAAAAAGAGAAGAGGGACGATCGGGGTCAAGGACGGGCGAAAGTGAGACTGAAAAATAGAAGGAAAACAAGGTCAGGGTGTCATTTAAGAGGGACGGGTGTGCACACTCAGAGATGATTGTTTATTACGTACTAGCACCTTGGATTAAGATGCAGTCATTAGTTAATTAAGTCTATTGACAGAAAATTAATCTGCAACTAGTTAAAGTTTGGTTTGTGGACAAAATATGACATTTTAAGTTTCATCTTCAGCTTTAGGAAACAAACAAATAATCTTCTGATTCATCGATGGTGAAAATAATCTGTTTACGACTGTTTATAATGGACAAACACTAGGCTAGAGTAACAGGAATAAAGCTTTTTCTGTGTCATCTCACTATATTAATGAGAGAATTGCTGAAAGCTCTTTTCTCCATCCATATGCATTTCATCACCTAAAGCTAAGCAAACAGCGTTTCCCTGTCGTCATCCATCCATGTCAAACCCCTTTATAACCTGTTGGATCAGAGGACAAACTATTTGTTTGAGAACTTGCAGAACTCCTCTTCCTGAGAATGAGTCAACCACCATCTCATTTCTCTTTTTTTTCTCCGGTTTCTCCAGAGGCAGCATTTTTTTTTTCATTTCTCATGAAAAATGAAATGAAAGACCTACATCTTACAACATGAATCACACATGTTTCTTTGCATAAATCAATCATGACGTACAAGATTTATTGCTTCTCTATTTTTAAATCATGTCCAAGATGCATTATTTATTCCTGTCACTAGTCAGCAACCTACAAGTGACCATGTTGCCAGAAAAAAAAAAAAAAAAAATTAAGACAAAAATCATCATCACCATTAATAAAACTACTGAAAATAATGTAGTTTTAAAAGATCTCTGTCTTGAAGTATAAATATGACACACAATGAATAACATACTGTATCTAGTAAAGGCGAAACAGTGGCAGGGAGACATTGTATATCTGTATTAATGTAAACTTCATTTAATTAGCATGATAGCTGAGCAGCTTATCCCACAAAATCAGCTGTTACGTCATCATATTTATGTCATATATATATATATATATCGCTATCAGCTCAGATGGAGAGTGTGAACTGTCTGGGCTGAGTCTTAGCGACCGCTGCCGCTCATTTTATTGATGGAGCATCAAGCTGCAGCCGGTGTTGGTGTTTGGGGGTCGATTGCATGTTGGACCCAGACTAATACTCCTCAGGTTTGTTTCAGATACTGAAGAAATCATCCCTGCACTAATTAATTCCCTTCACACCAGCATTATCTGACATGCATCTCTGGTTTTTTTTCCAGCCCTGTTGATAAATATTAGTTATATTTTCCATGACGGTGTCAGATGTGCTCACACATACATTAACGTCTGTTCTTAGCCATGCGCTCCTGTGTACATCAGAGCTGGTTTTAGCTCAGCCTGGACTTGCAGTGATCCTGAGCTGAGCGTTAAAACAAGAACCGGCTCGGTGAGTCTGTTTCAAACGGAGAACCTCTGTGTGTTTTTTTTTTTTTCTCCCTTCGTCTTTATCAGCACCTTCTATTTATAGCACCTCCACTGCAGCGGTGCAGCTCAGTACAGTATGTTCCATAAAACACAGGCCTCTCCTGACCACATCCCCTGGCATGTCTCTGCAGTCGTCTACCGCTGCTGTGTGTGAGTGTTGGAGTCATCCAGGGAGGCGTAGACACATAAAAGGAGTAATTTATCTACTATGATCCATTCAGAAACACCAATACAAGGACACACAAACACACACACACACACACATTGAGGGACACACATGCTAATTAAGTTGATTTTCTACCCAAAATATGATGACTACCAATAACCTAGTGCAAAGTTATTCTATAATGAAGACAATGTAGTTTTAGTCCGATACTTTTCTTGCTCAAAAACACTTTCATTCACATGAAGGACTGGTCAAATGTCAGAGACACGTCAAGAACTGGAGGTGGAGAACTGGACATTGGAGGATTACAAACACACCACTGGATCGATCGGATATGAGCAGCTCTGATCAGACTGAGAGGCCGACAGCACGTAGAAAAAAATCAAAGGTCAAGACTGAGCTAGCAGCTTATCCTGAAGACGCTACAGCATATTAACTTCCTGGTTTGGGTCATTCTGAACCAGCAGACGTGAAAAAAGCATAATGTTCAAATGTGTCAATGCTGTGTCCCAAGTCTGGCTGAGAAATATTTAAAGTGGTTTTTAATAGTACCTGCAACACATAAATAAACACACACACACACACACACACACACGGTAGGTGTGTCAAACCACGCTGGCACAATTTCAGTTCAACTAACCTTGACAGACTTGGCTGAGGTTCACACAAGAGATGCTTTGCCAAAAGGCACGTGGGAAATTTATGTAATACAGATAACACCTCAGCTGGCAGCGTAAACAGAGGTCAAACACAACAACAACAACAACAAAAGAAAAGAAAACAACACAGAGGCACAACAACAACGCCGACGTGAGACACGAGAAGAAGAAGAAGCGGGAAGGATCGTCGCTTGAAAGCGAAAATAAAAGTGGACACAAAGTGAAAGTCGTTTCACTCATTAGGGAACGATATTTATGTAAACATGAGTCATACATCTGGGCTCTGATATCATTAATGATATCACTCATGCTGGCAGAGACTAAAGCCTCTGCTCAGTTAATGTTCAACCAACCATCAAGCTAAATAAAAAGAGGTTTGAATTTCATCCAGCTTTATTAGGCTCGATAGCTCAGCCTTTCATTGGCAGCTGGCTGCAGAGGGAAACTGTTCCAATATGGCTTTAACTAGTCATGGCATGTTGAAACCAGCACACGAGGGCTTTAATGAGAAGGTGCAGAACATTGTTCACTGGAACGGGTCCAAAATACAGTACAAAAGATAAGACTGATGCATTCCTGTGTGCCCATCCCCTTTAAAAACATTCACAGTACTTGTTTGTGCTCGTTATTCACCTGTAATGAAGCCGCCACCAAACTCTTCCTAAAACCTGGACGTTGTAATTCTCCGCCTTTAATTGGAGTCATCAAAGGTTCACTTGATTCGTGCGGTGAAGGAGTAGGACGAGCGGGCAGGGAAGACGGGAATATTTGTGGCCTGACAACAAAAGAGCTGGAATGTCCTTCTCTAAACTAGCTAACGCCGCTGCCCACCACTCTCAAGACATTTCTGCCCCTTCTCTAACCGTCCTCTTCTTTTTTTATATTCTCTCCGTCTTTGCCCCTGCAGGAATAGCGGTCTCGTCTTGAATATGGAAATATTCTTCGTTATACGGAGCTTTTGTAACTGTGTTTACAGCAATTTGGACATAATAAATATGCTGACTGCAGATATTTTGGCTTTTGTTTTTTTTTTCGAGTCTCAGAGAGACGACACAATGAGAGCCTTTTTTCTCCAGCTGAAAGGGAGCGTTTGAAATTAACACCCGCACCTCTCAGGGTTGAGATTATCACTTACCAGCGCATGCTATCAGACCCTACTCACCATAGATACATATACACCAGTCATAAACAGCCAGTATAGAGCCATATGAGGCCGCGTGCTCCTACATGTACTCCCTCAGAGCACAACAACAAAATGACCCACTTTCTCTCCCAACCAGGATATACAGCACAACCACACTGATGTGTTACTCATTAATCTCGTAAACCAGCAGCAGACGCTCAGCTCTTTTTTTTTTGGTCCTTAATTAGAGGTGAATGACACAGTGAGGTGTCATCCTGCTCGCTCTTGATTGAGACGGCGAGGCCGGTCTGTACTTTGAAACCTGTGATTGGCAGTGCAGTAGCATGCCGGACTGTATATTACATACAGTAATATATAATGTGGCGGGGGCAACTGTTTGAACAAGAACTTGTGCTCCTATCACTCTGTGCTGCACCTGCTCTGGGCCTCAACTGACACCACCTCCAGGAAAGATCGGGGGCAGAGGGAGGAGACATACGGGCCTCATACCTTATAGATCCTTTACATGTTGAGCATAAATATACGCAGAACTGCTTTAGATCTGTTATTAAGCCCAGATCAGTGACATTAGCATGGCTTACTGAAGTGTGACCGGATTTATGCATATAGCACATACTATATCTAAAGCTGATTATCCACAAGCTATATTTGTGCACGCAGTTATTTACACACATTTTTTCTATTGTCATATATAATAGTCATACATGGGAAAAAGCTGGATGGATTACTTCAGGTTCACTGCAGCCACTGGCCATGACGGTAGCCGTGATGCGATTACCATTTATATCAGTGCCCTTTAATTAGAAATTAGCACATTACACAATCCACTCAGCCCTGATAGACATGTAACTGCCACGCAGGGTTCAAAAGCGCTGAACGTTCAGCCGCCATAAAACAAAGCTAGAGAGCAGCATAAAAGCATACTTTCCCATAAACGCATTAAAATGTCTTTAAATGTCTTTGCTGTCAGAGCAGCTGTCACCGTAGTGTCAGGAAACAGGAGCTCCCAGTGAAACTTGTGAACTTACTTCGAACAATGTGTCCAGTCTGGTTCGCTAGAAGAACTCGTTCATTGTTAGCTTGAAACCGGAGGCCACTTGATACAATCATATCTGTTTCACACCATGAAATCCAGTTGGCCGTCTGACAGAAGCTGCTGCTGCAGCGTCCAGTAATTCAGGCAGCTCTGTGAGGAGCTTAAGTGACAACACCAACGTAACTTGTTGTCTAAGCTGTGATGACTGGATAGAGCCGCTACCGTTACATTTATCTAGCAAACATTTCAGCTGTCGTCGGTATGTCAGTCGTCCTCAAGACACTTTCCCATCAGCCACCAGTTTTTATTTGTGTGATCAAACTCAACATATACTTTAGAGGAAGTCTGTAGATTTGAGCTTTTGAAGATGTGAAATGAATGTCAGCGTTAAAAAGGGAACACGACTTCTTAAATTGCTCATCGTACTTAGACGTCGGGAGGTAGACGTGAACTTTTTTTGATGGTTGAACACAGCAATCTTCTAAATTGACTTAAAGGTACCGCGTAGACTTTTAAAGCCAGACATGACTATAATGAAGAAGAAGAAGAAGAAGAAGAAGACTGCTTCCCATCAGCTTGAAATGCATTCAGTACTTTTCTAAGACCTCAAGGATACACAAAATGTGTTTTGGTGAAATTGGACCCAACTGGACCCAATCAGAAATACCCCAAAACCCAAAATAACAGTTGAATAGTCTTTGGAAGTGCAGGCGTGTTGCGTGGCGTTGAGAAGTCTCGTCTTGTATCACTCCTACACTGCCGGTGAGCTCTGTGCCATGTCTCCAATATAGCACAGACCTTATTTTCCTTGGCATCAACTGCTGCATATTCTTCCTCTCGACTACTGCTGAAGTTGCCCCAAATTCCTTTTTGGATTTGGATTTACTCGCAGTGAAAAAAAAAACAAGGTATCGAGGCATATGAAATGTGATTTAAACAACAGCAAGACAATCCAACCAATCCGCAAAGGACCTTTCAGTTGACCTTTGCACCAGTCTACTCCAGTCAAAATACAAACACAGCTCTGAGAGGTTAGCAATTACTACCAGGAACAGTGTTACCAACATCGCACCACAATCACTTTCTAACCTCTGTCAACTGTGGCTTTCAGTCGGCTCGAGCCCTCCCACTGACCCCAAACAGAGCCCGTAGAGTCTCTAAAACAGATGCTGACACCATCACGTAATAATGAATGAAATAACACACTATCAATAGAGAGCTACAAAAGAGGAACATTTTGCGATTTGCTGAGAAGAAGGCAAACCCCTCCCTCCCCTCCACTTCCTCTCTATGAATGAGAGCTGTCCAAGAAACCGCACAAAGTTTCACAAAGTGCCACCTACTCTATCTCCTCGACGCTGTAACCGAACATTACAGCTGCACCTTGTTTATCCTGCACGGCAATAGAAACTGTGTGGTGTAAAATCAGACACACACACAACCAAAAAACCCTGAAGTTATATTTACAGCATGAAGACAAAACAACAAATGAAGTCACACAAAGACACTAATTCAGGCTGTTATTAGCCAGTTATTGTCTCTTCACTTCCTGGAAATGTCATTCAGCAGGATGCTTGGTAAATGTCTTTCTGAATTAATCCCTTACTTACTAAATTGCTTCTACTCGACTCTGTTCAGACATCCAAGAGCCTCGAGGCAGGTTATTAAGTTAGTTTATTGATTACCAAGAAAACAAATGCTTATTCAAATGTCACAAACAGAAAAAGAAGACGGCATTAATACAGCCACACATGGGTTCAGTTTAAATGTCACCGGGTGTCTCTTCGGTCGTCTTCTGGTTAGAGCCAGACACGGCATGAACGGCCATAAGAGGAAATTCAATTCACTCAAATTGAAAGTGAGGTTTTGGTACAGGATCTGCGTTGGGATTACACCAACCAGGTGGTGAGTTAAACTATCGGAGAAAACACAAGTAATTCAACCGCTGGCTCTGAGCCCGCTCACAGTTTGTCTCTCCTGCTTTATGGATCCCAGATATTCCCTGGTTGAAAATAAATGTCAGCACAGCTCAGAGATAATCTCTGTATGAATCTGAACATGTGAGACTCTGTGTGTTTTATCTGACTGCGTCCATGTGGATGTTTGTACATATTTGTCCATTTGATTATGTGTGTCCGTGTTTGTATTTGCGCCCATGCCCAGGTCGGGTATGTGTGTGTGTGTGTGTGTGTGTGTGTGTGTGTGTGTGTGTGTGTGTGTACTCTGCGAGTGTGTACACCAGTGTGGGAAAGTGATTCCCCTGATAGGTATGACAGATGGGCAGGGAGGGGCTGAGCTCCTTCTCTGTGCCACCTGAGCAGCACGAGGACGGGATGTGTGTGCGCAGCGTCCGTGTTTACCTCTCATCCCTCTGACTGTTTAGAGTCTGACGCCGTAGCTTCCTACAAAACTGGATTAATTGCATATTACAACAGAAAGAAACTGTCTACTAACATTTGAGTAGGCTTCCTGTTGCTGGCGCTGACCGCCACTTTCACAGATTATAGCAGATGTAGCCAATAAACGTTTGTGCTGTTAGGCTGTAATTATAGTTCTGGAAAGATACACATCCTCTAAATGCCTGTGTGCAGAGACGAAGAAGAAGAAGAAGAAGAAGAAGAAGAAGAAGAAGACAAAGTTGTGACCTGTCAGTGAGGCACATGTTTAGCCTGTGGATAGAGATGGTGATAAAGTGCAAATTCAAAACTTTTTCTGCTGCAACTGTGATCTAAATTTCATCTGCAGACGTAAAAGAAAAACACCAGACCGATGTCTAGGATGACGTTGCAGGGAGATGTGGAAATGTTTATCGCTGCCACACAAGCGTGAGGAGAGAACACGTAATACATAACGCACTGCCAAAACATATTGTTCTTATTTTATGTGTTTAGTGTTGAATTCTGCCTAATATGAGCAAAATGTAAATTTTGAAGCGAAATCTTCTACAACGCATGAAGCTGTCGTCTTTATATTCCTCCCTCGTGGTGCTCAGGGGATTGACAGAGAAAGCTCATATACATATATCCTGTCTGCAAAGTGAAAATCCCCCAGGAGAGCTGCAGCTTTCTTGGTATTTGGATACTGTGCTAATCCATATTGCATTTTTGGTCGTTTTTCAACTTACTGGACAGCTTTGATAGAAAAACATGTCTGTACGTATGAGGCTGTACATCTCATGTCATGTACTGTACGAGCTGTACAGTACATGACACCCACCCCTAAAACCAAATGTGATATCTGCACCTGAGGAAATGAGACACTGTGTTCTAGCATGGAAAAATAAAACCAACCCCACCTCCTCAACCAGTCTTTTGACTTCTTGACACTATCAAGGTATCACCGTAACTGTACACTCACAGATCCCATTGATGTAGGTTCACAGTTAATTAACTATGTGCAGAAAAAAGGAATATAGGGTGACCTGGAAGAAAGTAAGTCAGCTTCCAGGGGTGTCCACAGACGCTGTGAAGGTGTTTCTTACCTCAGTTGTCTTCACGTCAGTGTCGTTTCTTTACGTTTGATCCCAGCTTTCATCCCAACACAGGTCTCAGGGGAAGTCTGTAATCAGAACAGACAATCTGTGATTCCTCCTGCACCTTTGTCAACAAAAAGAAAAAACATCCAGCCAGAGAGCGCGCACAAGGAAATCCACACAGCCACTGATGCATGAGACACACTGCCAAGTCAGGAATGACATGGGAGGAGTCTCAGAGTTTAAGAGAGGAAAAGAAAAGCGAGGTTTTCTTGTCTATGCAAAACGATGTTAGATTTTCATGTGATCAGCTTAACACTAAAAGGCTTAGTAGTCTAATCCTTTAGCCAAATAAAGTGTCTAACTTAAGGCTTAGGCTGGCCAGGGGAATCAAAGGGAGTTTAGAGTAGGAACCTTGCTAGACTTTCAAAAAGGGGCAGGGGTACACATTATCTGTTCAGGAATGCTCAGCGAGAGAGTGGCCTCTGCACTACATGCTGCAGGTAATCTCTCTCCAATACAACAAGGCCCATTATTTACACCAGTGGTGCTATCATTAAAGAAAGGCTTTCAGGCGGTAATAAGCAGAGAGCTTGGCTGAGTTGGGATATTATCATTACTCATCCTTAAACTGAAGATGTCACAATCCTGGCAGCGAACGTGAATGAAGAGCTCTCACCCCTCAACAAATATCACGAAAGTGCACATGAGAAAGGCACTAATAATAATAAACACGTCGGTGTGAGTAACTGTTGCAAAAGTCACGTTGATCATTGCCGAGGAGGAGCGTGCACGCTTGGAAAACCTGCGCAAGAAATATTACAACATTTTTCTTTCTTAGAAGCGTATAAATCCAACAGCTTTGGCCTTGATGTGTGACTGTTTAAGAACATTATATTCCATCTGTACGTCACATTCAATCACTTTCTACTGAACGTGACCAAATCTGCCTCTTTGCATCAGATCGGAGAAAAAGTGATCTGGCACAGGCGAGTTGAATAATGCTTCACACACACACAGAGAGGCTTAAATACACACACACACACACACACACACAGATAAAAATCTAAAATACAGAACACAGTTTAGCTGAGACTGGAAGTCAATCCAGATGCTGACATGTCTTGGATAGTAGCCACACGCAGAAATGTGAAACTGTGCACATTTTTATGTGTAGTGTGGGATGCAATATATGGACGCACTTTATACACATTATTATAATACAAAAACATCCAAACTAGAAAATAATCTACAAGTATTCTGATAATTAATGATTCTTTTTTTAAGAACAGCTTTTAAAATGTGGTGATTGTACAGTGAATTAAATATCATATTGGCTTGTAGGAAATTGTGAAAAATGATAAATCCAGACGATAATTGGCAGATTAAATGCTAATCAAAACATTTGTTTTGTTACATATAAATACAAATCATTTCAGGAAACAGTTAAATTAGTTTCATTGTATATTATTAGTTATGTATGGACTGAGTTGCGTATGGACTGACGCATTAAAACACACACACACGCACACACACACACACACACACTATCTGTTATTACAAAAATAACTGTCTGTGTCTGTGGCATACATATCCATATCTGCTGACATTTAGCCAAGTAGCACGATCACCTTTCCACCTGACTTGGCAGGCAACGCCACATAAGGCCACGACTATCTTACACTGAGAAATGGATCCAATAATTGTTCTTGGATGCAGACAAACGTGACGCTTCTTCGCGTGGCCTTTCACTATCGGATTTTACAAATCAAAGTCAGTGCAGAATTTCACAATTTCCTACAGGCCAGATGATAGCTGTGCTGCCAAACTTTTAAGTACTCTGAACTTCTGTATTTGGCATTTAAAGCTGCAGGACTTTTTGATTTTTAACAGAATGCACTGAAGAGGTTTTAACACTTTAGTGACTGTTTTATTTTGAAAGGATCTGTGTGTCTTTATATGCTCATATATTTCATCTTAATTCCCCCACCACTGGCCACGCCCATAAGTCAGGTCACAGGTCACGGATCAAGCGCTCAGGTGAATGTTTCTTTAAGCCACACCCCTCGTTTGTTTTCATTACAAAGTGCAGTGAGTCAGTGTGGCCGTGCATCTGATTCAGCGGCTAATCCATATGCTAAGCCAGCTCTCAGCCACTCAGGGAGGGATAAATATGCATCGGCACAGGTGGGCCAGATAAGAGAGCCAGCTGCTTGGAGCAGAGTTAAACCTGAGAGCACTCGAACCCCTCAACACTGCTCGCTGCTTTATGTGAACCAGACTAGAACAAACAATTACCTTCATCATCGATTCATCTGCTGGTTATTTCCTCCATTAGTTGTTTTGTCTATAAAAATGTAAGAAAATGCCGAGAAACGTCCATCAGCGAGGTTACATCCTCTAACGTCTTCTTTTGTCCTGAGCAGCGTGTTCACAACCCAAAAATATTCAGATTATTATCAATGACTAATATTGTTTTAATGAGTAAACTTTAAAGAACTGTGCTAGCTGTTTCCCCTTGTTTTCAGTCTTTATGCTAAGCTAGGCTAACTATATCCTGACTCCAGCTCTGTATTCAACACAGTTTTTATCATTTATCTACAACAGTATCCAGCACGGGGTTTATCTGTTGGCCTGTGTGATGTTGAAATTAACAAACTAACTAGGGCGGATAAAAATATTGCCTCGGGTCAGATTCTGCGGGACCAGACGGGTTCGGGTCTGTAGAGCTCTAGTTTACATACGTTGTAAACTGGAGACACATGTTATAGTGTTATACAGCAAAGGCTTAAATAAAGTGCATTGTTGGACTTTTTATTCTCTCAGTAGATAACGTCCTGGCTGCCGAGCGGATTCGGTCGGGGACTCTTGGCTGCAGGCTGTTTCTGAGAGCTGCTGTCATGCCTACAACTAGGACTTTCTAATAGAAGTGGGCCAAGTGCTCTCGGTGCCAGAGAAAGGCCTCAAACAGGAAATGTTGCAGGCTCGCTGACGCTGCGCCAAACCACCCGCTGAATCAACTCCATCTGTTTGCATATTATGCAAATTAGACCTGAGTTACTTAGGTGTAAATCAAAGTATGTGTGTGTTCTTTTGTGTGAGAGCTCCTTTCCAAATCAGATTATAATCTACCACATTAACATCACACTTATCTGGACTCTGCATTTCCACTGGAGCTCCTGCCTCCACTGAATAAACTTCATTTCCTTTATTTTGACTTAGTTACAGATGAGTACAGCATGTATGCCATCAATGCTCATACCAGCTCTAATCCAATTCATTGTTCCTCCACCGCTGTGTGTACACAATAAGTCATTTCCACGTGGGATTAATCCGGCGAGTTTTACTTTTAGAGCAATCTGTTGATTTGCATAGTTTAAAAGCTTAGCTGTTGCGTGTTGACTCAAACACACACACACACACACACTGTGCTGATGTAACTGAGCCAATGAGGAGATTGATCAGCTGGGCCGGATCCAAATTAAGCCCCTCTCCTCCCTCTCCTTCTTCACCTCTTCCTGGACCAGAGGAAGAAAGCAAGCAAGAAAAAGAAAACAGTAAAAGACTGGATGATGTCTTGACACCCATCGCAGAAAAAGGAATGACTGGCTCTCAGATGTCTGACCCATTTTCTGCTCTCGCTCTCCTCCTTTCTGTTTAATTTCCTTCCTCTCTCTAATCTACAGTAAAGAAGCTCTCTGACTCAAACCTACACACTAAAACACATCCATAAATACCTGCTTTATAGTATGGAGCTGCCAATGCTGTGCTTGGGCTGCCAACACTTTTATAGTCTCTGTGTGGGCTTGTATAGGAATGTGTGTGTGTGTGTGTGTGTGTGTGTGTGTGTGTGTGCCCTATGCAAGGCGGGCACGTGTATGTATAATGAGAGGCCTGTGTTCCAACAGAGACGGTTCAATAATCAATTATTCACTTGCTGGAAATACACTGGTGCTCATATCTAATAATAACATCAGCTGGGACGACTTTTAGATGCAATATGTATTTACTGTGTTTCTGAATAATCTAATTGAGCCACATTAGAGCAAGATGTATGTAATTACACACAAAAATGGGGAGAAATTTCCCCTGGTAGTACTGGGGCGTGTTAGGGGCGTGTTAGCATTTTAACATCATGTAATAATCTGCGGCTTTCTATTTTTGAGCGTATGTGCTGTTCGGTGCGGTTACAGCAGAACTGTGTTTCTGAGAAGACATATTTATTGTTGCTATATTTGCATATGATGAGATTTGGTATCAAAGCAGCAACATGTGCGTGTTTGAAGTAAATCTACGTTGCATTTTGGGTCAAATATCTCTAAAGATTTTTGTTTCTGTTTGGGTAAAATGACCCGTTATTAACGTAGCGACACTGAAAATCAACGTCAATGTGAGTATGAGTTGTCTCTGTCTTTTTGCTTTTCGTTTGCTTTGTCGTTTAAATAAACCTGCATTAACAGATTCACTCTCAATGTTTCAGACAGACATATATTGTATTATGGTTATAAAATGTAATTCGGGGGACTTCACCTTTAAAATCATACTGAAAGAACGCGAACAAATGGACGCCTCGAAGGTCGGAAATCATAGTTAATAGGCTAAGCCTTGCAAAACAGCCGGAATGGTCCTTTAAGTTAATGTACAGCAGCAGCACAGGCTTAAGTGACAATCTGTGGAAAAACAAGGCAGGCAGAGGAGACGAGGAGTTGGTTTCGGCTAACACATGTGCCATCTCTCCATTTATGCTAATTCCTCACTCTGATGTTATGTTTATACCTTCACTTTCTGTCTCACACACAAACATGAGTAGAAGGTCATCAGGGGCCATGTGGCTGCTTTGGCACGGGAGAGGACTACAGATGTGAAAGTAGGGAGAGCTCACTCTGGGGACAGCTGGAGCCCGTCCAACCCGGACAAAGGTCAGGGACGCGACAGCGAGAGAAGCCAACCAGCGCTCGGAGCTCTCTTCTCACGGCCCGGCCAGCTCGTCAGCCTGGGCCTCCGTCCAGTCTCATCTTCTCCAAATACTCCACAAGCCACTACTTAGACATATTCTTCTTACAAACACCCAAAACAGAATGCATGTCCAGGGTCAGACAACACGCTCTTTATATCAGCGTGCTATCGAAGTCATTTGCATCAAAAGATATTTCATTGTCATTGAGGACAAATGACTGTTTAGATATAGTATGCTGTTAACGTCATACAGGACTGTTGGCAGCGTTTTGCTCCACTTATTGTCATCTTGCATTAAACAAAGTCAACAAACAGTTGTTGGGGCACAGCATTAAACACTCACTGGAGACAGGCCGGGTGAAAAATAGACCCTAAGTGCTTTCATGTACATCTCTATGTACAGTCCTGTGAGTGTCTAATGTGTCCTCACAGGGCCGTTAAAGCTTGAGTGATAACATCTTGACTAAGAAAAGCTGCCTACATGTGTTCGTGAACATTAATGTGTGTGTTTAGATGTTCTCCTCATGTAAAAGCATGTTTGTACGTTAATGCATATCAATTGTGCGACTCTTTTTGCATCACTTTCGGTGTCCAGTGTTACCGGGTCAAAGCTGCAGCTGCAGAGTGGCGGTGTGATTGCCTCACACTTCGCCTATTGAGTTTCCTGCTATCCGGGCCAGCTATGTTGGGGGAAACATGAGCCGTCCTCTGCATCAAACAAATAGAGATAGTGCAGAAAAAAGCCCAGCATATACCCACACATAACATACAACACGGCTCTCGCCACATGCCAACACATGAAAGTGTGTTACTGTTCAACATCAGCGAGGTGCTTACTGTGTGTTGATTGGCTGCAGTTAAGACAACTCAGATGAGGAATGTGCACTTCTGCCAGATCAGCAAGTCTCTTGATCTTTTTTTTTTTTTTTTTTTTTTACAAAGACAAACGCATTTACACACAGAAGTTCGCACAGAGCCTCGGGGCTCCTGGCGTTAAAGTTGGCATCCTGGACCTCCCGGTACGTGGCTCTCCATCCCTCTACTTGGCTAGCAGGTAACGCTAAAACTGAAACAGGTAGAGATGAAACGCTAAAATGTCGCTTTTTTTTATAATAAAGTGAAAGCAGGTTGAGGTGGAGCTCTGGATGAGGACGTGTTCAACATTTCAGCTGCATGTAGGATGAGCGTCTTTGTAATCTTAAAGAGTTTTAGCGTTAATTTCTTCCAAACTACACTTGACGTTCTTAAAGGTTCAATTACAGTATTCACAGCAGCATGGCTGAAAACGAGGATTTCATTTTATTTTTTTAAAGGCAGACTGCCAGCACACAAGCAGTCGCTCCATCTTTTCTTTTTAATTATTTCTAGTTTCACACAAAGAACTGCACAAATTTCCCTTTCAATAATCTACACACCTTCCACAAAGCAATTATTCCAATAATTAAAAACTCATTTGCAGCGCCGAGTATGAAAAGAATATTGATATTTGAATTGCATGCTGTTCTTTTCAGTAAAAACACCCCAAGATAAAGATATTCAGTTTACTGTCCAATATGTCAAAGAAGAAGCATCTGAGAATATATATAAAATAATATGTAATAACAGGTTAAAAAGGTTAAATCCAATAAGGCGAAAACGTGATATAGAAAAAAGACACAATAAAAGCTCAAATTCACGTTAATCTCAGTGATTATCTCGCGTTTTCTCTTTTCTCTGGATTAGAAACAGTCTCAACTTGTCAAGGGCACAAGAAGTGAGATCATAATGAAGGAAAAGATGACAAATAACAGGCACTAAACTGTCAGAGAGGTGACTGACTCACTTGGGTTTCCTGTTACCAACGTGCCATCCACAAACACATCGTTCCCACCTGCATATACAACGGCAGACGATTTCCGCCACCATCATTATACGACCACACCGCGACTGCACAAACACACACACACACACACACAAAGGAAGGGACCCATCTGTTGGTGATTCCTTCAACAAATACAACACTTTGGAAGCGGGAAAATACACGAAACTCTCAGTGTACAAATGATTCAACCTTCACGGCAGGTAACATCAGAAAAAGAAAAAAGTGCTTGGTGAGCAATAACAGAGCAGGTCAGTCACACTTCAAAGAAGCTCAACTAAACTCTGAAGTGATCTTTAACCTCACAGACAGTCATAACATAAACCAAAGTCTAATTCTTCACACACGGGAATATGTCACTTTCACACACACTGTGAGACACGGCTGTAACACGACTACTGTGGACACCAGGCGTGTGACATGTGAGGAAGCAAAAACACCTGTATTCCTTTTCTGTTACATCAAGTCGATGTCTGTAGTGTTATTTCCAGGTGATAGATGCTACAGAACAAGCACAGTCATCCACAGGCTCTATGGGATTATGATTATGAGAGAAACTACACATTTCTATTCTGAGCTCTTTATTTGGGTTTTGTCATTATGCAGCTATTTCACAGCGAACGTAGACGTCTGACATTACTAGTGGCCTTAAACCCCGGGTTCCCAAAAAACAAAACAAAAGAAATAATAATACAGCGATGGAGCTTGCCAAACCTTCAGGCACTGGAACAGGTCCATCCGAGTTTCCTCAAGTGTGACAGATTACAAAACAGGGAGCAATAAAACTCCTGCCTTTTCTACCCCGTAGCCAAAACTTTTGTTCAGCCCAAAATCTCGAGACATTTGAGAGGTATTTAAGCAGCGGAGGAATGGAAAGAGATGTTGAAAAAAAGAATAAATAAATCAGGGTTGAGTTTTATTTACAGCAGCAAGAGAGAGAGAGAAAAAAAAAAGGACCAAACTCAGTCGGATGAGGTATTAAAATAAAAATCTCATCGTCCTGTTGCTCATTGGCTTTTTCTTTTTTCCTACAGTAATGAAATAATGACCCGTACAGTACATGCTGGAAGAACACAATAACCATATCAGGGTTTGGGTCTCGGCCAGAGATCTCATTAATTATGGGGTTTTATAAGCATCTCTTTTCACAGTTATTCATTACATCAGCAGATAATGAAGGAAGAAACATTTCCAAGTGGAAGCCTCTGATCACATGTTGACTTAATCACTTAGTGATGCTTTCCTCTAACTTTGGCAGGTGGTTTGAATATTTGTGTATTATATATACACACACACATCACAGTAACACAGTATGTATATGTTATGTTTTTCCTCTCATTTTTTAAAAATGTCTCTGCTTCCAGCTCCTGAACTGTGAGGATTTGCTGCTTATCTCTATCTTTACAGTTATAAATTTAATACTTTGGTTTTTTTTTTTACGTGTTGGTCGGACATAACAAACAGGCTAAAGATGTCAACTTGGACTCCAGCAACTTGAGATGTTAATTTTCCGACATTTTAATCAATTAAGTGAAAAACTAATTATCAGATTAACTGATAATGAAAAGCTCCAATATATATATATATGTGTATGTGTACATGGTATATACAGCACACACATAAAATAATCTAATCTCCAATTATTTTTTATTACTTCAATTTTCAATTCCCCCGCATTCAAACCAACTCGTAATCACACACATTAATTCCTCTCAGGGACTCTGTGATTATAAACTGATTATCTTCTGCTCCAGGGGCACAGATAACGAAACTGTTACTGCCAGTTAAATTTCAAATCCACATGAAGGGAATCCCTCCGTACGCTCCAGTGTTTACGGCAGCCACTTCTTCGCCATCATGGGAATCGCTTGTTTTTCCATGTCTGCAAATGTGTAGTGACTTAATTTTCTATTCCACTGCGTAAAGTCGCAGGGAGTGAAAGCAGCTCGGTGCCAGCGAATGTCGGATGGACTCCTCCTCGTAAAGAGTGGCGCTTCGCCCTGGCAAAAATAAACCTCACGGGTCTCGGTGCCAAGTATTCCCGTTGATGAAAAGCCAGTTGTGAGTGGCCCCGGTTGCACCAGCCAAGCTGAGTGGTGTTAATACGAGAAAAGTACTGCAGTGTAAAACGGCCCCACTTCTCTGTCTGGCCAATAAAGGCCTTTTTTTAATTTTTTTTTTATTTGCCCTGTTGATTTTTGAAGCTGGCTGAGAGGTCCATCGAGAGGCACACTGCTCAACAGAAACAACTGAAACACACACACACACACACACACACACACACAGAGCAAAAGAATAAAAACGAAACTTAACCTACTAAGAGGAGGCGAAGGGGAGGGGTGCCGACAAGAAGCCACAAACTTGGCTGACGTCTGATGTCATGTGTTTAGGGGGGATGTGATGTTAACGTATCTCAAAGACAGCAGGACCCCCCAGCGGTCTGCGTGAAGACCGGTGCAGTAGCACACTGATAATCTCTTGTCGTGTTCACCATGACAGCATGCTTATCAGCGGCGGGAGCTTCACGCGCCTCTGAATGCAACACAAACCAGCGACATCACACTGAAAGGTTAGCCTCATTCTTCTCGCCTAATGAGGTTTGAAGTGCCAGTGAGGAGCCGCTCGTTACTCTGCAGCAGGAAACAGGCAGGAATTTCCCTCACGGTCGACAGGACGGAGATTACACATTAATTATTATTACTGACATTAAGTTTATACACAATATATATATATAGATAGATATCATCTGATTTGTCCTACTTTTGGATGGATCTAATGATTTTACCTCATTACATCTCATGTGATTGCACATGGTCGGTCCTTCCTTTTTATTTATGAATATCTTTAAGGAATTATAACAGGCATTTTTTTTATATTTTATGACTTTTTATAGACAAAAAGAAGAAAAATAATGAAATGAGAATGAAAATACTAGTTATTCGCCAAACATACGACTCTGCAGACGATATGACCTTCGACCTGTTGTTATTGTAACCTTATTAAAATGTCACACACGACATTTCTAAGCAATAAAACCATATTTTGAAGCATTGATGTTCATTATCACAACACACACACACACACACACACACACACACACACTGACAGGGTGAATTAGGACTCAAACTGATCACAATAAATCGGTGATATTGGTGCAACTGGATGACTTCCACTCAGCTCTCCTGTCGATACCCCACAATAAGCAACTCATCATGACTTTTCTAATGCTTGGACTCTGTTAATTAGTATGAATAATGATGTATATTTATATACGGACAAAGACGCCTGATGTTTGGTCATCTGAGCAGCCTCTTCATACTTAAGGCCTGAGTTATTTGCTCAAGTAAAAATAAACTGAATCAAATATTTCTACACAGAGGGCTCTTTCATACAGTTTTATCGACGTGCACTAAGATATAAACACAAGCTATACTATACAGTGCCACACATCTATTAGCTCGGTTCCAATGCAGAAACCCGTGATGATCACATGACATTTTATGGTTGGCTGGCTGAATAGATCCTATGAACCAGCCATCAAGTCTAAGGCATATGGGTGTTATAATCTAATTAGTCACAGACGAAAACACAGGCAAAGTAATGAAGCGCCTTGAGTCCCAGCTTCTATATGATGAGCACCAATCAACTGAGGTCAAACACAGAGTAAAGGCAATAGAGTAACAAGCATGTCCTTCTATTGTAGTCTATTACAGGGTAGTCTATCCCAACCTGGGGGCCGGGACCCCCACAAGGGGTCGCGATGTGATAGGAGAGAGTAAGACAACAGTATTTATTGTGATTTTCATCTAAAAACTACTGGAATATTACAAAATAAGTGTCTTTTGTTTATCTGGTAGATAATATAACATGTGTTGAAGCCTAAAAAAAATAATAGCACCTTCACTGACCTGTGTTTGTAATTTCCTCTGAGGTCCAAGTCATTATGTATTTAAAAAAGCCATAAAAACGTCTGAGATATTCAGTAAACAGCTGCATGCTGCTGCCAGGTCGAGGACGTTTTCATAACGAGGCGCATTATTCTTCAAAATTGACAGGTGGATAAACAATTAAGCAAGAAAAACAAATGATCTAGTGATTAACTATCTGCACTGACTTCCATTTAAATTCAATTATTAAAAAAAAAAGAGGAATAACAGAAGAAATGGGAGGTAAATCCGAGGATCAACCCACTAGCCATGCTCTGTTTGGGAATAGCTCTTGACATATTGGCCTACCCAGCATGCCCTCTGCCTCTCTAGACAGCTCTGACATCATCGTACAGCAGATACAGACCAGGACATCAGCTGCACACTGTTATATAAGTGAACACTATGTTTCTAAGCATTCAGCGGCGCTGAGGAGGGGGATGGGAGTAGACGAGGAGGACTGAGAGGGGGGTCGGAGAAGGAGAAGGAGAAGGAAAAGGAAAAGGAAAAGAAGAGGGAGGCCAGGAAGAAAGAAAGACAGACAGAAATGGGGTCACAAAAAAAGAGGCCTGCTGGGGTGCTCATTGCAAGGAGAGACTGAAGGAGGTCACATCCAGCCCCCTAAAGGAGCCCCAACCAACCCAAGAGAGGAGCAGAGGAGGAGAGGAGCAGAGGATATAGACCGGGTCACATGGGGCTACACCCAACATCATATATAATCCTGTTACATCACTCAGCCAGGAGCAAATCCAGTATTTCCTTCCTGCCTTCCTACTACACACGGAAAACTATTTGTAATAAAGGAAAAACCGAAATGTTTGGACGAATCCGTCTTTCTGTGACTCATCTTGGCCTCCTCACAGCACAAAACCTGATGGCTTTAAAAAATCGTATCCTTTAGAGAAAATGTTTATAGTTGAACGGTGAATTTGTCCAGAGCTAATAATCAACCCGGAGAGGGAACACTGCGATTTAAACCCGTGGCTAATGATTAATGAACATGTGGCTATCTGGGGCCATACGGTACCAGCTGAGCTGACTTACAGTAGCTTTGTTTCACCCACTAGCACACTTCTTGCAGAAAATCCTGAGACCATGCTACAACACATACAGAATGACAGTTTTCCTCCTGTATCTACTTGTTTTTAAAGTTTGCAAAGACATCTATATTAGACATCTAACAGTCTTGTGCCCATATGGCTGGGGCGAGCCATACGTTCAGCTATATGTATGCCAGAGGTAATGCTTCTGTTGCCAGCTTGACATACTGTCGCTTTCTATCAGCAAGTCACTACTGTGGAAACGAATACGGCCGAGCATCAAGAGTCTGGGAGGGCTTCGAGCCAAGCGGCTACACTGAGTGATTTAATTATTACAGCGCCCTAATGTGGTGACGACGGCTTTCACACACACACACACAAACACACACACACACACAGTCACAAATACACTACGCAGAATGACACCATTATATTCATGATCTGTTTGTGCAATGAGATTATTTTCATTTGGGATTTTCCCAGAGTCTGAGTGAATGATAAACTGTCTGTTGTTTTTTTAAGTGTTTCTTGGCAACATTTAGCATCTCGGTACCATTATAGCTGTTTGGTTTATGTAAAGGAAACGTTATCTTTAATCCAAATAAATAAATAAGTCACAGAGGCTGTTATAGATTATTTATCCAGACATGCATGGATTATATTATTATTATTATTATTATTATAAGAGATGTAAACAAATTCAAGGTGTGTATTTTATTGTATTAGTTATGAGACTTAACATACATTTCCAGGAGATAATGTGATCCTACTAACACACATTAAAGGCTCCCTATAGGAGTGTTATGTGTGTATTACAGCTGCTGATCTTTATCGATCACTTTATCTGTGCACGTGTACATGCGCGCGCCGGAGTGCAGCAGCAACACTCAGCTCAGGGCCGTGAAAGTGTTGCACATACCTATACAGTACATACACCGAAATAAACAAACAAACAAACAATAAAAAACCGTCATCGCTGTGCAGTTATATCCGGTTAACCGGTGTTATTATTGACAACATACCGGAGTGATACGTCAACAGCAGTGTGGCGGAATGGCTGCAGACCAGCCCGGTCGGATCCTGCCTGTAACTGTAACACCGTGTGTACCTTGGCTGCTCGTCTCATCTCATCTGATCTGTCAAACCGCCTCAGGCCAAAACAACTGCATGCACGGCACGCTGCGGACAGCCGGGCTGGAGCCGGGTTGGAGCCCGGTAAACGACACTTACCGTCGGTTATCCCCACGCGGTCAGGACACCACTACGGGTTATGGATATGCGGGCATGAGGCGGAAATTAAGCGGGAGAAAAGTCAGCAGGGCTCCTTTTCTTTTTTCCTTTTTCTTTCTTTTTCTTCTTCTTTTTTTCTTTTTGCACAAGTGTAGCGGCGCTGGATGGCTACACGTCCCCGTCTCTCCGAGCCCGCTGCTCCGCCAAAGCTGCTGCCTCGTACCGTCAGATGATCCCCCTTCCTCACGCACACACACGCAACTCCCGCGTCCTTCCTTCCTTTGCAGAAGCTACTGCGTGTAACTCTTTCTTGCTTTCTTTCTTTCTTTCTGTCTTTCTTTCCTTTCTTTTTTTGCTGCTGCTGCTTTCCAGAAGCGTTTGGATGGGCTGCACCGACAGGGGGGACAGAACCAAAGAGAAATACTACACGGTCGCTCCTCCCTCCGCTTATGTACAGTACAGTAAAGGCTGTGTGACCACTTATTAAAACTATCTACTGCTCTCTACAGGACCACCACTGTAAAGCACAAACTACACACACACATACACACACACTGTTTCTCTATCACACACATACACACACGTTAGGACGGTTGAGCTGTGAAATGCGGAACATCCTCTGCTTTCCTTATTTATCTACTCCTCCTCCTCATCCTCATCCTCATCATCCTCATCCTCCTCTGGGAAGGAGAGATTAGTCCATCTTGCGTTAGGTAGATAAGAGTCTGTTGTATTAAATACTGTAATAATCCACTAATAGTCTACACAACCAATAATATTAATAGATGTCACATGATTGATCAACCCTTTCTGTTAATGTTAAAAGGCTGAAATAAATTGCCAATTAAATAATTAGTCAATTATTTAAAAAAAAACAATTACTACTTTGTTTCCAGCTTTCTGCTTTTCTCTTTTATATCATTATAAATTGAATATATATTTATGAACAAATCAAGTAGAGCTTCAACTACTGTGTTCATGAATCCATTAATTAAAACTTGATGTCAGAAAATAGTGAAAAAAACACCAAATATATGTTGAAATGTCCCAAAAACTCCAAACAGAGACATTTAATTTTGATAAATATCTTAAACAATTAATCAATTAGCGCTAAAATTAAGTTAGTGAAGGTGGACGTGTTGGTACAGCAGATTTAAAGACGTCATATTGAGCTCTGGAAACTTGTAATGGGCACTTTGATGGATAATTAGCTGCATCCATACTGTTGGTGTTTTTCACTATCGGTGGTTTTGATGCTGCAACAACGTAAACACAAACAGGGTGGATCAGGACACGCTGAAACGGGCGTTTTCTGCTGTGCGATATTCCACTTATACCTATGGATTTGTGGACAGACGTAAGACTTGAGTGGATAACGCTCTGTCTCGTCATCATATCTGTATTCAGTTTTAAGCTTGAGAGATAATAGAAACTACCTGTAAAAAAACAAAATCAGCATAACTGCTTGGAGCAGGCAGCATCAGCAGGATCCTGACGCTAATGTAACTGATGAATCTGTCAACGTACGGCGGTTCAAGTCCGATTTAAGCTGCTCGTCGTGCCGTTTGTGCTGCACAGACTTGGACTCAAACGATTTCTCCTTCCTCTCTTCAGTCTTTTAGACGAGCTGGAAGAAATCTGAGCGTGTGTATGAATGCAGATGTCATTGACATGCAGTATTTCTGTCTGACTAAGCCAGCAGACCAACATGCAGGACGATGGCAGTTATGAGATTGACACATTTTCAACATTAGTATTCAATTCCCAGCATGTGTGACATTTACTTTTGATGGTTTTCAATCGTAGAAATGGAAGAGTTTGAGGTTGAGAAAAAAAAAGGTTTATTTTTAAGTGTAAATGCCACCGCAGCACACGCTTAAAAGATCCCTCAGTGTGTGTGTGTGTGCGTGTGTGTGTGTACGAGGCTTAGACATTTCATTAAGTGGGAGTGTATAAAATATCTTGACAAAGGAAGTTGATATTTGATTACATGCTGTTATGTTTTCATTTCCACTTCAATGTGGAGGAACAATCTTGTTTTGTAGAAAAAAAAACCCCAAACACATAAGCTTCATCTGCGGATCACATGATCAAGACTGAGGACATAACCTGCTAATGAGCAAACACTGAATTCAACCAAGTGGTCAATATGCATGTGTGTGTGTGTGTGTGTGTGTGTGTGTGTGTGTGTGTTTACAGGTTGTTTGGGATGCAAATGTCATGTCTGAAGGATAGCAACTAGCAGATTAGCTACAGCTTCCCAGGCTGGAAGAAAACATCACAGATCTATGAGAGGATATTTTAGGACAGGTGGGAGACGTGCAGGTGTGAATCAGCAGCTGATGGGTCGTCTTTTCACTGCTAAAACGTGCCTGGTAATTATTTCTATGCATACACGGTTGAATTTGGGTAAATAAATTGACTATGGAGAAATATGAATGTTTGTTGAAAAAAACAAATCATGGTGATCTAACCAATAGTTGTAAAGATATTCCAGCCGGGATCAAAGAGTTGGACCGACCCAGGGAGTCAAGGTGATCGTGGGCTAAAGAGCCAAACCTTCCCTTTAATGTTAGGCAATTTAACATTTTCATGGTTACACATTAAAAACTGAGCCAACAATGAACCCACAAACCCTCCAGTGTCCAATTAAATACAGTTGTGTAATTATACAGCCGTGCATCACCTGAGCTTCGTTTTTGGCTGCACCTTCTTAATACTTCCTGCATTGGCACCGAGTGTTGGCACCGCTGCGTATGAAGCCAATACTGCAGAACCGTCCAATGTGAACGGGATTGCCGGGGAGGAAAAGGACATCTGGCCTGGAGGATGGATGGATGAATACGTGAATGAGTGCAAGGTTGGACAGATGGATAACGGCCCTTCTATATGAATCTATTCCCTCCGCAGACTGTAGGAGAATATAGACGTAGCACCTGGGGCTTTTATTTGTGTTTACCCTTCACCACCTTTACTGAAAAGTACAAAAGTACTTCAATTTCCTCAACTGTCAAAGTGAAGGTGTAAATAATTGCATCTTTGAGGTTGAGGATAAAACATTTGAGGTTGACACC
Source organism: Pampus argenteus (assembly GCA_036937835.1). Taxonomy (NCBI): domain Eukaryota; kingdom Metazoa; phylum Chordata; class Actinopteri; order Scombriformes; family Stromateidae; genus Pampus; species Pampus argenteus. The sequence goes on from CM072881.1 coordinate 16,926,176, forward strand.
TTGAGTTTTGGGAAACTGATTCACCTTTTTTATGACGTTTTATAAACCAAAAGACTCAAGAAAATAACCACGGTAACGGTTAAATTAGTCATGAGATATGTTTGAATTTATTAGTTTATCCAAATTTGCTGTGGGTATTCATTCAACACCCACTCGGCGGTACATAGTGGAGCTAAATGCATTGACTCATTAGCATTTTTAGTTGAATCTGAAATCACTTGTCACACTTGAAGGATTTCACGAGTGGTTTAGAGTGCTGATTAGTGACAGTGGCCATGTTGGTGCCCTCAGTTTACTTTCATTTCCTGCTCCTTTGCACGTTGTGATCCTGACCTGTTCACTGATTGTGTTACTTTGTTTGTATAACAACAAAAGAGAAACCTGAACTTTACGGCATGCTGCACCTGTAACATTTGCCATCAGATCCTCCTCTTAAAAAGCTACAACGACAAACGAGTGTTTTTCTTAAACCTTTTCTGAATATTAACGTTGAACCTTTGCTGCAGCCACCTCCCAAGGAGCTTTATGTGTATAGGTTGAAATGTAACACTCTCCAATTATCCCATACGTTTTCCAACATGAAGCCTCCTTTGTCCAAATGCAAACAAGTGAGAGTTAATCTAACAAATGGCTGTCAGAGCCTGATACTGGAGAGGCTCTGCTCTGAATAATGCATCGCTCCATCTGCAGCTTGTCCCAAGCCTTATTGGCACCAGTTCCTAATCTTGTCATTTCCTCAAGTCATCTGTTGATTGAAGCTAACAGTGTTGTTCTCTGGTTTATACAGACACCGTGTTAAAGGATGCAATTAATTGTCCATCAACTGCAGAACTGTGAAAAATGTTATTGCTTCCGCAGCGTTATCGACTTCATTTTGCTCCTAAACGCTCCAAAATGACAAAACAGGTCATTCAGCATCTAAAACAACACATATGAAGGTTTATCTGTGGCAACGTCCTCCGTCTGTATGACTGTTTTCTGACTGGGGAAAGTTACTTCTAGGCACAAAACTACACTCATTTACTACAGTATTTTGGGCATCAAACTAACCAAAGCATACGCATCACCATCCAGGTGAGTCAGTGAAAAAAAAAGCATCTGTAAGACCAGTGTAAAAATGAAAAGGTAAATTTGTCACAATACTGCCGTACATTAAACAAAGTTACCTCCACATTTTCCTTTTAGTTTTCAAGCTGCACTTTCCTCCAACGCACCGATTATAATTTTCTTTTTTTTCGACCTCCCTACAAGGTTTTGCAGCATTAAACCATCTGGCTACGTCCACCTATGTTCTGGACATAACATTCATACAAGGAACAAATGCTGTCAGTCAGTCAGTTACAAAAAAACACAACCAAAACACACAAAAATCAGGTATTCCTCTACATACAAACACACACACACAATACTTTAAACCTCACAATCCCAACATTCATCACATATTAGCCTTGGCATTTCACTGAAGTACATGTGAAGGAGAGCTCAGCATTCAAAGCTTTAACCATTGCCTTGTCAGATAAAACATATAAACGTTGTGCACTAGCAGACTTGTTTTATGAAAAATAAGAGTATTTAAGAGAGATACTCATTAGCAGCGCTCAGTGATGCATTTAAAAACAAGTTTCTGGGCTCGTAAAAACAGAATATATTCATTTCAGGCTGACGTGGTTGCTTTTTTTATTTTTAAGGCAGTGATTTTAGGAGATTAAAGCGCACGCTGTGCACGGTAGAGACCTGCAGTTTTTTAAGTTAATCACACAGGAGAAGCAGGATGTTTGGGCCAAATATACGACGAGGTTTTGTCACTTTCTCCAATGCAGTCATTTGGTAATTATGTTGTACTGTATATATGTAATTATATATATAAAGAAATCTTTGTTGAACCGCTGTTTAAGGATCTTTGCTGTGTATCGAATTTCAAACCAACATTGTGTGTTTGTTCTGTTGCACAGAGGTCATTTAAAATCATTAGAAACTGTTATAATTGTTTTTATAATCATCTAATGTACTGTAGCTATCAAATACATTTATGTGGATCATTCAGTCTTCAGTATGTATGTATATATATATTGTTTTTAATGGTTTCTCAGGATTTTCATCTCACTTTATTATTGTTGCATTTTGTGGTTTTAGGAATAAAATCATCTAAACAACAGACTGACAGTTTCTGGGCAAAACAAAGTGTTTCTTGAGACTTGAGGTTCGGAGAAGGTCAAAGCATTTAACCCAGACCAATTCTGTCTGTTGAGCAACACGACCTTTGACCGACCAAAACTAACTTTAAGAGAAAAGAAAAGTAATTTATGACTCTCTGCGTTTTCCAGCACAAACGTTCTCATATTGTTCCTGTAAAAGCTCTACTTATAATGACCGTAAGAGCAGTCAAGCTTTATTCAAACTGCTATAAGAAAAACAATCTATTACTCACAGAGGGGTGCAATCTTTTATACTCCTACTCAGGTTATTGAAACGTAACCACGTGTGCAGGAAAGACTCTTTTCTTTTCATATGATTTAAATAGATGCTACGGGTTTTGACTTGTTAATAGATGTGAGACGCGCTGGGCTTGAGGCCAGATGTAAAAATGATGCAAAAAATAAAAAAATATATATGTGCACGTCATATTCCCTCAAATAAACTGGTATTTATAATAGAAGAACCAGCGATGGGAGTGTGTGCAGCTCACTCATACTTCAGACTGTGTGTACAGGGTATTATGGGAGTAATAAATAATGTGAGAGAGTGATTTTTAAAGCGATTTCTATAAATTTAGATTTTGTACGATCAATTTTATCATTCTGTTATTGGAAGTATAATTTTTTTTCTTGTAAAGCACTCTAATATGTTTATTAGTCTTCTGATTAATGATTTTCTGATCTATAAAATGTCAATCAATGTGTTAGTTTACCATCATAAAGGATCAGAGACGTCTGGCATTTTTGTTTCTCAATAAATGAGTCAATCAAACAAGCATCAGGTGGCTTATTTATTAATGAATCGATGTGAGCAACACTATACCACTATTTATAATTTGCTTAATAAAAATAAAAGCTACTGAATTAAAAAGAATTTAAAGTAAAACAACATTACCGATCACTGCGAATTAAGCTGTAGACAAGCTGCCTAATCACAAACATCTAATGTGCCTCCGGTATAATAAATATTATACCTAACAATTAATCAAAAGCTAATTGAACAGCCCAATGACTTTCCCCCTGTTACCATGGCGACGGGTTGAACTGGAGTTATGATGGCGAGAAGCCGGGTTCACCTCAGAGTTTTGTTAGTTTTGTGTGTGTTTCATAGAAACGCCTGTGATTGTCACTTTGCCTCCTTGAGGCCCTGCAGCTTTTCATCACATCATGATTCATTTCTGGTTTCAGGTACAAACAGCTCATCTATTCAAACATATTCATTAACTCATATTCAAAACTTCTCAGCTGCCCAAACTTGTTTTATCCCTTTGTAACACGCTCCTGAGGAAGAAGACTCATGTTCATCATCACAGTGGGATATTTGCATTTTTCATCAGATCTATTTTTCCTTCTCAAAGGAGAGGCACTTTGATGTCCTTCAAATCTCATTACGGCTGGGGGCTCAGCACCAGCGAAGGATGATTTCCTCTGGTTCTGCAGTAGCGGGGAGGAAATGAGGAAGGCAAAATCCCTGTGGAGCAAAATCCAAATGGATATGGCCAGTCACGAGGAGACCGTTTGAAACACACAGCACCATCATGGAGACGGACGTTGGTTAGCGGTGATTAACAGCACCCAGTGTGACAAGGAGAAAAGTAGAAAAGTGACCTTAAATCAACTACACGACTCAGAACAACAGTATAATCTGTATTATATCCTGGACATTTATACACTGCATTACAACTTTAAAGCTGCTGTAATCAATAACATAATGTTGGAAAGTTTCAGCATCTTTCAGCTCATTGTTTTGGCTTCATAAATGCACTACTACTACTCTCCTTTTGGTTTTGTTTGGGTTTCTACGAGCTCCTGAGTTAAATGCTTCTCTATGTGGACTTTGTCTGCTGTCTGGTGCTAAACAGGTAGCAAAAACAACAACACTATGAGAGCAGCCAGAGTGAACCAAAACAGTACAATCGTGGTCTAGAAACCTAAAACATTGGACTAAAAGCTTAAAATCTATGAGAATATCACAGATTTTTATCTTAGATCATAATATCAATATAAAGTTTCTGAAAAGCACAGAAAAATGACGTCCTGTCAATGACCGCCCAGCGTGGTTCTGGATCATATAGTCGAGATCCACATACGTTGTACAAGTTGCTCAAGAATAATTATGCAGCATATTCCCTCCATTCATAATGACGCTGGGCAGCAAAACCTAATTATTATTAAGTGTTATTATATTCCATTTCCATTTCCGCTCATGAATCACAACAATCAGCTGGCAGCAGAAGTTACACGGCGTGTGGACTAATCTACTAAATCTAACTGAACGAGCAAGTCTGTGCTGAAATGTTTGCAGCTGCAGTGTTTTTATTTTCACCAGGATGCCAAATCTGCTGTTTCACCAGGACGTTTGTTCAAGTGTGAACATCAAGCGATTTCAAACGAGCGCCGCGGTGGGAGTTGTGGTTGAAAACTTCACGTCAGTGTTTTTTTAACCTACAAAAGAACAAAAATCATCATCATCACGTCTCAGAAATGTGTAGCTCAGCTCTAACGCTGTGAAATATCGGGATCCGTGCACACTTTTCAAACATTTTCTGTAATGTGTGCAACAGAATATCTACTTATGAACGCTCTCTCTTTTGCTCTCTGTGTGTGTCACTTTTTCATCAATTGTTAAGCACCAAATCTTGGACACACACAAAGTTAACATTCGATAGATTCTGGTGTGGACACAATCCCGGCATTGATCCTTCCCGTTTGTTTTTAATGACGGGATGAACGCCCAGCGGCTCTGCGGCAGAAGCAAGGAACTCAAGGAGCGGAAAAACAAGATGGACGAAGGAAAAAATGAAAGAAAAATGTGTAGAGAAGAAAAGTGGAGGAACAAAGGATTGAAAATACTTGGGTTCAACTAAAAGTAATATTTCAAAATACAATATAGAGAATGTCTGTGTGGAGGATAAATGTTTTCCGGCTCTATTTTTCTGCTTCTGCTACATGAACAGAGTGAAATATCTGGAAACCTTGGAAGCATCGCTCCATTATTGAGCGCAGTGAATTTGTGAATTGGTGATATCAGCACGGAATAAGAAGAGGATGGAAAAGTTTTCTACTGACTGACTCCTCGATTGTTAAAAGACTCACGTGTTCAGGCAACAATGTCGCAGTGAGGAGTTGCTTTTGTTGCTTCTCTGTAGGCGGATTTATTGACGGCAGCGTTTGCAGCTTCCTGGTCAATCAAAGGTTTGGCCACACTTTCTTATTCTTATATATCACTTATAATAAGTAATATAATAGTGATATTAAAGGAATAATTGTGGTTTCACTGGAAGGAGAAACAACGACTAGCTAATAATTAGCAGCACCTCTCACTAATTAACAAACTGTATCTCATTTGTTTGTGTAAAAATGATAATTCGAGGTTTTAGGGGAAGTTATGTGTTGCAAAACTACTTCCTGACAAGCAGCAGTATATTTATCACTACACTGGTTGCCTAGCAACTGCACCGTGACAACCAGAATACAGGAAGTCCTAAAAGTGGCATCAACCTTATCAGAAATGTGTTGATGTTGTTCAAAATGATGTTGAACATATTGGACAAACATCTTTGCGTATGATATATTTTTTTTTCCACAAACTGAAACTTGTTTAACTGAAATTCTTTAAAACCCAGAATCTATAAAGATCAATTTTTCATTTCAAAAGTATTTCTGATCCAAGGTGAGCACCATGGATGCTCCTTCAGCACATAAATGTGAAAACAAACATATCTCATATATCACACACGTACATCACATCAAACATCCTTCTGAAGGAACAAGAAGAAAAAACACATTTTTTGAGAAAAAATAATAACAGCTTGCAGAGCTGAGACTCTACTGGGAGACCGACTGCCAGATTTGAAGCCTGCGTATGTAGTGACAGAAAAGTCTGCTTATGATTTCCTTGAACATGGTTCTATAATTTCTCAGAGAGCAATTGCAGTAATTCACATGTTGGCACAGAGCTGGTGATGGAGCCGTAATTGAAAAGTAGAAGCGAATTGCAGCAACATGTGTCTATAATCAAGATTCCTGAGGAAAAAAACAGACACCTTGATTGAACAGCAGGAAGAAAGATTTCACACTAGATAATGGAGACTGTGTGATGTGACTTTGTTATAATGCTGCACAGTTTGCTTCCACCGTCTAGCGATGTAGTCGTGTGCATACAAATAACAATTGTAATAGCTAGTCCATCATTTATCCCACTGAGGAGCGAGATGAGAATACACAAACATTAATGCTGCTGGAGAGACAGTCACTAGATAAAACCTCCGCACATCAACAAGATATCAACAAGATGTAAACATGTTGCTGTTCTCCCAAGGTCAAGGAGAAGGACAAATAAAAAAAATTAAAAATGATTCACAGACCACCAACGTCCGATATTCCCCAAAACAACAGGCCTGCTATTCAACAGAATATTATAAATTATAAATAGCCTACTTCTTAATGAGAGGAATATGGCTGCATATGTGAGACATTTAGTGAGTTTTAGTCTCATATCAGAGTCCACATCGATCCAGCTGTGCTGCTTTGTTTTGAGCTGGTTGGAAACGGCATCAACAGTTTCAGAGCAGCTCAGGTTGAATGTTTTGAAGTTTGTCAATCATTTATCTCCGAGTCCTCTTCAGTGTTCAAAATGACTGATGCGACGCCCACAAGGCCGTCAACATCGTCGCAGTAGGGTTGGAGCTAACATGCTCTTATTCGGGGAAATATCTTCCCGATCTTGAATGAAGCTCAGACTGCGTCGGCATCCAGCTTCTCTTCAGCAGCGAGGATGTGAAAACATGAAAAGGATCTTGCTCTAATATGAAAAAGATTTGATTCTTTATTTTAACTGATATATCAAATATTTTGTTGTCAAGTGGACAAAAGAGACATTTTGAGTTTCTGTGCAGCAGAAGTAATAAGATCCACACACACACACACACACACACACACACTGACAGACGTGTAGAGCACAGGAAGTGAACAAAGTGATGAATGAGTTGGCGCTGACAATGACAGCTGACTTATTTTGATATATTGTCACTCTGTTGATATCTTCATCATTTCTCCTCTGTTGAGCACAACAGCTGATGTGGAAATATGTATACATTTGATAAACCAGTCAGAGGATGCTTTGTGTTGTGTTTTCCTATAAGGAATATTTATTCTACTTTCTTTTCTACACAGATAAGAAGGAACTTTAAGGTGATGTTGGACTATTTCAAGTGTGGAAACTGATTTAAAAAAAATAAAACTTTGAAACAAGATCACCCGACAATGCTTATAGCAAACTGTAATCACACACACACACACACACACACACACTATTTACTTTTAACCTGTTGTGGTCGTGCAGCTCATCTGTGTGAAACAACTGTGGGTAATGCTCCAATTTAAAAGGGTCAGTTCACCCAAAAACAAACAAACTAAATGACTAGCAGTGTCTGACCCATAGACTGTATATATAGAGACAGATGTAATGAAATATGACATCGACCATAATGACTCGTTTTTTTTAAATAATTGATTTGAGAAGTTGTTTGTTTTTTAATTGGAGTCGGTTGGAGATGTTTCTACACTTCTCGACACCGGGAGAAAATGAGGAAGTGTTGAGAAACAAACTAACACGTTGTTTTTGATCTTGTTATCACCTGCCTTATCATTTCATTTAATAAAGACAAAAGGTTTTTTTTTTTTCCAAGACAAGCGTCAACTGTAGCGGGTAGTAAATTTAAGTTTCTGGGACAGACGACAGATATCAACGTGGCCAGAAATCACTCAAAGAAGAAATGTGTCATTTCAGATTAATCTGTTGCTACTCCTGTTAGAGTGTGACATTAAAATGCCAAACATGTTTAAAATATCAGATGTAAATGTGCTTAATAGCCTTTTAAGCGTAAAGGACAAAGGGGTCGGCGCCCATCAGACCTTTAAGTGGCCCTCGTCTCTTTTTAAGCAGCTATAGAAGCATCTTGATCGGCTGTGTTTTGGCTCCTGGCCTCTTCAGCATACTAATGGTGCTGTTTGATAGGACGTACAGCCTCCAGATTCCCTCTGCTATCGCCTTTCTTCTCCTGCCAAGCAGGGCGCCATCTAATACACAGGGTGGGTGCATGAGTGTAAGAGTGATAAGTGAGGAGAGAGCATGATAACATGTATGATGTACAAATGTGTGTGTGTGTGAGAGAGAGAGAGAGAGAGCAAAGAGGCATGTTCAAGACTGGTTTCCTTCTGCAGTGTGTTAGGATCCAACATGCAAACCTGGCTCCTGGCAGCAGTTATAATGTAACTGCAAAAATGTGCCTCAAACACATGCGAGCCATTCAGCCTGCGAGCGGGTATGGATCTGAAGAAAACTCTGAATATCTTTGGTTTGTGTATGTGTGTGTGTGTGTGTGTGTGTGTGTGAGCATGACGCTGGTTAGTGGTTTAAAGGGAGATCAAAACACTCTGTAGCTGATCAAATGCTCTCATTGTTTAGAGGATTTTCTGTATTTTCTCATGTTTTTTTAAGAAAATGTTAAAATGTCTTAAATGTGAATATTCTCTGATTTCTTTAGTCCTCGATGACAGTAAACTGAACATCTTTGGGTTGTCGACTGTTAGTGAAACGGGTTGGGTTTTTTTTTTTTTACACTTTTCACTATTTTCTGAGCAAACAACTAATCGATTAATCAAAAAAAATAATAATAAGTGGCCCACATTTACATGTCTCCTGATTGCTGTTATTAAGCTGTTTCTGAACAACCTGCCGTGACCATAATCTTTGTGGTGAAGGAAACACGTCTGTAAAACACTGATGTGTTTTTAATAGTTGTCCAACAACAACAGATGAGGAGGTTGAGGACTGTTACTGTTGGTTTGGCTCTAAACATGAGATGTATTCACCATTATATGAAGCATAAATGCATAAACGTTCAGTCTGCAGGTTCTCAAACGCGACAATTTGCTGCTTTTCTCCGTTGTGGATGAATTGAATAATGTAACAAGCAATTTCCGAGATGTCACTTTGGGTGGGTCGCTTTTTTTTTTATATAGATAATTTTCTGATATCTTAAAGATGAATTCATTAATTAACAAAAAAGAATATTTCAGCTAATTAATCGCCACAGCAGCAAAACTGAAGAATGAGAAGAATGAAAACACCTGTCACACACAGCCAAAAAACAAAGTTTGCAGCAAACTAAAAATACACGTTTCAGCCTTCAGCTTGTCTGTGGTGACATATTCAACATATTCATAGCACACACACACACACACACACACACACACACACACACACACACACACACACACCTATGAAGCACATGTAAATCACCCATCATATTCAGAAAAACGAGGGTGCTGCTGCACCGAGGATCAAAGCTCTGCCCCAGCAGAGTCTGGTGCAGTCTGGCGCTGCAGGTGCAGAGGATTTACCGCAGCGAGGAGGCTGATAAAGTCCTGCATGATATTCATGGACAAGAAGAACAAAATGAGTACATGTCCTCCAAAAATGACATCCTGCCTCCATGTTTACAGCAGCTGGGAAATGAATCAGAAGAAGTCCTTAAGCTACCCTGGTGCTCATGTTTATGCACCCAGCGGGGGATATGTTTGAAACCTGAACTGCATGTTTTAAAAATCTTATTATGTAAAATTGGTAGGAGATTTTTGAAGATGACGAGTGACAACAGTGAAGGCTCCAGCTCCACTTGTTGCTACGCGAAATGAGCCTACGTGTTAGAGCCACTGTTGGTGGGAAAATCTCAAGTCATAATAATATGACTAAAAAATATTTTTGTATCCATATTTTGATATTAAGGGAATTACAATACAGGAAAATAGATGTTTTTGCAAGGAAAGTTAGTAACCGTAAATCTGCCGTACTGCAAAATATAACAATATTCTTTGCAAAAATTGCTGTTGTGATACATGATGGCTGCCGCTCACTCACTGAGACGATCTGCTGGTTTAGTGATTGTTGAGGACACTGGAGACATGACAGAGATCGAGATAGTTTATAGTGGGCTTAATTAAAAAGGTTTTTCTGCAGCTTAAAGTGCATCCATCAGTGCCGACTGTCGATGAAGCAGTCAGGCCAAATTTCACCTCCAATTTTTTTTTTTTTTAACGTGGACTGACGTTCAACTGCAGATCGGCAGATCCAAATATTTCAAACAGGTTTGACAGTTGTGACCTTTAAGAGGTGTGAGAGTCAACAACAGACTATGGTGCGTCTAAAGCTGCACCAACTGCAACATCCAGCTTCTGGATTCTTTATTGCATTGTTTTCCTCCTCCGTCTCTGTCAAAATGCAAAATGACCTCAAAGATAATCTTCAAGGAAAAAGGAAAGCATGGAGATGTAACGCAAAGAAAGCTGCGATCCTGCTTCGTAACTCACGAGTAAACGAGTCCACTCGTGTGCTCCTCACCTTTGTGAATTTGACTGTCATTCATAGCCTCATAAGATGCCATCATCCTGTTCGCCTGGAAGCTCAGCTGTCATAAAGCTCATCAACCACCCGAAGCCAAAACAAACACATCCTCCGCTGCTCCGTCACTGTGTTTGCTGTGCACTCATTTCACTCCAGATGTCTCGTATTCAACACAAGCCTGAGAAAACAAGACACTGAAGAAGCCGAGGAGGAAAAGCTGCAGAGGAAAGCGAACAGGAAGACTGCGAGCTCTAATTTCTCATGTGCGACTCTGCCAAACCAAATGTCTTTGTTGTTGGGAAGTGTTCCCTTGTTTAGCTCTCAGTGAATCCAACTGAGATTTTATTTATTATCATCAAAAATACAGTGTAATGAACACTTTGGGCAAAAATAAACATACAGTAGGATGAATGCCAAACATAAGATCTCTATACCACAAATGCATCCAAGACTCAACTGGGATGTCACGCTAATTTATTTTTATGCCTGCCAGGATGCACGCAGCAACACTACGGGGACGACGTCGTAGCTCCTGATCTGACTGATTAGATCCCTTTTTGTTTTGTGTGTAGCGCAGATGTAGAAACAGGGAAATCCTAGGAAGACGAGTACAGTATAAAGTCCTCACTGACAGCTTGGTGATATTGAATTGTCCTCTGAGAAATGTCCCAATAAATAAAGGATTCAGATTCAGAGCAAATAGAAAAGTGCTACGCTACTCCTCGCCTTTTCTTAATCTCAAAACTAAAACATAAAAAGAGTCGGTGATGGAAACCGAGTCCAACTGATCAATACTGAAGTTCAACTTGATGCAGACTGTATTAAGTAGACAAATGATGGATTTCTTTTTGTCATTTATATACTGTTATATAACGTTAGATGTCTAATAAACGTGGTACTTCCTCCTCAAACTGAGGAGTCAGGTCAGTTCCCCATAAATGACTTTCTGTCAGTCGCCTTTGTTGTTCTACGGGTTGTTCGTGTTGTCCACTTGTGTATTTTTTTACTTCTAGTAATGAGGAAGCAACATTTTTGTTGTGTTTTTACGTGACCCGCCAAAAGTTTGAGAGCTAAAACAGTCTGTTTCAGACAGAAACTATCTAGACAGTATAAGATAAATAAATAAATTGAGTTATTCCTCTCATAAGCCCACCTGAATATGAATGTTTCTCCAAACTAATTATGATAGTTGTTCTCATTAATTGGTGTGAAGCAATTAATCAATATTTATCTGAGCTGAATCACACGCTGACTCATCTCACTGTTGAGTATATAAATGAATAGATGACACACACGTGGCCTTTGAGCTGAAACGTAGTACTTCTGCTGTTTTTGTTTGAAGGATGTTATCAAACCACTTTCACAAGAACAGTTGTTCCTTTTTTTTTTTTTTAGATCTAACTATTCCACCACTTTTGCTATTATATGAACCCTACAGTGACTTGTACGTTTTCTGGTAATGAAACTGAAACCTTTTATAGATAAAATATTATCCTGGAAATCAAATAAAGCAACCAAGCAGATCTGTTAACTGCCTTCCAATAACAAGTACAGGTAACATTTCCGACCAACCCAAACCCTCCATTTTTATATATTTTTTTGCAGTCTGTTTCCATTGCAGAGGAATATATATATATATATATATATATATAAAAACATGCTGCATATGCTGCTGATGTGGCATCACTGCAGGCTCTTGGCACAGCGTCAGCCTCCATCACACAACGTCTAAAGCCTCCATTCTTGGTTGCTGCTGCATCTCTCTCCAATCACACCAATGAAATGTCAGTCTGTCAAAGCATGACCCCCCCCCACCCACCCACACACACACACACACACACACACACACACACACATATATACTGTAATTCTTCCTTCCTCACATCTTTCTATTTCTCTCTTTCCGCAGATCTGTGTCTCTCCTGCAATGCAGACATTTAAAAAGGCTGCTAGTGTGCATTAATGTAAATCGTGCAGCGTGCATTAGTGTAAATCATCATCAAGGGACAAAGACACGAAGAGAGAAAGTCAAACAGAAACACAGATGAGGTTAAAGATTGCTGCAGATTACAATCAGAGACACAGAATTTCGATCACCACCCTTTTTTTCAGTTTAGCAAGGAATTAACTATGTCTACATTTGTTAATGAGCCTGCAGCAGATTTGCAGATCTGTTGTGCATGTTTGGAAAGCAACAAAGCCCAAAAAGAAAGTCTTCTCTACTGCTGAACACATATCACACTAGACTGGATCGTCTATGAATCATTTAAAGTAACTGAAAGATGGATAACCAAGAAGAAGAACCGATGAAATATCAAGTGAAGCTATACTTGTTTTGTTGTTTTGGTGCTAAGAGCTTCTGTAAAATGTTCCTTTTTATGCAATAATTTTCTGCAATATTCGTTCCTGTTGTCACAACGTTGTTGTTTTTTTTGTCTGAACTGAAGACAGGCCAAGGTCGTCTTGTCTCTCTGGTTCAGCAGAAATTCAGGAGTGATTTTAGTATTTGTATTCATTTCCATGCTAACATGGCTGTAGGGATGTTGGTCGGTCACTCAGTCCAACACGTTGGCACACTGAATGGTTTGACAATAAACTGTGTACACATTCATGACACCCAGAGGAAGAACCCTACTGACATCTGGTGGTCCCTTCACGTTTCCTTTAGCACCACCATGAGGTAAACATGCTAACAAGCTAACATAAGCATTGCTGTAGAGTCTTAGTCGTGTTCACCTCTATACAGGAACATATTAAATATATACTTTAAGCTACAAGTCCAAACTTTTATTGGTAAATACAAACATAGTATTTAACTGTCACACTTTAAAAACAGCTACAGAAAATACCATCTGGCCAAAAATAATCAAAGATATTTTACCCCTAAGCTGTCATTCATTAAAAACGGTGCTGTTCCCCTCATCCTCCGTCTTCAATATCTCTTCTTTCCTGAGCGAAGCCCGCACTGATCTTTCCAGCAGCCTTTTATTACAAGATCTACAGTTGAGCCCAGAGAGGACTGAAGCTTCACTGATCCTCGGCTCCACACAGAAGCCAGGTTTTTTTTTTTATTGCCTTATATTACAAAGTGACCCTTGTCAGATATCAGGGTCAGCTTATGACTACAGGTAGTCTCTCTGAGACAGACTGAGAGAATTATTAAATTATTCACTTTTTATTAAGACGATTTCCATTTGTGAATACATTAAAAAAAAAAAGACTTTGACCTACAGAAAACTCCTATAGAGCTTTCTTTTAATTATATTTTATGATATTGCTTGAGCATGAAAACACAGACGTGTCCTAGATTAATTAATAGTGATGTTATAGGTCATGTTATGGTTGTTTTTTAATTGTTTTTTTTTTCATTCAGAAAGGTACGTTGAAGCACATTTAGCAGACTGGAAGTTTCTACCAAAAAGCATCATTAGAGTCTTTCTCACCTTAAACACCCGTAAAAACCTTTGACATTCTCTCAAATAACCTGATATTTTCTAAAGGGCAACACGCAGCGCCATGTGAAACCCCCCACATCCATTGTTTTCTATGTAATCCTGCACACAACTCTTTTTTTTTTTTTAAGTTACACCATTGTCCTATTTCCCAGCATAAGTGCATGTCAGCTCCTCAGAAATGCAGCGGTTTCCTCGCATTCTTTGCCTGGATTGGCCCTTTCCAGCTACTGTACTCTGACTACTTCCTCTGTCTGAATGACAGCAGCGTGTGCTGTGGGTGACAGGGCTGATGTGTGTTGTACGTAACACAATTTGTCATCTTTTGTGCTGCAGTAAAGGGTTTTATGCCCATCTAGCCTGCAGAAAATGAAGAAAGAAACATTTTTTTGTGGTGCACAATGCCTTTAAGAGATCCCTCGATGATGCAGTTTTAATGTAAGTGATGGGAGACAAAATGCACAATTCTTCTTCTGTGCAAAAAATGCATTAAAAAAATTATCTGAAGCTTTTTCTGGCCTACAAAATCAACTCCAAAGTTTGTCTTTGTAGTGTCAAATCCCCTCTTCCACTGCAGGAAAACTGTCCGTTGAGACACAAAAAAAAAAAAAAAAGACTTCTGAAGATATACACTGGTGTCTTCAAAAGGGAAAAAGACATAAAAGAAGAAATTGGAAATATGATTAAGTCAACATCTGCTGCAGCATTTTGGCGTTGAGTCGAGCACGACTGGAAAAAAGTGAAAGCGTTTGTGTACAACTAATGTGTTTCCATCCTCCCATCTGTATGTTTTTTTTTTGTTTTGTGCTTTATTTACGGGCCGCATGTGAACTCGACCGCTGTGTTTGTGTTGCATCCTTTGAAAGAAACAGGGCTCGATAGCCACTAAGTGGTAATTGAGTGACTAAGTGGCTGAGGACATCCTGCCAAGTCAGCAGTAACACAGGAAGAGGAAAAGAGCCTCTGGTGGGGAGGGGGGCAGCGGCTACATTACCCCCCCTCCTGCATATTAAATATTCAACATCCATCCACATTATTGTCAACTGAGGACAAAAATGTGGACAAATTGCAGAAACGGAGAATAGATCAGGCTGTGGAGACACAGCAGAGAAGGCATGATGAGAAATTATCACACAAACACCGGAGCTGCTTATATATATATTAGAGATACTGCATTACCTGCCTGAGAAAGTGACTGCAGCCATTCAGGAATCGCCATAATTTCTGTTTCCAATAGTCTCTAGTTTGTAAACTTGTGTTTTATTGAGACATTTGATCCATATGTTTCTCATGAATATCTAATCTCACATTAAAGTGAGCAGTTTTACAACCAGAGCGGCATCGATTAGACAGCTGATCTATACTTATGTAGTGCATCATTTATGTCTGTCTACTCAGTCTAAAAAGGTCACATAGATAATAGCTTAGATTCCTGAAAACAAACACGGATTCAATAATAAACAGCACAAATACCACCATTAACTCGGTCTCCATCTTTCACTGTCACATTCAAACACAAACTATTAGACGAACATTATAAATTGCAAATCACACCAGTAGATTTTTTTTTTTTTTTTTGTGCTTCTTTCCAAATTAAAAGACCAAAGATGTCCCCCGATTATATCAGTTCAGGAGGTCTGCATATACATCACAACAGGCCCCGGCAGCAGACACACATCTCATGTGCTCTGTGCATGATAAATATAATAATAATACAAATAAAAATATATTAAAAGAAAATAATACACAACATGTAAATGAATATATGTAAACATCCAGCGCTTCAGCCTGCTGTAAACACTGTTATCTTTACTTCCTCCTCTTGATGATCACGTCGTCTTTCAACTGAAATTATACGACTATTGTTTGTTTACATTGTCTCCTGTGCAGCTTCCATTTAATTGTAAATCATGCCTGTAAATGTACACAATATGTCCTCATCCATTCATAAAGTAAGGACATTTCGCTTTACCAGGTATTCGCTTTCAGATGGTCATCATAAATAAATAAATACATAAGTGAATAAATTGATCCAACGCAGGATGGAAATAAAGCATAAACTAAACCGTTGCTTTGTTGTGGGAGGTGTCGTTTATCACGGCGCCATTCAGATATGCAGAAATATTGAGAAAAGTTTGTGTCCAACACTAACATCATGTAACCATTTCTCTCAACGTCACGGCTATAAAGAGTCGCTGCCTTCCTACAAAGTAAATATCAGGAAACGAGCACTTGGAAATAAGCGCCATTTATTTGCCTTGTCAACAAAGCAGGAACACATATAGCCCAGACGGCACATTGCATTGTGGGAATTTGGCAACTGTTCTCTCTTTGCTATCAGCATGCTGTATGGCTGAATAAACATGATAACGAATGGTGGGAATGAGAAAACCAAAGAAAAATAGATTTTTATAATCCTGCAATATTTAACAGAAATAGCCATTAAAGACAAAAAAAGTCAGTTAAGTAATCAACTAATTAGTGTATTAATGGGAATAATCTCTCAACATGCCTTATCGAGGGGAAGTCTAAACCACCGTTAATACAACCTAATCTGTGTTTGTGTCCAGACTCTTAATCTCTCTGGATTTACTGTTAAATCACGGCCACTATCATTCTCCTGTATGTATCTCCATACATACTGTGTTTACACAAAGGACGGCTCCAAAGCTGTTGACACAGCATATAGTTAGATAAAAATACACTGGGGTATGAATTTATTAAGTAGTTAAGGCTACACGTGTACAATCAAACATAAATCTTGTCATATAGTCAATCGTATCTGGTCTAGTTTTATTAGGTCTGTGTTGACTGCAGCAGTGGAGGAGTTTAACTAAAGCTGATGTTTAGTGTATGAGCACTGCACTCAACCACAAAGGAGGAAATACTTTACTTTTTACACATATGTATGGCAGCTATAGTAACCAGATTTTAAACACACAACAAAATGTGTAGGATATTTTCACTGTGCAGAATGACGTATGTGCAGATTTTGACGCCGTTTTCACCTTCAGCTGCTGAAAGTGGAAAGTTTCACTCTTGCTCTAAAAACATCTGACTTTCCTGCCAGCAGGGTTAGTTGTGAAGCCTCTAGTGCACAAACGCTGAGAATAGACTTTATAGTGAAGTAGGTAGTCGTTGTGTTGAGTAGGTCTGAAATGAAAAATATTTGATTATTCATAAATTGTGGGTTTTTAAGAGATGACTAGATGCATTTTCAAGGATTTTAAGGCGGCAGCTTTAGGTTTTTTTGTGGAAATTTTGTGTTGAAACATGTCTGAAGGGGATATTTAACTTTCAGCCCTCCAGCAGCATCAGCATTGATAAACCCACTATAAGATACCTGCTCAGCACCAAACAGCAAAGACACACAGTTAGCGATTAGCTGGTGACCATATTTACCAGATAAATAACCAGATATTTCCCTCCAGAGCTGGTGGAGACCAAAGCAGAGCTAAAACACACATTACACAGGTCTATAAACGATTCTGAACACGCTGTTTATTCTTCAGGGGAAAGCAAGCTGCACAAAACTAATCTATGCTCTGCTGCAGCATTTATGTCGGCTTATACTTAAGTATACATGATTATTTATAATACATTTTGTATTTCCTGCATTACAACCACTTGTGCTGACAGGAGGTGCTGCCGTTAGTGGGGTCAATTTATTCTGGCTGAATGAAAGAGTGGTTGGAGCCTGGTTATGCCACGGGTGGCTGCGCTCACTACCAGACCTCTCAGTCACCAGACAGCAGCTATTAGTGCATTGACTCAGGCCTGCAGGGCTGTTCCAGCTCTCATCAGGTCGTAATGAGGAGAGGGAGTGGGATGTATACAGGGTCATGTCTTTGCGGCTCGTCTCCTCAATATTAATAATATATACTCTGAGATCTGTCTACGATCAAAGGGTATTTTCAGTCTGCCTCACCTGGCATCCGTACACAGGTATAAAGTCTCTGCTCTCTGAAATACAGCAAGTTGTCATATTGTGGGTAGTGAATGTTTACGAGCAGCGGGAACATTTAAATGGGGGAAGATTAAATATAATTACAGCTTAAAGGGGTTCAGAGGACATGCAGATCTTAAATAATAAATATAGCAATTGCTAATCCTGCATATGTGATATAAAACAGGTTTTTTTTTATGCTACAGATTTGTGTGTCAGAGATGTTTTGTAGTTGAGTAGGAACAGCTTTATTACTGGAGTCAGTAATGATCTTACCAGACAACTGCCCCGAACGTTAAACCCCTGAATATTAAACCAAAGCTAAAATAGATTATAACTTCACATTAAAAGAGAGCTTTCCAGGAAGTCTCTGCTCTCTGAAATACAGCAGGTTGTCAGGTTGTGGGGAGCGAATGTTTACGAGCAAGTTAACCTAAGTAGCATAGTTGGTACGAATGGCAAGATTAAATATAATTACAACATAATAAAAGGTTTAATTGCTCACAATTTCAGAGGATATGCAGATCTTAAACAATAAATATAGCAATTGCTAATCCTGCATATGTAATATAAAACATGTTTTTTATGCTACAAATTTTACTTGTCAGAGATGTTTTGTAGTTGAGTAGGAACAGCTTTATTACTGGAGTCAGTAATGATCTTACCAGACAACTGCCCGAACGTTAAACCCCTGAATATTAAAGCTAAAATAGATTATAACGTCATTATAAGAGAGCATATAAAACTGTATAAAACATACATACACGGGCTGTGTTTAACGATTGTGGTTTTGGTTAAAATACTGTATTTAAAGTCAATCAAATTTTTAGCCTCTTTTTCTTCGAGTGGCCTGATCATTTGTATAAATGAATATTTGATGATGTGATATGTAGATAATGCGTCTAGACATTTAATTTCCTTTAGCGGTGTGTTAGAAAATGTTCAGACATTATAATTAACAGCTCATCTTAAACGTGGCCATAACGTTTCTGTGATTTTTTTATACTGTTGTATGTCAGAAGTTAAACATGGTCCAAGTTCCAAAATATCCTGACAGTCAAAACTCAGGGCTTCAACCTGCTCTGATCGGATTTGGGCTCAAACATACAGGTGAAGGTTATATTTTGCATTACGAACTGAAAAAAAAGCAGCAAAATCCAACTACAACTGTTTGTTTACAGCCAATCAGAAGTGAGTAGGACCTTAAAGCGACAGGAGCTGCCTGTTTCAGACGGACGGTGAACTAAAGGGTCAGTATAAGATAAACTGGGATTTTTATTTAGTTTTTTTTATCGTCAGTCAACATGTCAACTTCCAGCATAAGAATCAACTATAACAGCATATTGAGCAGTGACACGAAGACACACAGAAAATGTTTCCTCCTCCTCCTCCTCCACACCGTCAAACAGACAAACCACATCCCCAAAAGCGGTGGCAATAATGAAATCTATATCGGTTGCTTTGGTTTTAGTTCATACTGTGTACACGTTACAACACATCACTGTGGTAAACCGGGGGTTAACCAATACAGATATGATGATGAAAAATACTTCTTAAATATTATAGAACTGCAGTTTTTTACTGCAGTTAATGCCTACATAAAGGGCGTTTTTCAAGCAGGCAGTGGTCTAATGCGCTGATTGTCGGCCTCTCAGCGATGACTCATGGTTTGGCTGAGGTCTGTGAGGCAGGAGGAGGAGGAGGAGGAGGAGGAAGAAGAGGAGGAAGAGGAGGAGGAAGAGGAGGAGGAGGATGGAGGCCAGGGTTGAGCTGTGTGTGTGTGTGTGTGTGTGTGTGTGTGTGTGTGTGTGTTCTGGGTGTGTCTGAGTAAAGATTCATTATCAGGATCTGTATTATTTTAGATACCATTATCCATTTAACTCCCCACAATGCTGCGGAGCCAGATGTATAAACAGTATACGTGGCAGTTCACACACAGAAACTGGTATTAATTAAAAGAGCCACATACTGTGATAATATGTGTACTTCCAACATATGAGACAAGGAAACAGCATCGAGCTATTTATACAGGTGACATTTTATTCATTTTTCTCAATGAATTAAATTTCCATATAAAATATACATTAACATTCTTTGTTTTATTGAAGCTTGAGTAGGTTTCTAGGAATAAATTTCTATGTTGTCACCCAACTTGTACACGTGGGAGAAGATTCAACACCAGAGATTTGACCTACTGCTTTATATGTGCTCAATGAATAGGATTTAAGACCTTGTGAAATGTTGTTAAATGCAAATATATGTGTGTTAAAATCCACAGAGGAACGTGGCAGCGTCACTAAACTGTGCGGTACATACGATGACTTCTGGTTTTAGCAATGAACTTTTTTAATGCAATGAGACTGAGGCTGATTACATTTGCAGTTTGATATTCATAAGCCAACTGTATATCTGAACACCTGTGGAGGTGACGTGAAGGATTAAAGTCTAATGTGTTTTGTTTTTTTGCACCAATATAAAATCTGACAAGCGCAGCGTGTTTGTTAATGCGAGGTGTAAACAGAGTCACAGATAAAGATGCAAGACAAGGAAAATAAAAAGAGAAGCTAAATGCACGATGGCTTTAATTCTCTTAATATATACATCGGTATAAATATATATAAAACACTGGGCCATGAGGCTATATGAGTTGTTATCTTTGTTGCTTTCCATTTGTTGTTTTTATTTATTAAAAAAGTGCCTCTCTAATGTGTTTGTCACGTTTAGTCCATCTAGTAAACAGTTGTCAACACTGACCATTAAATTACCAACCCAGGAGAACAAACAGTGGCTCTGGCTGAACCAAACCACCGCCGGTTGATTATAGGACAACTGAGAGTAATTGTCATTGACAATCATTGTGTTGGTATTGATTTAATGGTAAACACTATAAATCGGCCAGTTCGAGACCTGATAAAAAGCTCTAACAAGGTTGTTTACAAATAACAAGTCCCTCGGTGGTCCGGAGATTTTTCTTCGACGGGTCAGAAGTGAAATATCTGTGTTTTCTTTTCATAGTTTGCCGCAGCGAACTATCAATATTGCGTATAAAGTGTGATAATGAACGGAGAACTCATTACGGTATCGAACACAAGTTAGGAAACAGATGTGCCCCGATGAAGGAGCAGGTTTCACTCGATAAGATGAGCCAAATAGAGCATGTTAACAGAGTCCTTGGAGACTACTGATCACTATTATTGATTTGGTCTCGCAATGTTTCCAGCAAATTTCAATTCATTTAATTTGAGCTATGTATTAAAACCACTGCTGATAAAATAATTTAAGAGATTAGATGAACCAGATGACGTGTTTATGCAGATGTGGCATGAAAATGAACTGATTTAAAACCCTGAGAGACCATTTACATTTCTCAGGTGCATAATACACACACACACACACACACACACACACACACACACACACACACGTGAAACATATTACACATGAAAAAAAAATCAGATTAGAGCGAAGAAGGATGTGAGGTTGGCGTTTAGAGGCAATATTTCCACAACGTCATTAATCCAAAGAGATGAATCACATTGTTCTTCCTGTGGATGTACTGAACCAGCGAACATTATCAACTAGCTGTCAAGAAAGATTACTGACTATCATCAATATTATTATAATTTATTCTTTATTTATCAGAAGGTCTGTTCCAGCAAAATGGACTAATGGAGTCTAAAATGGTGAATGTTTCACAGCAGATTTCTATGAGTTGCTAATGAGGCCTCCAACGTTTGTATGAGTGTGATTATTATTTTTTTAAATCAGAGTTTTAAGGGTCAGAAGTTCCCCTAATATTTTGAGTTAAAACTCTTTTTCACAATGAGATATGAGGCATGCTCCCACATCATGGATCATTATGTGAATACTGTGGGTGGTAGTCAGGGAGGACTGGCTGATGATAATGATAATGACTTCCCCTGAGAGGAACGGAGACTCCTACAGGTGGATGCTGGAGTCAAGTTGGGCTAATGAACAGTCGCAGCAAAAACAGTGAAGCTCTGGATACACAGAGCAAGGACGCCATGTTTCTGTATGAAGAGTAGACGTTCACAATCACACAAAAATCAGATACGCATCCACCAGCAGCCCCCAATAATCCCACTGCCCACTTCCCAAACTAAATAAATGACTGCATACATGTAGATGTAATGGACAAAGGCTATAAATGAAACAAAAACAACCTGCCTGCAGAGTGAAATTTAAAAAAAATTAAGTTCTTTTACTTCCACTAAGAGCAACAGGATTATGTTGAAAAATGTCTCCAACACACACAATACGTTTTCCTCTCACAATAAAATAAGAGATAAGAGAAAAAGTGATGAATCCAACATGTGGATTAACTTTAATGTGGGAGCTCAGTTTGTGCCTTACATTAGACCAACAGCATCAGTCAAGGTTGAGTTACTTGTAATGGCAGGAATGACATGAGGCCCACATGTCAGAGTCACTGACGTTTCTCTTTGAAGCGGTCGCAGCTTTACTCTCGCTGCTTTCATCTCGCTGCTTTCACATGCTTTCTCTTCTCCCCGCTGTGCTTCTCCTCTCTGCGTGTTTTCCCCTGTACTTACACACAGCATCTGATGTAATTACTTCTTGTGATATGTGAGGACTTGTGTGTAGAAGTGCTGCTCAGGGTTGAACATCCATCCATCCATCCATTAATGACTTTTTGAAAGTTTCTCCCACATTTAGCCGTCAATGCTTTCAATGCTGTGATGAAGTCCTGAGAAATCTCTGACTTACACCTGTGATGCCATCTGAATATATATAAAGACCAGCGGCTATCTGGGTCAATTACCAAACACTTAACCTTCTACACAACTCATTAGTCTCTGATTGGAAGGACAATCAATGATTTACAGGTTAATTGGGTTAATTCTGCCTATAGTCAAAAGGAAATGACACTGCAAATTGATCTGGGACTAATTGGTGTAATCAGCTCACTAACCAGATAATGTAATCAAGGTAATTCAAGGCTTGTTTTGGGCTTCTCCTGATGCAAATATACAGGTCCTCTAG
The DNA here is from genome assembly GCA_036937835.1 of Pampus argenteus. Taxonomy (NCBI): domain Eukaryota; kingdom Metazoa; phylum Chordata; class Actinopteri; order Scombriformes; family Stromateidae; genus Pampus; species Pampus argenteus. The sequence goes on from CM072881.1 coordinate 16,949,198, forward strand.
AGTCCAATGAACAAGCGACACACATGTTGTGAAAAGAGACTGAAGACGTAGACACACAGAGGCTGCCTAATCTCTGGTAGAGGGAATATACAAAATACTTTTCTAATTTTCTAATGCATAATTGCAACTGGTGCCAGCAGCCAGTTAGCTTAGCTTAGCACAAAGACTGGAAACAGGGGGAAACAGCTAGCCTGGCTCTCTCCAAAGATCACACAATCCATCTACGAGCACCTTGAAACTCTGTTCCTTTAAAGTTATAATCTAAAAAAACTAGTATAACAACTAGTACAACTTGTACAAGCGTGTACATACACACATGTACACATTCAGAGAAAAAACAGGAAAGTCATTTTAATTCGACTAACCTGTCTTTAGTTTTTGTTAAATAAATTCTAAAAATGTACAAAACAAATTTCATCCAGTTTTATGTTGGTGCTAATTGGCCCAAACCGGGTAACATTTGAACCCAGTGATTTTTATTGTGTATATGATATTTTGTTCTTCTATTTTGTTGTGGGATTTGTGATTAAAGTGGACTGTATGTCTTGATTAATCAGTTCAAACTGAGGGGTTTGACGTGGTCCTACAGTGATTTCTCCTTTTTCTCTCATATTAGAGGAGCTTTGCAGGAGCACAGCAAAAGTGTAATGTGTGTTATTTTCCCCTTTAATGGGTGTAAACAGAAATCCGGGACTGATGATGGAGACAGCTTCGTTATAAGCAGACGTCTGTCAGTAAGTCTATTTCAGAACAGACATGATGGAAAGAAAAGTGCAGGGAAAGTCAATCGAACCCTCGCTGCAAAACACTGTCGAGGACCAAATCCTGCAGGTGACAGGTTTAAGATTTCCATTACACGACTACTACGACAACTGTGATGAGACACCGAATTTCAGAAAACACATAATTATGTATTAATTGAAAAGCTCCTAAACTATTTACAACATAGACGGTGAACTATGAACAGATATCCTCGGGCTAATTTAATTAAAAATGTATTTAATAATATGCTAATTTTCTGAAGGTCAGTGTAGGATTCATTTATCCATCACACTGGCTGAGAGTCAACATGTCCTGAAAAAGCTCAGACACTGAACCTGACTGAGGACACCTGGAGGAAATCTTATCAAAGCTACACAGTCAGATGTAAAGATGAAGAGAAAAACATCCCGTCACCTAACATGCTCTGAAAGAAGGAGCAGGAAAAACAAAAAAAAACAAAGACTGTATTCTGTTGAGGGCGCGAGGATTAAAGATGCAACGAGATGAGAAGCGAGGGAGCAAGAGACTATCTGAACGAGCCCATGCAGTGGAGCAGATTACTTCTATCTATGGTGTTCACACAGATTTCATGAAGCTGATATCAAAGCAACAGCTGGAGGAAAAGGCCAGAGACACGAGGACAGCCGCAGAAAAAGGGAATGAGAAATGCCATCTCCGTGATGGAGGCGGAGCCCGCCAACCACTGTGTGTGTGTATCCATGTATATATATTCACACACTGTTCACCATCCGCCCTCTTGACTCTTTAACTTTAAAGGAAATTTTCTTGTGTGAAGCTCACTTGGTTAACTCTTCTGGGCTGATGTTTTATACAGCAGCAAACTAAAAACCTTGGGATGAATTCAGAAGCTCTCTGATTGAGAACATCTTAAAAAATGCAAACCTCCATCAAAGAGCTCCACCACCCTCTCCGGCCTTGATGTAAACCCTCAAGGTTTCGATTATTAAAAGCTCTTCCCATTCTTAGAAAACACATAATAAAAATAGTTTGCTTTAACCGTTTTCTTTTCCTCTGAGAGGTGATGCATGTTTGTGTTTCTGCTTATTGTTCTCATTACTGCGCCTACGTTATATAATAATAATAATGGTCATTCTGGATCGTATCTTAATTTAAACACTTTAATAGAGTCGCAGATTTAATTTCCTGTGAATAACAATCTGCCCGAAACTAATAGAGAGCTTATAATAAAACAGCAGGAGACATTACATTACAAGGTGCTCTATTATAAAGACACTATATATATGTGCACAATAACACCCGTCAAAATACAAACTATTACTACGGCTGAGTACACACGATTCAAACAAGAGAAAAAGACACAAATAAAACAAATGAGCTTCATAAAATTCTCATTACGCCTGCAATTATCAATATTACAAATAAATGCGTCAGACATTTATCAATTAGACTGATTGTAAACGACTAATAAAGTAGGGCTGCTTAATCATTTGGTCTATGAAATGTCAGAAAACAGTCATATTATAAAGATGATGTCTTCTAAAATCATGTTCAACCAACAGTATTTTATTCATAGTGAAAAGAGAAACTGTTTTTGTTTGTTTTGTTTTGTTTGAAAAATAAACAATACATTATTTACTAAAATGGTTGCCAGTTAATTAATTATTATACTATTATGCTATATTTGAAGGATATTTTTCTCATTGTGTTGTGTTCTCATTTTGTACATCATCATATGTCGCTGTGATGACCTTTGACCTCCTCCTGCTCCTCCTGCTCCACTCGACTCTCCTGCCCACAGCGTGGAGGTCATCAGTGGGCGGAGGTTCACCTGGGTTCACCTGGGTTTCTGTTTTCAGCTCCCACATGGTCACCTGGTTTGGTTTTGTCATTTCTTTCCTACATTATTTTACACTCACGTACAGCACAGATTTTACTGACATTGTCACCTTATTTATTGTTAAATTATGTTTTTGTACATTGTAAATAAGCACAAAGCAGTTTGCTGTGTTATAAATCACATACTTTTAGTAAATACTGCATATATAGAAATGGACACCTTACGATTCAGATGATAAAGCCAGAAAACACACTACAATGTTGTAATAATCTCATTTAAAACCCTCTCATGTGGAGCGTCACTTAAAAATAAATAAATATAAAATAAAAACCGTCTTGCATCTGTTAACGTATGTAAACATTTCAGAGGCGACCGCTGCAGCTCAAGGTATAGATTTAGAGTCAAGGTTGTGCAGCACATGTTTTCTAAACAGGACACAAACATGATCTATTCATTTAATCTGTTTCTATAACACTGTACGTTTTTACAACAATGTCTCGGACTGATGCATTCAATTACTCGTGCATATACACAGCTGACCACACATATACATACTGTAAACACACACACACACACACACACACACACTGCTGGGAGCTTCGAGGGGCTGCCAGGCTCCATTTCTGTTAGTGTCAGCGCTCCAGGTTGAAAGCTTTTAATATGGAAAATGGCAACTGAAGCAGCACATGAAACCAGGTCTGAGAGGACAGGATGACAGATTGTTGAGGGAAGTGAGAAAAGGCTGAATGTGGAGGAGCGAAGAGCACAGCTGATAACAGAAAGTGTTTTCTGTCTAGCAGGGCTGCGTTGATAAGCTTGTGATTAACATCTTTTCTGATTAAAAAGGAGTAGTCCAGCACTTCAGTATACCACTCCCGTTGAATTAGAGACCTCACAAAAGACTAATTAAAAATAAGACAAGGCTCGTCCACAACCCCGGAGGACATTATACAGTCGGTTATTTAACACGCCCCATGATGAGTAAACTGCCCTTTATGTGTGAAATCAGTGGAGCTGCCCTTTAATCGATTCGTTTTTTGTTTTCTATCTATAAAAGGGGCCTAAATAGCCTAATGGTTTTGTTTTTTATTATAAAACCAACAAATAAAAAAGCAAAATCATCAAATCTGGAAGCTGGAACCAAAGAATAATTATTTATATCGCTTGATAAATTATTTGTTGATTAGTTATTTATCAAAAGGGCTATTGATTACATCACTATGATCACCTAATCGGTTAATCTACTCATCATTTCAGCATCAGTTTTTCTTTTCTTTCCCTCGCTCTCACATCTCACTCGTTCCTCTTTACTTCCAGACGTGTTTCTCGGCCTCATTTCCTTTCTCTGATGCTGCTTCTTGAACTTGTGATATTTTATTCAGCCAGAAATCTAGTTCACAACTACTGAGATGAATCTTTGCAAACATCATCAGTACCACGTATGTCGGTTTACGTATATATCCGGTGAAAGAGGACGCAGACACAGCAGGAACTATATAATAATAATAATAATACAACCGCACATTCAGTTCTTATCACTCTGTTTCATTTCATATGAAAGTGAAAGTAGCTCTGAACCAAAACTTGAAGCGCTGACTTTTACGGTGCGCTGTGGGTTGATGTTTCATTAAATATACAGTTTGCCATTTACACTGTAATCCCCACATCGTGTGAGTTACGCCTGCCCAGCCGCCGACAGGGATCCCGGTGACATTAAGCCGCATTGTCAAACCGCAGTCACCTGTCAGCTCAGTCACGTTATGGAGCTCGAGATGTTATATGTGCTCCTCAGAGGAAGCAGGCATTAAGTAAAAGTTTACAGAGATCAGAGGGAAGCGAAGCGTATGAAAGGAGGGCCTGGTGCAGATGAATGAACATCATCCACTTCAGGATGTGACCTTCACTACGGTTGCTTTGTTTTGGGAGTCCAATGTAAGAAAAATTACATGCCTGTAATTAGGGCCAGGCTATATATCGAATTTTGCTTTTGCACGACGTGTAAAATTAATTAATATTGTAAATCAACCCCAAAATCTACTTTGTATTTTAGCAACATAAAACCAAAACACGTTTCTAAGACTGTTTTACTATTTCAAGCTAGAGCCAGTCCTGCTCCACTTCAGCCTCTCTTCATTTTCTGTGGGTTTTAATTGGTTTTTGAGAGCAATCTTTCAATTTTGGATACGTCCCCTCCGACTCTCTAAACAAACGGCTAATCTCTGAGGAAATGTGCAAATGGAGCAGACTCACAGCGCTGCAGTGTGTGGCAGCACAGACGCACTCACACACATTTTTCTGCGCTCGCCCTGAAATGAATTCACTTTCCCACATCAGCCAGAGGAAAATATAATCTCCAGCGAACCAAAACCAATTTGGACCAGAATAAATGATGTACCTGCCCAATTGACAGACACTAAAACCTCCGATACCTTGTTATCTGCTTCATTTCTCTCTTTTGACACCGTGATAACCGATTGAACAGCAGCAACACTCTGTCATTTCCATGCAAATAAGCAGCACAGACTGGTAGACGTAGCACTTAACGAGCGCTGAGATATGATGCCCCGCAGCCGTCTAATAAACAACGTGTGGAAGTGACTCATCACCAGTGCGCTCGCCCTCCTCACCCCTTTCCCCACATCCGCTGTGGGACAGACAGGAGGAGATGTGATGGCCCCACTCAGACACAAGTGGGCTGCTGGCAGCGAGTCCATCTCATTTCATTGATCTGCTCAGAAATATGACTGAGGGCTGATTCCCTAATGGGACCGAAAGTGCCAGCGGTCGGTCTGCGGCTTGTCCGTCTGATGAATGTCAGGCCACTCATCCTCTCATCGTCAGCTAATCGCCTCATGTCTGGGTCGGGCCATGGCTAATAGCTGGCCGGCCGTGCCTTCTCACATGCAACCCCCCTGCTTCATACATACTTACATACATACACCTTCACACTCCACCATCCACCATATGGGACGTGGCGAGTGCTGCGGCCATATGTTTATAATATATATTATATATTGATTTTAATAGTCAAGGCAATATTCAACAGTTGAAGTAATATATAAAAAGTAATCAAAGAGAAAAGCTCTGCTCAGTATGTCTTCTGATGGTATCGTGTCACAATATTGAAAAAGTGGCTGATAAGATCAGTCCAATCAATCATTTCAAAGGGTAATATATATATTTTTTTAAGTACATAAATGCAACATCAGTTAATCTTGGGATCGGATCAGAGAAACTATATTACCATCAAGGTATTAAAGAAAACCTACATAATAAAATAGGCTCCAACTAATTGGAAAAATGAACTTATTCAGTCATAAATTGAAGCCAGAGCTGATACTTTACTGGTGACTTGGTTTGGTGTGAAACTATATTATTCCCTGTTTTATCTGAATATTTATATTAACAAAATACAATCATGTGTGGCATAAATGTTTGTTTTTGTTCTGCATTTCTATCTGGTTCCACTGCTGTTCTCACCATATGAAATATAATCACTGACAGTATGAGAAAGCAGAATCCAGAGTCAATCTCATCTTAATTAAACATGACAGGACGACCTTTTCTGATCCGTCCTTCTGCGTGTTACGCCAATATCACATATGTTTCTCTGCTAGTTTTAATTTGGAGAAAACAACGAGCATTTGCATGCTACACTGACAGCACCATCTTAAAGATTGAATTGATTAAATCAGCTGTTAACGTATCACTTACTGTGCGTGTGGGAGCTATTCATCTTGCAGGCGGCGGGTCACAACTCATCCTCAAGGTGTTACCTGCAAACGCAAGCAGAAGAAATCTTTAACTCACTGGAGACACGCTGCCAATTAAACAGTTCATATCTTATAGAAGAATGTAAATAAGTAATCAATACTGTAAGACGCTTATATCGCTTATATCGAAGGCACATTTGAAAGGGATCTTATAATGGGCCAGTATTAGCAGTAGAAATGATTATAGGGAGCAAAACCTCTTTCAGTGTTGATATAGGCTGGTAAAAGATCACGTTACTGGAACATATGAGTGGAAAGTTCAGTGACAACCACCAAAATATCTGAGTTTGCAGTACAATATCTGCTAGTCACAATATTCAAGGTTTTATAGTTGTGTTTCGGTACTGACAACACGTCTTGGTTTACTACAGAAAAAAAAACCACAATTATATTTAAGTAACCACCTCCTTCATATGACTTCAATGCAACATATAATTAATTGATTCAACAATTCAGTTAGAAATTGGACAATTTAGCAGTATATAAACGTCATTCCTCTGAGATTGGGTTGGCCTTGTCTAAACAAACCCTGCGTATCTACACAGGGGAGTGGGAGTTAAAGATATGTGAACGCTGGCTGACAAGTCAAAACAACAATAATGGGTTTAACAGCCACACAAGTTACAAAGTTTAATGCCTGTGTTGCGCTGTGCTTTCTCCAGGCCATGGAAGCAGGCTATTTTCCCTCAATGGATATATAGGAGGTAATGGGGGAGATGTACTCTGTAGCTGACCTTACTGCTACTCACAAATCAGCCAAGCAATCATTTCAAACCAAGGCAGAGGGGGAAAAAAAATCACTGTGAATAATTTCTTAATGCTTTCTGAGGAGGAGGGGAATGAAATAAAGAGGTCAGGGGGAGAGAAGGGAAAAGAAAAAGCTGGAGCGAGAGAGGAGGAAAGAGACAGAGTGAAAAGTTGAAATGGATAATAGTGAGATATCGCAGAAATACGAAGGGGAGACTCAAGCAGGAATGGATGAAAGAACAAGGGCTGAGCATGAAAAGGATGGAGAGAGAGTTGTGTCCGGTGTCCCGGGATCATCCTCATGCCGTCTACATTATTAATCAACACTCATCATTTACATGCTATCACCTATGAATTATTAAAATACTGAGTTATGGGTCTGATGATCCATACAGCAGAGAAACAATGACGAATCTACGTTGAATAAACATAGTTTAGTGGTGAAATGGTAGAAAAAAAAAACGTAAAGCTTAAAGGAAATAATGCTTCTTGTATAATTTATTCATGTACATTTTCATAAAATGCAAAACACGCCTCGAGGAGAAAATCGTGGTGAAGCATGTGGCACAACAAGTAGTAAAACGTCCACGACACCTCAAAATGTATGAATATATAAAATAAGAAAATCGTGAAAAAAAGCTTGCTTGCTTGCTTGATTAATCTTTGCAGCTTCTCTTTGTTTCTGGTTAAATATCCTGATATCTAACTGCAACACATGATGTAGTAGATAAATATTATTATATTGAAATCTGTTTGTAATTATATTTGAACATATTGATATTTCTCATATTAACATTTCTCGACTGCACATACTTGTGGTTTTAAGGATGCTTTTTTGCATTAGTAGAAGATTTAAAATAAAACAAAGAGAACCAAAAGAGAACCAAAGAGAACCAAAGAGAACCAGAGAGAACTGGCATTGAGTCAGTTTCCACCCGGATCAGAGAGAGTTGAATTCAGCCTGTAAAAACAGTCCACATATGGGAAAGTTTGCATCGTTCTGTATTTACTCATGCTGTGCAGTGATCAATTATGGGCCATATGTAGCATTGAGATAATGTTAAACAGTAGCTCGTTATGATAAACTAGATCTAGATAATTAACTATAATTATCTGGTCCATCCCTGTCTTTCTTTCTTTAGGTTTTGCTGTTGAGTGAATAATTACTGTTACTGTTACCTTAAGGTAAGACAGAGATAGATGGTGACGGACTATTTCCAAGGACAACTTCTCAGATGGTTCTGGGTAACAAACCATCTGGGGAGTCCTATAAAAAAACCCACAAAACTGTTCGCCAGATTTTTGGCTCAATTAAAAAGGAATTTTATTTTATTTTATTTTTTTTGTAGTTTTAGTTGAAAAGAAGACTTGCAGAAAACTTGATTGTTAACACAAAAGGCAGAATTTCTATAAATAATAAACAATCATAAACAGCTGTGGATTCAGAGACGGTCACTGTATATGTTCCTTTAGTGATATATATTAGAAAATGTTGAATAAAAACCCTTAAACTGATGATACAAGAAGAAATGGTAAATAAGAGGCTTGTTGTCTTACTTAACTTTCAGATATTAGCAAGCTAACATTAGCTATGTCTCAGCTAATTTCAGTGTTTTGAATGAAACTAAACATCCTCCTCGCCTTCATTTCAATTACAACTCAATAGCAGGTACTTTTACAGTACATCTTATCTTATATCAGTATATCTTATCTTATATCAGTATATCTTATGGTTGATGCAGCAGCAGTGTGTATTCATGGATAAACAGAAAGCTGTCCTGAAGCAACATGACCAGACTTCCTGGTTAAATGCTAATAAATAAGCAGCATATATATAAACTATGGACGTAGCTACCGTGACACCACCTGTTGGGACTTAGCAGTTAGTCGTTGCCATCTTGTTATTTTGGAGCCAGAAGTGTGATCATTTCTGGACGAGAGGGTGGAGCTAACCCTACCACGAGCCCCTAGCAAACTAGCTTAGTTAGCACGGTGCACGGTGCTAATGCTAATGCTAATTTTGGCTAGCGGGAAAACAGGGTTAAAACTAAATGTACTTACCGGAAAACTGACCAGCCGACTCCTCAGAGGGTCTTTTAGTACAACCAAACATTTTTTTAGGCGACCAATATGTTATATTAACTTTCATAAACTGTAAACACACTTAAATGACAGCTACGTCGATACTCATATTCTCGTCTGGGGTTACGGTACGTAATGTACGTAACCAACGTTGTTGCCGTGGTAGCGACGACGTAGCCACGCCCTAAAACATACCGCCTTTTAAATCTATCGTCTTTTTTTTACTCTAAATGAATTCATATTCATGACACTTGAAGTATTAAAGTGAGTCTGAGTGTTAATGTAAACTCAATCTACAGCTTGAATCTCTTCTTATACTGCTGCACTAACTGCATGTAATATCTGCAGAGCAACTATTCATAATGTAGAAAAAATGATTTTGTTGTAAATAATAATTTGATTTTGTTTGTCAAGCATTTTAAATGTAGCAGTTGAAGGTTAAACTCCAAATTTAAAAACGTGCAAAAATAACTGAATGTGTTAAATATCTTTATTATTTTAAGAATAAAAGGACCTAAAACTTTTCTTCTGACAAGGACCCTCTTCATTATTTATATTGAACTTTTATTTTTTTATTTCATTTCTCTCGCTCTGTGTCACAATATGAATGTATAATGTTGTTATTCAAGCAGGGCCCCAAATATCTGCACTTTGCATGGTCCCAATTAAAAACTAATACAAGCAATAAAACATTTATTGTGGTTGTCTTTGATTAAAAAACACATTTGCTTACTTTTTTGTGAAGTTTACTTTGAAGTGGTGTGTGTGTGTGTTATTGATTGTTTGTTTCCTGTTGTTGTACACTGACTGAGAGAACAGTATACTATGAAATGGAATTGGGACAGAGAATACTTCACAGTACATCTATTATCACTGCAGATGTGTCACTAATGACATTAACAAGCGACCCTGTAATCATCCATCATGCACAACACCAACCGTCATAGAAGCGACTCCACTTTACAGTCTGCAGTCGTATTTAAGGTTATCACTTTACACCTGTGCTTTTCCTGCAGTAACAGGTTAAATGTCCGACTTGAAATAAGATCTTTCTTTAATTAATTGGATTTTGCTCAACAACGTTTTTTTTTCCACATTTATCACCTTCACAAGCAGTGAAGAAACTCATTTGTAGTTCCCCTCTGGTCATTATTTCCTCTGCTATACAACATTTCCAGGCTTCTGTCAGCAAAAGACCGTCCCTGTAGACATACGATGAAGAAACTGCTCGCAGGGTCTTGATTGACCTTGAGTGGTTGGTTTTCCTAGTAAACAAAAGGAAACGATTGATTCCTCGGAGGATATGTTGCTAAGAGCGTGACAGATCATTTGTTCTTCATGATTTCACCAAATTGTTTTTAAAGCTCAGAAAAGTTTCTGAATGCAAAAAAAAAAAAAAAAAAAAATTGTCCAAAGTTTAAAGTAGAAGCATCACATCTGATTATTTTTCAGAACAAACATGACCCTGAGGCGCTCGCTGTCAATGAGACTTTGTCATCACACAAGAGAGAAAAGCATTTTATAATAAATTCATAGAAAGCTTGAATGATTCTAGTTCAAATGTATAGATTCAATTATTGATTTTCAATGATGTGTAGAGACTGTCTTTATCAATGAAGCTTTTGAACTGTTGTCACTGAATAAAGCTACAAAGGACATTAACTTTCCGTACTGATATCGGTCCTAATTTATAGCACAGTATTAAGAATCGTTTATATTTAAGAGCACAAACTCGTCTGCTCTTTCAGCTCACACACACGGATACGGTGGAGCTGCAGTGAAATCTGTCGAGCATAAAACCATCCAGTGCAGTGTGCTGATCAAAGGCAGACACACACACACACACACACAGCTCTATATGATGAAAATGCTAATCATTAATTACAGTTAATCCCAGCGTACTGAGCCAGTGACTGAGTTCAAATCATCTTTTATCTCTGCACTCCCCCTTTGAACCACGTATCCATATTTATGCAGGTGCAGTCACCTGTTGAGATAAATAACTCGAGAACCTTTCTGTGCTCTAATCTAAAAAAATTATGAAATCAATATGATCGATAACACTTAGGTTCTCTAATAAGATAAGATTAGGTTACAAGATATTTGGGGGTTTTTTTGGGTTGTTTCCGATTCTGCAGGAAATCGATCTGGATCACTTAAGAAGATTTAAAAAAAACTCACCTCGAACATGTCTTCGTGCCTGAAGAGACTCAAAGTGGCTAAAACTTCAAAACATCAGAATCAACCTTTAAAACCTGATCGTATGTAATGAAGTGTTAAAGAGGTAATATGGATATTTCCCATGTGTGTGAATGAGAGTGACCCGAGTGCAAGAGTGAGGTTACAGGGAGAAGAGATAAAGAAGGTGGAGGATTTTAAGTATTTAGAGTCAACAGTCCAGAGCAATGGAGAGGTGGAGAAGAGGTGAAGAAGCGTGTGCAGGCAGGTTGGAGCGGGTGGAGAAAAGTGTCAGGTGTGATGTGTGAAAGGAAAGGTACAAAACTGTGGTGAGACCAGCGATGTTGTTTGGTCTAGAGACAGTAACGCATCCAGAAAAGACAGGAGGCAGAGCTGGAGGTAGCCGAGATGAAGATGCTGAGCTTCTCTTTGGGAGTGACCAGGATGGAAAGGATCAGGAATGAGTACATCAGAGGGACAGCACATGGTAGAGGGTTCGGAGATAAGGTCAGAGAGGCCAGACTGAGATGGTTCAGACATGTCCAGAGGAGAGAGAGTTAATATATTGGTAGAAGGATGCTGGTGTGAGAGAAGAAGATACAGAAGATACAGAAGATACAGAAGATACAGAGCATGAATACTCCTAAAACACACATATGAGTCCAGATATGCATATACAGATGAATGTAAGTCATAACTATACGAAGAAAAGGAGTAACAGGAAGTTTATTTTCTCTTTTGGCTGCAGTAATTTATGTTACAGCTTGTGTTTCTGTTTACATAGTTGTTTACAGCTAAAGATAAACGGTAAAAGCACGTATATCTGCGGCCATAGTGATAGATTTATGTACAGTTGGTGCAGCTTTCTCTTTTTAACACCACCCACACACCCACAGACAAACATTTTTGGAAAACAATAGAGCAATAGACTGTCGTTGAAGAGGTGAAATAAAACAACAACAACAACAACAACAAACGGCAGCATAAAAAGCTCAGTAAGCCCTCGGTAGTTAATTAAGTATGTTCAGCCAGTGTTGCAGCGAACCGAAAGCTAATTAGGCCTGTCTCCTCAGCTGTGATGTGTTTTATTTATGGCTGCATTTCTGGGGCCTTTTCTCAATTTATGCGGCACTACCATGGTGACCGGCACATTTTACACCGCCGGTCTCAAACTCTGGATGTCGCAGAGGAATCATAAATCTTATTATTGGGTGGAATGAGTATGTTAATAATGTAAAACAAGAATAGTTCATGAATATTCATAGATCGTATGATAGATGTGGGGAAAAGCTTTATGAGTTGGCTTATAGCTCCGCCCGGGGCCTGACAGCTCATTCTTAAAACCGATTCATCATCTGAAGGTGTCACCGTGGACCGAATCATGTGTAAAAGCACTAAAGTGGTTTTCAGTCATGAGTCTCTGACAGTTTTCACCTGTGTGTTCTGCTTTATTAAAGGGCCACTCCCACAAATTACAAACAAACACCAACATCAGAGATAAAAAAAAATGAACACCAGCTAACAGTTTCTGCTCTCGCTGCTTAATACTGGTTTTGTTGAGGAAACCGAACATTATTTACAGGCCACTAAGAGACGTTTAGAAAATGTTCTTTACTGTCTGGGGAGCATTAAAGCTGCTTTAAAGCCGAGCATTATGAGATCATATAGACTTACCAGCATTAAAGGGCTTCCCTTATATCACTGACTGCATAGTGATCGTTTTGCTCACATCAGCTTGTGTAAAGGTGGGTTTTTAGTAGTATGATAATCAATATCTGATTATAGATGTAGATATTCCCTAAATATTCGCTATATGGAAGCAGGATGTGGACTTTTTTTTGCTCTTCCCTCTAAAAGTTGGAGGTTTTTGGGCGCTTTAAGTATCCTGAAATGAAGAGATAAAAACACAACATTATTATCAAGTGATTTTTAGAGCTTTTTTTTTTTTTTTTGGACTATAAAAAAAGCAGAATGTGTTTGTGAAATCACACCTAAACTCAGTAAAATAGTCACATATATACAAACACACATTTTAATTCCATTACAAGTACGATATTACAGAATAGAGTGTGACATCAATTTGTTTTTTGTGAATTGGGAAAGTAGGAAAATGTTGCACACAAAGAAAAGCTTAAACCACAGATGGAAAAAAATACATTTAAATGCTAATTTTAGTGCAGAGAAAAGATGGAAATGTGCACATATACATATATATATATATATATATATATATATATATATATACCCCATATTGTAATCAACATACTGTGTACTGTTCTGCTTCATACGACATACACTATGTCTATTTTTAACCATCTCCTTAGTTTTTAGCACATATCATTTTTACTGTGTTTGGCAGAACAGCCATTAAAACAGCCGACTGACCTTAAAAGAGTCGTCCAGCTCGCTCTGGAAGCCCCACGGTGCATTTCAGTGACAGCAGCTTCAAGGGGACACTGTCTCCTGTTGTCAGTCCTGCCCTTGGCTTAGTTCAAAGACCCTGTGGGTATCCAGAGGCTCATAATTAATTGATGCGATTCTCATTTAGTTCTATTCATAGTTTAACCACTTTTCCGTACAGTAACTGCTTCCCATCATCTCCCACCTAAACACACAACACATGAACACAATCAAGAACGTTATTATCAGATCGAACAGCAGGACAGCTGAGAAATTAATCTGGTCTTTTTTTCTTTGGATCTCATCTGTGATTCTGTCACATCCGTAGAAAAACAGAGCACCCGCAGTGGGAGCCTCACTACATGGCACATGCATATTTCAACGGCTAAATCTGACTAGATGACATCGCCACGTGTTCTCTCGGTTGCTATAACGCTCGATGAGGGCGCTGCCTTTCTGATGGGGCGGACATCCATATTGAATGATGTTGCTGGTTGTGCAGAGGCCATGTGACTTTGTTTTCCTCCAAGAAGAAAGAAAAGATGTCCACAATCAGCGCAAACTAATGAAGTTATGAGTCAAGATGAAAGAAAGACAGTATTTATATATATATTTCATAATTTCTCTCATATTTTCTCTCATAAGTTTTTACAGCAGAGGGAGGAAACAGGCCACCGTTTGTGTGAGTGTTTAAATACTGTTGTATCTGTGAAGTTTGGGCTCCGAGAAGAAACGACCTTTTTGTAAGAGGTCAAAAGGTGACAAATACCACAAAATGATTAAGTAAATGTACTTAGTTAAATCTCTACTACTGTGTGTACTGTGCATGACAACTGACTCGTTTGACTAAACACATACAGTACAGGAGAAGACGGATATGAGAAGAAAACGTGAACCAAGTAAATTAATCTTACAGGTGATCCATCAGGTAATAATCAGTCAGTGAGGTACAAATGACACAATAACACACACACGGTTCGCTCTCTGCAGTCGGGAGAAGGAAGATGATTTAAGGGTCACTTGGATGAATTAACATTTACGCCTCTTCGTGTGTGTTTAATCGTGATTTAATTCACGGACTGTAAACTACATGCTTCTGCATCACCAGACAGAGAGAGAGGCTACAAATCAGAGGCCTGTAGAGAAGTACACGATGTGCAGAAATAAATTAGAGGTCAACTTCACGTGGGAGAGTAATGAGCAGAATGACGCTGTTGGTCCGATTACAAATATAAAATATATTTACAATAAAATACATAAATATTGCAGCTCCAACACTAATCCTACATATTTCATTTAAATATGCAAATATTAAGCAATAAGCCTCCTTTTATTTTATGACCCAACATTTGCTTTTTTTAATATTTGATCCTCCAAACAGTCAACATTAATGTTTCATGTGTTTATTGTCTGACAAAATTTAAGACTATTTCAGCAAGATAATAAAAAAAGAAATAAAAAAATAAAAAAATCAGAAAAAGGGAAACACATCGTTTTATTTCTTATTTCTGGATGTGTTTAAATTAGCGACTGAACAAAGAAGAGAAAAAAAAAAGATAAAGCGACCAATAATCCAATAATCTCTCCCTTGAGGCGTTCCTATTTATAGGAGTTAAATGTCGCTTCAGATTAAGGTCAACGACAGACACCTGCTGCCCTCTGCTGGAGAGACATTATTATAATAGTAAACTACAGTATTTTAATAAGTTTAATCAATAATAATATGAAGACTGAACTGTTTAGGAGGCAAATGTTGTCACTATATACCTTAACATTTATTTCAATGGGACCATGAATCATTTCTGTCCACCTTTTCACCTCTCATTAAAAACCTGAAGATAATTGTTTTTGTCAGTCCGGTTGGTTCGGCTGCTTGACTTTTTACCTGATAAGACCTTTTTAAGAGACCTGCTGCTTGTCCAATAGCAACAATATACACTTAATATGGAGATTAAAGGGGTATTACAACGAAACGTAAGGCCTTAATGCAGAGAAAGAACATATACTGTATGTATATATTCTAATTCTGATATCTGAACATACTAGACTGATATTATATAAATATATATTATGATATATTATATTATACATCCCATCTTTAATCAGGTGACTGCGTATCGATCGACTACCTGCCTGGTCTCAAAACTGACCTTAAAAGACAAACTTTGTCAGGTTTTTTTGTGTGTCAGGGTGTCAAATCTTTGTGTTTCACAGCAGTTAATCCAACATGTGATACCTCTGTTATTCACTCTGATACACCTCATCATCACTCTCACTTAATCAATCAATGTTTAACAAGCCTCCAGTGTTGTGTAACACAGCAAGCCCTGTACAGTACCTGTATCAGCTTGCAGCATGGAAATAAAGACCGTGGATTAAATGTTTGATTTGGTACCATGTGAAGTTTACAGAGTGCAGAGCAGAAAGGTTTTAAATTGCATCGACAATCACGTCGTTTTTATTAGATGGACTGCAGCAAAACAACTATTGCTATTAAATGGTAATCAGCAGCTTTTGTGCGTACCTGTATCGGTATGAAACAATACTCAAAAGCAAATGTACAACTCCTGGTACTAGCAAAGAAACTGCAGTGAAATAAGCAGTAAAGGCGACAGAAACATCCACATACATCAATTTACTGAAAGAGAAAACGATGTTTCTGTGTCCTAAAAGACGCCTGGAGGTTCAGGTGAACATTGATCCGTCTGATCTTTCAATCTATGTTTAAAAACAGTTAATTAGAGCCATAAAAGGCTAAATATCTAAATAAATCCATCAGGTGTAAACAATAAAAATATGACACCTAAATAATACTGTATTTTGTTTCAAGCATTGATTTTTCCTTCAAAAACCAAATACACTGATCATCAAACAGACGCTACGAGAACCCTGTTTCACATTTTATCAAAATTCAGTTCAACCTTTATGTTCAAAACACATGTCAATAACCATGAAATCTTACAGCTCGTCCTTGAATGAAGACATGAAGAAGAAATGAAAGCTGCAGCAGTTATTTACAAATCCTTAATTGTAATTATCGGTTGCATAAATGCATCAGTTATAAATGATGCTAATTCAATACCTTAATCTGCTAAGAGAAACAGTAACATTTAATTGTTTTTGTGTTCAGTTATGATTAAATAAGATCGTCAGAAACAGTCTCATCAGTGTTTTTGCAGAATTATTCAGTATTTCTCACCTTGGAGAATAAGTATAATCTAATCTGACTCATTGACGAGACGTTAATGGACTGAACTGCTGTTTCTGAAGTCCAATTAAAACACTCTTAATCAAATTCACCAACTCCAAGAATCAAATTGAACTAAATCAGTACTAAACGGATTTTACGCTCGACAATTTAGCCTCTGTGATTAAGTCATTAATGAACTAATTGAAGACAAGAATTGCAAAGGTGAAACAGTTCATGGACACTTCATGGTTCAGACCCCACACACACACACACACACACACACACACACACACACATGCATTAAACTAGCAATATGTAAAAACTACTAACAGTGATGTTTTACCTTTCAGATATTCTCACTCTTCTACGAAGCAGCTTTGTAGCATCATTCAGAACAACTTCGATGAGCTAAAACAGATGTTGACAGAGTGAAGAAGAAGCAGCTGAAGCTGAGACTATAAAATTATAGTAAACAAAAGTTCTTTTTCAATTGTTTCCTTCATCTTAAAGCTGCACTAATCAATATTTCCCCTCATCTTATTGGCTTTGAGTTGATGGAGACCAGAATTAAGAATGAAGTTTTATTTTATTTTGTTGCACTTCTTCTAACAGCAAATCAATTAGTGCAGCTTTATTTATATTTTTTGGGTTGTTGTTATTATTATTTCATGAGTTCATAAATTGGTGGAGGTGTTTCGTTTATGTAAATAGGATGTGAAGAAAACATTAGAGACAGCATTTGAGTTTTATGCATTCGATTGCAGAGACGTACCTAATAAACTGCTAACTGTAGCTTCAAACGGAGACATAAACTTATGCTGCACGTCTCACGTCTTTTGTTTTACTGTGTTGTCTTATTTTATGTTCATCTTACAGCATGTTTTGTAACTCTGAGTAAAGGTGAGGACAGACTTATCTCTTGACTCGTATTGCAGGACTGAAGGACTCTTGCACATACTTTTGACACACAGGCCAGGCGGGTCTGCTGCGACACAAACCAGGACAAGAGGCGTCTAAATATGGAAATAGTCAGATAAAAATACGACGAGCTTAACTTCCCAATCTTGGCCCTGAGCAAAGCAACAAGGGCTGAATATAAAACCCTGTGGTTTGTCATGTCTCGCCTCTGCAGCGGTTCACAGGTCTGTTAACCGTTTCAGTAAAATCCTCAAGAAACAGGAGGAGAAAGAAGGAGGCTCCATGTGGGGAGTGACGCTGAATAAATACAGCAGTATATCATTACATACAAAATAACTTTTGATTACCACCCAAGTGTGCCAAATGGCTGAAAAATGGCACGTGATATTTGTCCCCTTGACACCCGTCACTCCAGAAAATTCAACTTTTCTACAGAAACTGAAGTGACTGTTTACAAATGCTTACAAACGTTTAGGGGATAATCACAACGGTACACTTTCCCTTTGTATAGTGTATTGTGTCTCTTGTCTGGGGTTTGGTACCATGGCAGTATCCCCAGAAGGCTTCATTTAAAGTGCTGCTCAGCACAGTCAGGAGCCTTAGAGCCACGAATCCTTGTGACTCTGCAGCCGAATCAGAGGCCTGATACTCAGAAGTCTGTGGAGACTAAGAGAAGGAGAAGGAGGAGGTGTCCTCTTCCGCCTTGTCAGTATTTATTAATCCCAAAGATCCTCACGCCGTGCAGCTGGGGCAGCTTGGGGATGAGTACAGTGAGCAGGGAAACAGTGTTGACCACAAAATGGACCCGATCATATTTGGTGTAAAAGCTGGTTAGGATATATCTGAAGAGACAAATCAAGAGAAGGAAGAGGAATGAATAAATAGATAACAAGATTAAAAGAACATTTCAGTGAAGAGAAACACAGAGTAAAATTAAAACTGACAAAGCCTCCTTTTACAAAAACCCTTTTGCTTATTTTTCTTGTGTTAATCACAGCAAGATGTTTCCCAACTTTCCCAACAAACACAGCGCCAACGCTCGAATCTGTGAGACTGTTTCAACATGTCAAATAACACGATTGCAACATCACTGATTATTAGTGCAATTAAAATGTGATCCTGTGGTGTCAGAAATGTACATCATTACTGGGACAAACAGTTCAGAAACGCTTGAAAAATTAAGTTCACAGCCCTTCGTATATGAACCCTGACAGCTAGCTGGTTACATGTCAGCACCAGATGTTGACATGTGATGTTTCTGGCGAGACACCAGAGTCAATAAGTGGAGAAACAAACAAACCACGATTTACTCAAAGCGGATAACTGCACTCAACAATAAGGACGTTTTGTGAGTTTAAAGTGATGAACTGTACATCCTGTTCTCTGCTGAACAAGTGAGGACATGTAAAAAGAAAACTTTCATCTGGAGCCAACACGCTGACCATCCTGCTGGCACTGGTTGTGAAGCAAAGTGGGAAAAAAAAAAAAAAAGTGTACACCTGAAAAACTGCTGTCACTACAATGTTGAAGCTGAGCTGGCAAATCGACCCCGGGGAGCCGGAGAGCTTCCTGTAAACTTAATAAGGACAGAAAAGGGCATGAAGGCAGCAGGAGGTGCTACTGCAACGTCTGAGCTCCTTAACAATCAGTGAGTTCGGCTAATGAGGATGCAGCTAATCAATCATTATGGCTACACCAAGGCCTACATGTAGAAGTCAGGTAGAGACAGATTTTGATAGAAAATATGTTTAAAGGTTTATCTGAATGAGTCAAATAAAGTGCATCACTCACAGTTAGTCTTTCCTCATATCAACACATTGTCCCTCGGGGATAATAAAGATATCAGTGATAATTTTAGTAAAAGAATTCCCTCTTTGTGACTAAACCAACAGTGTTTTCCTGTCCAGCTGCAGTAGAAAGATCATAACAAGCAGAGGAAATCTGCCATTAAAAAGACTTCAAATGTGAAGCTTTATATTAGCTAAGTACATTATGGAGGGATCTCTGAATGACCAGTATGAACAGGAGGAATGATAACACAGAGGTATTGTTCCACTTACAGGACAATCGGTATGATGGTGAGGAACTTGCGTGACGCAGTAAACTGCACGCCGTAGTCCATCTGCTCCCAATGTGTAAGGAGGCGAGCTTTGCCCTGATCGGGGGTCTCAAAGGGCGTCCCTTTGACCGTGTGAAGGAGGAGGTACATGCACTGCAACACACACACAGTTAGGACAATATTTAAAATATAATTGATTTAGTAAATAATACAGTTTGTGTGCTCTTATCTGAACAGACAGTCTTGTGTAATGGTTGGTTGAAACATTCCTGGCACCATTTCATTAACAAAATAAATAAATAAAAACAAGCAGCAGAAGGACAACGTTCCTCCTTCACCACTTCCCCAAACCCTCCTCTTACTGCACTGTGTTTGTCTTTCACCGAGCCAATAAAGGTTAAAGGGAAAACGTGGACGTTCCTCTCTGCACTTACCAGATTGTGGATGAGGTTGGTGAGGGTCCAGACCACGGGGACGCTGGCGAAGGGAATGCTGAGCAGGATGACGTGCAGCAGGCCGATGCCCAGGATGTAAGACAGCCACATCCCTCTGCTGTTCATCACCCGGGTGTTGGGGTTCACTTCGCTGTGCGCCGTGCCCACATTCATGATGGCGGTGGCAGTACCGCTTTAAATCACTGTACCTACTTTAGCATATAAAGAAACTGCAAACAGTTATCTGTTATGATATAATATAATATAAAATAAAGGCCTCTATGAGTTATATTAATGAAGATTTAGTCAGAAGAACGCTCCGTTTTTTCCTCTATGACAGTAAACTCAACATAATGAGACATTTTAAGTTGCATCTTTGGACTTTGGGAAACATTTTCACCAATAGATTATAATGACAGATGGATCCAGGTAATCATTTACCAATACACCAATCAATACCTACTCATACTGGGGTACTAGACGTATTTACAATATGATGATACAATATGATTTCCCTTATTGATTAATAATGTAATCTATAGATTCATCCATTCAAACAAGTGACTGAATGAATGAATCATTTGATTTACATACAGTATGAGGAGTTAATGCTGTATCAATGTAAATAAATGGCATTAATATGACTTATTATCAATACATATGTATTGATTATGAGCTTGTCTAATAACGTGTAAAGTTTACAGCAGCATCACGTGATATAAATGAAACTAACATATAACCAGGTTGATTTAACGTTTTTTTTTTCCAAGTTGTCAAGAGACCCCAGAAATAAACGTGGAAGCAGAAATAAACCGTAACGTGGCTGCAACCGGATCTACAAGTGAAGCAACCGACTACCGCTGCAGGTAAAGTACGTTTAACGCTCGTTATAACGGAGTAAATGAACCGTTACACTCACTGCGGACCGTCTTGGCTCCGTTATCACAGTTCTTGTCTTATCGATGCCTCCAGTTGTGTAACTGATAACTCTCACCGGGAAACTGACGACGCTCCGGTGTCTCGGTCAGTCCCCCGGAACCGTGTGTCATCACCGGGACGTGTGACGGTCGGTCCGCTCATTACCGAGGCGGACACGGACTTTCCTTTTTTTTTTCTTGTCCTGGTACTTGTTCCACCGAACAGCTGGTGACAACACGGCACCTTCGTGATGTAACGTCATCGCTGTTCGTTTCCCCGGTTTAGGGTGAGTTTAGAATCTTCGCATTTCGCTGTGATTGGTCGCTACAGGTCACGTGGTCAAAATGAGCCAATCAGGACGTAATGCGTGGAGAAAGGGTACAACAGCTGCGTTTCTATGTCACAGCAGGAGGAGGAAACAGGAAAAATCTATTAAATCTAGTAAATAATAATAATAATAATAATAATACAGAGAAAAAACAGAACATATTAAAATACTAGTTTGTTTTAATAGAATATATAGCTTTTGGTAATGTATATTTATTTATAGACTTTTTATGTATTATTTTCTGTTCTATTACAGCAATAACTTGTATAATATTGTAAAAATGCACTAATTAATTAATTATTACAAGACAAAGATTTTAAATCCACGTCAGCGTTACCTGCAGACAACATGCTCACAATGACAATATTAACATGCATGTATAATGTTTACATGCTTCACCGTCTCAGTTCAGGCTGCTAACATGATGATGTTAGTTATGACAATTCACCCTGAAGGGGGGGGGGAATAAATATCTTTACCAAAATTTATGTCAATAATATATATATATACATGATAACAAAAAAAAAAAACCTGCCGAAAAAAGTCTTTATCCTCTGGGACTAAACATGTTAAGTATGAATTTCATGGCTGTAATTGCTGAGATATTTCTGGACCAAAGTGGTGCTTCAATTGACCGACAGAACGTTAAACAACAAACATGCTTATCTAAAAAAACAACAACAAACAAACAAACATATATCTACAAAACAGGAAGAGGCATTTAAGTGAATATAAATTCACTGTATGCAGTGGTAGTCGCTGTCTCTGACGCCTCTCTACTTCACACTTGATACCTCTGTACAAAAGGAGGCCCTTGACTCCTTATGTAGCCGAGGCGAGAGGAGACCTTGCTCGAGGCCAACGAATAATGACTGACAGAGTTGATACTCTGGTCCCAAAAATCAAAGCTCAACAGTGTCATGTTCTAGATCTCAAGATAAGCCCCAATACTAATTTAGGCCTACAGTAGCCTTAGGCCAAAGGGGTCAACTGTGTTCTACTTACATGCAATGTTACATGACACCCACTGTTTCTAAGGGTACCCCTGTGATGAGTGGCATCAAACAGGTTTGGCTGGATGACTAGTGGACGCTCTCATATGCTCATAGCCTCGGGTGCTATACCGGTGTTCGCTATGTAAACCTAGAGCTCTGTTCAAATGTAAAACTATGGATGACAGTGGTGTGAGATCATCGCTGGCACTGGAACAATGGCCGTATACATGACAGTGATTAAAACACACCTGAGGAACGGGGGCAGATGATGACGCCAACAGATGCAGATGTCAGATCAAAAACGTCGTCATCGAGCTGGATTTGATGGATTTTGACATTGAGGGACATAATGCTTCAATCATTTCAGTAACAAAAAACACATCAAGAGACAGTTTTGAGATCTTGATAGGAAGCTATAGCTATATATAATAAAAAGCCATTATTTTAAAATGATTGGTTGTTTTCTGAAGCTACTCAACAAGCTGTTCGTTCATTTATATCACTTCCTCCTGCTTGTACAACATCCATCTGAGAAAAAAAGAAGAAACTTGGCAGGAGTGAATATCTGATCCGCCTCTGACGATGATCAATTCAAAGCTTCAAAGTCCTGCGGTTGTCTCTATTTCTTCACAACTACATATTTAATATATTTAATAGATGTTTAGATGTGTTCCTCTGCAGACGACAACTGTCAACACTTTGGATGATGCCTTTCAGATATAATGTGATAATACAACGACTCCGTGATGAAAGCTTTTAAAGAGGAAATGTGTTTCATGTTCTGGCATCGGTGGCTTTCTATAGCAATAACTTTATACGTCATTGGACATTACTTGCACATTCTCTCCTTTAGCTGTAGCTAATAGTTTACAAGAGATTGAAGCGTATATATACTTATCTTTACGTTATTTCTGCATTTACAGATTGTTAAAGAGACTGTTCGAGGCAGATGTATTTAATGTTACATCCCTTTGTGTACCAGAGATTGCATCACGTTGCAATTCTGCTAAATTGTGTATTAATTTCATCATATCCTGTAGACAAACAACCTGCATGTTCAACTTTATGATTTAATGAAACAAAGTGCAGATCAAATGACATTTACTACTTTTACTTTACTTCTTATTGTGATAAGTAACCAGCAGATGTCACCATCAACACACTTTACATATATATTGCTGCCGTCCTGGAGTCTGCGCTGTTACAGACCTACAGTCATGTAACTTTTAATACGAGCACAGCGGTGCAGATTAAAAGTGTAATTATGCTCAGCTCGTTCTTTGCGTGTTTCTACTTGTTAACAGCAAAGAAATACGCAGACATATCCTGGAAGTCTTCTTCATAAGCAGATGTTTTACACAACTGCAAAGTCTCAGGTCAATGTTATATATGCGTGTGTGTGTGTATATATATATATATATATATATATATACACACATATACACACACAGATAGATAGTCTGAGTTATTTGTGCTTTTTTTATGCTTATTGAATGCTTTATTTGTTGATTTAACTGAATTTTGTTTTGGAGGCTGCAGTGCTGACATTGCATTATACTTTCTAATATTTTGTCCAGCCTATTTACACCAGTGGAGGTAACATTTCCTAAATTAAAATAAATAAGACAGTCTATTTAACACCTAATTGTTGTCCATGAGTTAACAGCGTCCAGGTGACCTAACATGTTTGAGTTCAACAAAGCCAATAAAAATAATTAAAAAGTGACTTGTTCTTTAAATCTAAAATTACCTGTAAACACAGAAACATATTGGGCTATTAACACAAATGTGTTTTAAAGGTCAACGGCGTGGGGCTTGCACGGCCTGTAGATGAGCTCGATGTGACAGGAATGACACTGCTGGGGCAGTTTTCTCCAACAGGGGAGGTGGACTTGTGACCCAGGCGGGCTTGGATGATAGCCTCGCTGGAAAAGGCTGACGCAGGGAGTCCATTATTGCCCCTGGAGGAAGCTGAGGATTAGAACACCAAAGAATTTCAATAAAAGAAGTGTCTGTTTGGGGGTCGGGAGGGGCAGAAGGATGGCGGTGGTGGTGGTGGTGGGGTTCCCCTCATTGTCCCAACAGTGATTGAGAGCAAGAGGAGGGGAGTGGGACGGCATTGTGTTTGCAGCTCCTCTGAAGAAGGTGGTTATTAGGGGGGATGGCTAAGGAGGGGTGAGGGATGGGGAGGCTGTTGACTCTTCATCTTGTGTGAACAAAGTCTCTGGCACCCCGGACCCCCTTGTTTACGAGTGCCATGAATTCTGTCCCTCTCGACGGGGACCCCCACCAACACTAACCTGCACTGCCGCACTTTGTGGGGCTTAAGTGCCCTTTAATTAGGCCGCCTCAGTGTCCGGCTGAAGACCGCTGAGGGTTTAGGCTCTTCCCTGTGGGACACACACACCAATACAGCTTCTCCTCACACAACCGAGGGATGAAGTGTTTGCTGCTCTAATGAAAAAGGTTTATTTGGGCGACGAGTTCTTGTCGTCTTTGTCCCCAGTCTTAAAAAGTCCTGACAAAAGCACTGATATTATCTTTAACACTCTCCCATTTCCAGGACACATTAGCAGGAGCTCTACAGCTGATGGGTGAGGCTCCAGAGTCTCAGCCACAAAGGCACAAGCGCTACTAAAAGTCTCTTGACAAATCACGATAGTAAACGAGATGTATTTATTGTACAGTCAAAACTAAAACAATTATTATTATTATTATTATAATTAATTAGGCAATTAGTACAGAGACAGAGGTAAAAGAAAATTTGTTTTGTGGACGCGAAATTCAAGTGGAAGGTTTCCATCTTGCACATTATGTAGAAGAGCCTGAATTCATGCAAAAATATGTAAAGGAGCGTGAATTCACATAAATTCACTCATCCACATACACAGCCAAACACATGCACAGCTTTGTCATTGTGATGGAGCACATTTCATTATCATAACCGCAAAAGGCACAGGATCCAGAGTATAAAGGGGGAGGTGGGCAAGAGGCATTGGGAATTTGCTGAACTGCCCCAGCAAAATGAGTAATTTCTGGATGCCCCATTGTGTGAAGAGCTTACAGGGTGAGAGCTCTGAAAGGAAGAGCCAAAGGAAGGATACAAACATGGGAGCAAGTGGAATAAAGTGAAAGATGGTAGGAATGAGAGACAGAGAAGAATGATGAAAAGAAGTTTGTGAAGGGAGCAGGGCGGGATTGGGCGTGTTCAGAAACTTTTTCGCTACAGCCCAGTGTGTGTAGATACCCTCCTAATCCTGGTTTTATTGGCTGCCTGTGTCCAGCCATGCTGGTTGGATTGAGTAGGGAGGGTAGAGAGGTGGAGGGCTGGGGGGGGGCGAACACATGTCCTTCTTTGTGGTAATACGCTGATTAGGCCTGAGAAAGAGCCGGACCTAGTTACGGTCTTTCTCAGGTCACCGTAGAAACCGGCCCGGTAGGGGACCGCTGTGTGTGCCTCCCCCTCCTGTGCACCTACTGATGCAGACACGCAGGCCGAGGCCTTGCTTTGCAGAGGATTGTACAAAACACCACCACTGAAAAAAAAGAAACACATCTCCACAAGTGTTGTTGAGTCACAGTTCATTTCAAGATCAGACTGCGATGTTCTTGACCTTAATGGCTGCCGTCTTTCCAGACAGTTCGCATTGCACTTGTGGCCTCAACCTGGGAAAACGTGGTTTCAATGTTGTTCAGATGCAGACCACAGACTGATTCCTTCGCCTGCACTCATAAATTAAACCACTGTCACATTCCCACCATCCATCCTTGGCCCTGCGATCTGTCTATTGCTCCTACAGAGCGACTGTCATCCAAATCCTAGAGCTGAGCTCGGCACATTTCTATCGATGCCGTAACACACAACAGTGTTCGTGATCGAAAACAGACCTGCCTCATTGTCAGCACCGCTATGACATACCGCATCTTGACTTGAGGCACTCAACAGTCATCTTTATTGGTATAATGTAATAGACTCCCCACCATGACTGCCAGGAGAGCAGGTTTCACACAAGTTTCACAAAGATATCTATCAATTAATGTCACATTTAGAGACACACACACCCACCTCTCGAACAGGGCGGTAGGTCGAGTGCTGCTCAGTCACTGCCTGTTTCCCCATCTCCTTTGTTATGGAGGAATAAAACACAGAAGGTGTGGGTGAAGGGGGCCACTTCACTACTGACCTCCAGACTGTGGTCACTGTCTCCATGCGGTGGGCACTCAGCCTCCTCTCTGCAGAGTGCACGACGCTCCCAGCCCCTGCTGAGCGACCTTCCAGCTCACACATGCCCTGAAGGTCCCCAGCAGAAAGACCACAGACCCCCCCAGGCAACACACAACACTCACAGGGAAGGACGATTGTGGTATAAATGCTGATAACACTTCGAAAATCACTTAAGAGTATTTGTCATGTGGAGGGCAAACTTTGTATTTAACAACTGTTGGAGACACCTGTTATTTTAGCTTAAATGGTTCCGATACGGATCATAAATATCTGTTTTATCTCTCACTACGTCATTGAATATATTATGACCTTTGTTACTTGGAAACAGTGGTTTTTATATGACTCCACACACTCAATCTGCTGTGAAATCTATCAGGTGACGACTTGTAAATGTATTTCTAATCAGTTTCAAAATCTGTGTTGAAAAATGTGGTTCATCTACAGTAAGAAGAAGGTCAAATAAACCCTAATTTACACGAAATTACTAATTTTCTGTAATAACGTCTTTCAAAGGAGTATTGGTCTTTGTGAAAAATAAAACAGAGCAGGAAACTGGTCAATAGATGAAAATAATCCTAAAGTTAAAGAAACTTCACTCTTCATAAAACATTTTGTTCTGTGAAGTCAAGTATGAAATTCATACTTCAACCCCTTCATTACTGGTTTGAAAGCGTCTTTGGCTGCGGTCGCGTCTTCGGTGGTCATTCTTTCCATGACGACCGGCTGTTAATCCTTTCAAACAAAAACTACTAACTAGATTGTTATCATTACAACCGACTTTGTTTGATCTCTACCGGCGTATCTTGTTTGTATTCGTCCTGATCAGTTTCCCTGTATGTGAATCAAATGCATGGTTACTTCAGGCTAAGTCCATCACAAGTGTCCCACCCTCCTTCCTTCACTCTCTATCTATCTCTCCCGCTCCTCTCTCTCCCTCCTCCCCCGTCCCTACGGCTGCTCGGCCCACAGCCCATCAGAATGACAATAGTATTGATGTAAAATGTGTTGCCTTTGGGCCGCTGAAGCATATAACCCCTGCATGCCTGGCCCAGCCACCACCACACTTTATGGCTTTATTGTGTCCCCTTTTATGTCCTCCCCCTGTTGGGGTGGGCGGACAACAATTTAGAAAATTCACTGTATATGTGTCCCCCGTGAGCGGGACGGAGATTATGCGTGTGTTGACGTGCGCCTCTGTGTGTGCACTGTATATCCGGATCAATTAGTCAGGGCACAACCCCTATACAGAAAAAATAAAAAATAAAAAATCAATGTGTCAACACGTACGTCAGTGTGTGTGTGTGTGTGTGTTCTCTTCACCTACATCCAGCCACTGTTTTTTCTTCAATGAGCACAGATGAAACAAGTTGACTCTACTCTACTTCACCTTTTTCATGTGTCCCTCCCTATACCTCCCTCTCTCATTTCCCTCCCTCCCTCCCTCCCTCTTTTCACTCTTTCCTTTCTTTTCCACATTACCAGGGGGTGGCGTGTGATTGACAGATGGGAACGAATAATAATTTTTTTTTTTTTTCGTAACCTAAGGCCATCTTCTGTGATTGGCTTGCCAGCTGACATCTCCAAACCTCACCCCCACCACCACCACCACCTCCCTCCCCTTGCCTCCTCACCCCCTCCCTCCCCACCTCCCTCTTTTAATATTGGGCCTGTGGATGAGGCATCCTGAGGGAGAAAAAAGTAGAGAGAGAGAGAGAAAAAGATATCTACCTTAGGGAAGAACCTCAGAGAGAGGGAGGGAAGGAGAGGACGGGTAGGAGCGTGTGTGCATGTGTGTAAGAGACACTTATTCTCTTAACTACTAGGAGACAGACACACTTTCCTGGCCCGACTCAAAGAAGGGGGAAAACAGGAGGAAGAAAAAACATTTTTTTTTTCAATATCATTTTAATTTTCCCCTCATTCAACAATCAAGCTGTCCTAAAGCTTCTCTTCCTGGAAACTCTTTTTTTTTTTCATTGCCTACTGGAAGTTATATGTATTGATCCATTTACCCTCACACACACACACACACACACACACACACACTACTACTACTACTACAAGACTTACCTCATGGATTTGTATCTGATTGGATATTTGATGTGTGTGTGGTTGTCCAGCTCACGGGTGCTTGGAGGCTATCCCATCTGGTGGTGAGTACAATCCACAGTTTCAGCATCAGACCCTATAGCAGCATATAGAAAGACAGTGTTTTTTTGGTCAAATGATTATTTCTTAGAGGGCAGAATGTGTACTTTCAGTTGCCTGCGTGGAAAAATGTTCTCCGGCCCAGTCCAAAGAATCTTAACCTCAAATACTAGTGTAACGGAAAAGGCTCGCCGTTCTTTTCCCCTCCACACTCAGGTCCATTTATCACATTGGAAGTATGTTGTGATGCAAAGAGGATGAATCTATAGTTTGGGAATTGATGTAAATTGTCAACAGCATTGTCAGGACTTGTAAAGCATTTCCCTTTTAAAACACTTAAGTGTCAGTAAGATAATTCATTTATTATATAAATTGTAGATATCGCTTCAGGACAATGACAACTCACGAAAAACTCAACAAAGCCTCTAAAACGCATCTGTTTCTAAAAACTTTATCAATTTCTATCTTTACATGCAAGAATGTAATTTTAGGAGTTTCTTAGGAAGTATAGCAAACATCATGAGATCAGCGTCATTTTGTTTTGTTTGCTATTGTGCTGACTCTTCTACATTCAGGCCGACGGCCCTTAAACATGCAGTGAATTGAATTTGAATTGTTTTGTTGTTGTTGTTTTGTTTTTGTTTTTTTTATTGGTTGATGTATGACATGCACTGAAAATTAAAATCGTTCATAATTTAAAAAATAATAATAATTCACATTTGCAGTCTGTCATTATGGCATCAGCTGTAAGTAAATCAATCTATTTTTTTTTAATTATTATTATTTTTATTTTTATTTTTTTAGGGAGGGGTGGCAGTTAAGCATATCATTTTGCTTTTCAATTGTACCACAATTCACCCCCTCCACTACGGATTTGTCAGGAGACAATATGTTAAGGTGCCGCAGGGTTTCATTCTTTGTTAAATTAGCCCAGATCGCTTTTGGCACCAGCATCTGAAATTTAGAGGTTTATCTCATTACAAATTCAGCTACATGCAGCTGACCTCATAGATCTTTTGTAACATAAAGCTTTTATTTTGGAGATATTTGTGTAGGCGTATGACAAAGCTCTCTTGGCTCACAACACAATACTTGTCAGAGCTACTGCACTTTTAGTAGCCCAACTAGCATGTGGTCCCACCATAGCTGTGTCCAAACCACGAGCATCTTCTGGTTTCATTTACAGAGCAGGCAGCTGCCAAGCACATAGGCCACAGGGCTGAAGTGTTAATGGCAAAGAGGACTTTACACCCACTCCTGGCTTCAGCAAGACCCACCAGACAACGGTGACAAAGAGCCTGGGATTCTCTCTCTGTGAATTACCTGCAGCTGTTCTGTTCAAGGAGCTTACATGACACTGGTATAATGTTCGAACCTTAACAATGCGCACCAGCTTTGATTTGGGTAACAAATTATGAAGAGTAGGCCCGAGCTAGGAGTTACTGGGATGGCGTAAAGATGAAAAGCCGAGCCGTAGCTCCAGGTGAATGGGCAGGTGCTGAGGAATGGGTGTCAAACAGTGCTGTCAGTGGCATCACCCCGCGGTGTCAAACGTGTCCAAAAAGGAGACAAAATGAGGCGGTGCGTCAAACAAGAAGGTGCCGAGTTTCAGCGAGGGCCCAGGCAGGCTCCTCTCAGCTTCTGTCTCAGGGGCGATGGACTTGGCCATAAATCCTCCAGCCACGGTGGAGGACGGGGTTGGAGGGAAGAGATTTGACTGCTTTCTGCCTGGCAGCCTCGCTGTTACGAGATGGGGTGTTGAAAACAAAACAGAGCATAAATAACTCCAGTGATATGCACATATGCACGGATGAATATGAAGCGTAGTCGAAAGAAAAAAAGGCAAACTAATGAGGTGGGTTTTTGGAAAGGCGAGACGAGAGCAATAAATTACCTTCTTGAAATGCAAGAATGTTGGAGAAAACGGAGTTTTGTACAAAATTGGCAGAAACGCAGTGGCCGCACATAATCCACAGGTCCCACAGTGTCTGACAACCATCTCTACTGTGTGTCTTTTTTAAAAATACACACACATATTAGTGCTTCATAGTTTCACCTGTGCACAATAATCAACGAATATCTAAATAGAAGAAGAAGAAGAATCTGTGAACTATGACACAGTATGCTGTCTGTAGTCGTCAGTATTTGATGAAGCGTGTGTGTCTTAACTCGTCTTCTACATTTATAACATCTTAAGCCACTCTGTCAGCCAGCTGTGTGTTTGTCTTTACTTGGATAAACATGAATGAATGGTGACAGTCACTTTCAGAGAAGAATAATCTCATCTGAATTTCCTTCAGTACACAGCCTCGGTGCATCCGCGGTGATTATCGGTTTAACTCTGTCATATCACTCCGCGCAGCCACGAGATGTTTAAATCCAATAACTGTTATTCTCTTAATCCTCTGTTATCATCACTGCTGGTAAATCTGCACCAGACATCAGAGACATTGTACATGCAGATGTCAATTTTGCTGATGCTCATTGTAATTTCAAGTAGGGTCATCTCTTTTTATTTCCTCAGATTTACATTATTGCCGTTATAAGTGATGAAAGCAGCAGCAAACGGGTCCAAACAACTGATCGGTTTCGATAATTCTTGATGACACGGTTCAGCACACTGTCCATCACCAGCTTTTGTTCCTGTATCAGCTTTTAAAGAAACCATAACAGGGTTCATATTCACTCATTGCTTTATATGCAGTCTTATAAAGCACATTTAAAAAGATATCACACATGTTTTAAAGCTTTCAGTGATTCAGTTTTAACTTCATTTAATGCCTAAAATGCAGCTTCATGAATTAAATTTGCTGTTCGAGGCGCCACTTATGAAAGTTTTGGAAACCATTGAGGCCTCAGTAATATCAGTGCCACACCTCTCCAAAGATCTTACACAAAGCTATCTAGGTTTACCAAACTTCCCAGTCTATACACAGACCTTTCCAGTTCAACCTGAGCGGCTTAAATTGGGCTCTAGAGTCCATCTCTGGGTCTCAGGAATGTCATTATATGACTGTGACACCCCCCACATCCAATCCTCAATCCAATCTTCAACCCCGAAAACACCCCAAGCATCTGCAAAGGGATCACTTAAATGATTCTTACCGCGAGAAAATCCTTCGTCCGCCACCCTGTGTGAAAAGATCAAGGATGTTCGGGTATTATTCTCGACGGTGCGGAGGAAGGTAGAGAAAAGAGCAGGAAAGTCCTGAACAATGTCATTCATAAGAAACGTTAGGGTTCCATTATGAATGGATGAGGGCCGCCGGAGGGCCAGGGTCAAAGGCAATTTTGGGCTAATGCCTAAAAGAAATGTCTCCACAGAGAGTGACGTCCACAGGGATGCAGGACATTTGTAAAACGAGAGAATACCACATATAGCATTGCCACTGCTACAGTTAATGAATGACCATAATGAAGCAATGTTGTTTAAGTAGCTGTATCAAAACACAGTGACAGCGCGTCGTTTCTTTACTTTGATGAACTGATGTTAAAGAATTTGTCGACCTCTAAATGTACAAACCTGTAACTGTAACCAGTCAAACCCGAGCTGAGGTGAGAGGTTCAAAGGAGAGTGGTATTTCAAAGTAGTGAAGGCGAGTCCTAATCTTCCCCCACCATCAAAGGACATGCAATGTGCTCTTGTAGGAAATGACAAAGTCCCCCAGTGCACAGCTATTAGCTGCACTAAAACACAGGCCAGGACAATTCCTCAAAGGAAAAACGGCAACGGCCAGGGGCTAAGAGATCGTTAAGGGACACGTGTGGGGGCACACACACACACAATATTTAAAGTCTTCATTACCTGCCTGATCTCACCTGTATGTCTGTTACAGAGGTTATTTATTAGCAAAGGCCAATTTCTG
Organism: Pampus argenteus; assembly: GCA_036937835.1. Classification (NCBI taxonomy): domain Eukaryota; kingdom Metazoa; phylum Chordata; class Actinopteri; order Scombriformes; family Stromateidae; genus Pampus; species Pampus argenteus. The sequence continues at coordinate 16,982,040 of CM072881.1, forward strand.
TGACACACGGGGGTCAGTGACAAAGATGTGTTGATCACACCTGTGCACCCTAAATGCAGTCAAAGCCCTGAGGTCACTGACCAGGTCAACCAAACAACTAATAGATGCAGCGTAGAGAAGAAGAGAGGGAAAGCTTTCATTTAAAATGAAAGTTTTATGTTTTCCAATACTACTAGTTATATAATAGAGGAGTTATGGTACTAATACTCTTTTTCAATACTTTAAATTGAGGAATATAAAAATGCTTTTCTGAAAAAAATCCCTTTTAAATTTAACAAAAGAAGCCAGATATCTAAATACAAGCAGCTGACCACAAAAATAAGCTTAAAACTGGCAATATTTTTATATTATATCAAAAATCGTGAATTATCAGATTGAAGAATATTTTAAAAGGAATCAGCGAATCTGCCCAAACGTTTGATGTATGACACCGAGTCCTACTGACATAAAGGCAAAAGATGTAAAAACATAGATGACAGCTGCTAAACGGCATTTCTATTCTATTTAAACTTATTTTAAACAAATCAAAGGAACCGTGATTGTACCTTATATGATTACATGTAACAAATAAACTTGATTGATTGATTTGTAAAGATGGGAACCTATTAGCGGTTCTGCCTGTGATTGAAATATCTGCAGACTGGCAGGTTTTGCCAGGTTCATTCTGTTTTTTTTAATGAAAGTCAACATCAATTACGTCGTTAATTATTTTTTAAGACACTATGTGGTGAGTGAAAACTCCCCAAAGTGATTCCAGACAGAAGATCGCAGACGAACCATTACGAGTTATGATTTGCATCGGATGCATTACTGCTGACAATTCAGACAGCAGCGCCAACAAGCTGTCCGTAATGAGCAGAGGCAGGAAACAATGCGCTGTTTGAGTTGTGGTTCATTGACACAGTCCCTCAAACAAGCCCTGGCCTCTCCAGACAGCAGCTCACACTCTGTTGTGTCCATGCATAGACAGACCAAGACACTGAGCTTCCAGTCTGATGTGCATGTGTCGCTGCCTCCTGCTCTCCTTCACTTCCCGACAGGCAGGTTCACAAGTTTACACCCTGTTCACGTCTCCATACTTGTGACTGCAGGGGCTCCTTGTCCCAACTCCCCAATCGCTGCAACAGTCTGCAGCGAGAGGGGAGAGAGAGGAGGGGAGGCGCAGGAGGTAGAAAGAGAGAACAGGTTGGAACATTTTTCAGGGGTCCTGTCATTTTTTATCTGATCAGCCAGGAGCTGTTGGACCACAAATCTAAAGTGTGCCAAAGAAAAAGAGAAGACAACAAAACACAGACAGGAGCTTTGCATTCCAGCCTCCACCAGGAAAAGTCCCATCCTCGGGCGAAGCCGGCAACTTTCCTTGGCCCACTTACTCTCTTTCGAGTGTCTTTATCTCTCTGCGGGCTCTGCTGTGGGATTTATAAATAAGATTCTGATGGCAATGTTTTCAGTGCACGTCTCCAACTGCTCTGCTAGGGCCTCATTTAGCAACATGATGTCCTCCAGGCAAATCTGACAAGTTGAGCTGCGGCGTCAACATATAGAGGTAAATGAGAGGTAGATAAGAGTTTAATGCAAACAATATTCTTGCAGTCTGGTACTGCAGAGGCCTTTTTTGAGGAGCCTGGCTCGAACAGAAGAAGTGATAGTTCTCACTTGGGATTCAACGCTTCAGGCTCAAACCCAGCATAAGCTAACATTATTAATTTCTCTTTAATGAAATAAGTTAACTTGTTCAGACACAGCTAAGAACAACTTGTGCCCATAGTCAATAATCACTATTGGCAAATAGGAATATGATGGTATCTTATCAAATCTGAAGCCAGCACCAAATCAGTTTGTTAAAGATAAATCCTTCCAAATTCCTCATTGAATCTATTTACCTGTAGCTTTAAGCAATGACAAGTAACCAAAGGTATAAGTTCATATTTAAAAACTAACCCAAATGCGCTGGATATTGATCTTTGCTAAAATATTTTATTTAAAGATCCATTAGACTCAGGGCTCAACAAATCTGGGCATTTTACTTACTTGGAAACTGATCCAAAATGAAACAATCAAAATCCCCCCTTAACTGTAGGCCTAATCAAACAAGGAGTAAGTGAATATATCATCTGCCCTACTTCTTCTCTTCACCTGACAGCAGTAAGCTGGAGAGTGTCCCAGCTTGTGATCAAACGAAATGGAAAATTATATCATCATGTGTAAGCAGTTTTCAGCATGCCCTGCAACAAGAGTGCAAGCCAAGTACACATTACAACCAACGTTGTCACAATGTTTGCACAGAAAGGGCATCATGAACAAGGCACCCGCCTCTTTACCATCTTAAGGAGCTTACAAGTAGCAACACAACCATGTAGTTCACTCAACCTTCCCACATGCAGGCAGGTTTCCATGAGTCTTTGAACAGCGCCTAAGGAATAATGCATAGATGGATGGATTGTGACAAGCTCTCTAATCGCCCTCCTTTCCTTTCTGCTCCACTCCACACTGTCAGCCACTTGAACATTTGCATTTAATAGAAACTTTTTAACTACTTCCCTGAATATAAAACATACTGCAATAGTTGTTATGTCTCTTAACCAGTGCTGGAGGTAGATAAGCTGAAACAATGGCAGAAAGTGACTAAATTGTAGGTACTTGTATTGCATTATACTACAGTGTGTTTCTAATATTTAGTCTAAAACAGTTTCAGAAACTTTATATATATATATATATATATATATAATTATAACCTTTATGAATCTAGACTTTAAATCAACTTAACTACCTAACAGTAGCATCAATTAAATAATTAAAATTAGCTTGACTTTCAACAGCGACACAATTAAAATATCGTTGCATCAATAACAATAAACAAAAAGCAAATATAATATACTGTAATAAAACAATGACAGGGTCTACTTTGCCTTCTTATCGTATTTTTCCTACGATACAAGCTGGAAATACTCCTATTTTGTGATATTGCTGCTTTTACTTTTACTTTTTTTTACTTTTACTACTTAAGTAAAGACACTAAATACTTCCAACACCGACTGAAACTCAGAAACAAAACATTTTGTGTTTTATTTGTTACTTACATTTAGAAGCTGTCTCAAAAAAGTGGAGTTTATGTTAGCCATGTATGTTAGCTAGCAGGGACGCGCACGAGAAACCATACGTGCGACGTCATTCCGCATAGTTACCATGGTTACAGAACTATTATACAATGATCTGACTGCGCAAGCGCAAGGAAGTAGGACATTACGATAAACACCGTTAGGGTAATATGTGCTTTAAAGGCACTGAAAAAAAAACATGCTCGATAAATTAGAGCAGCTCTTCTTTACATGAAGGAAGCGGAATAATTAAAGGTAAAGAAAATAGTTTTTAATATTAACGCTAACTATTATTTTTACTTGACCTTAACATTAAAGTTAAACGGTAGCTAACCGAAGCTAACGTTGACGCTGAGCTAACTATTAATATACAAATAGTTTGTTTTTTTAAATCCAGCAGGTGTTTTTAGAACAATTACTACTGTTTTACTTCTTATTACTGCAAGATTTATTGATTAATATTACCCTAAGATTGATGACGTAAGATAAAATAATTTCCACATTCAAACCGGAAGTGATATTTATTTCCTTTCTCGCTTTGTGCAACACACAAAAAAACATGAACATTTATTGTATATTGATAAATGTTACAATCATATGAATGACTAATGATTAATTTAATAATGAAATTTTTTTTTTTAATGGCCTTGAACAATTTGAGCTACTTCCTCAGTATCCAAAATTTCCTACACTAAAGTAAGGGCTCATCATTGGGTTTGAACTGAACAACAATGTTGACTTATTTCCCTTCTCTCATTTAAAGAAAAGCAGTAACTCTGACATTATTATTATTATTATTGAAGTCTGGTTTGATCATCAGCACTCCTGTTTGTAGATACTTGCATATGGACCCTGGTCATGAACTTCAAACTGTTTCTGTCGACCATCAGGCTTAAGGCAGCGAGGTCAAATGTCAGGTTCAGAGGGTCACCTGGTACTTTTTTCTTTTTTTTTTTGCCTCTGGACATAAGAGGCTGTCACACATAGAAAGCTAATCTGTGCACATATATGTGCTACACACTGACCCCTGTAATGGAGGTCTCCCACAATCGCAGCTGCAACATACTTGTGATAGTAGAAATTTCCTCGTCTCACCCCACGACTCAAGCTGAGTGTGCTCAAAAACAAAATAAAAATCGTAGTAGTGATTTTATTGCGCCGGGTGTGGTTGAGTCAAAAGTTTTTGTTGACAGTGTTACAGTCTTGATGTGTGAATTTCCACTCTACAGCAATGTGTGTGGTGGAATCCCTTTGTTTCCTCTGCTTCATTTCTGTGGTTTCCAGCAACCCATCATACTTTCACATCAGCCCGGTTTAGATACTGAGAAAACCCCCAACCAAGCCGTAAACCCCTCAGGCCACGAGAGGCCCCATCGGGACCTGCCTGGGCATGCACCTGCCAAACCCTGCAGTTCGCTGCTACTCTACTGCCTGTCTCGTCCCCTGCAGCAGATTCCCCCGGCATTCTGCCTCTGTGGAGGTCTCTGCGTCTGTTGCTCCCTCACTCGGTTGAGACACGTCGCTCATGGCTTCCAAACAAGTGAGGCAAAGCAGGCAGGATCAGCATGGCACACATGTGGTCTTCATGCGTGCGACTGCATGTGTGTCTGTTTGCACGATACGCCTCATAACCCCTCAGGGTTAAGATTCTCATTAGCACCAAGCCAAAAAGATATCCTTTTCATCTCATCTGTCCATACGGATCAAGTGAAGCACATCCTCTGCAAACAAAGACAAATAGGCTGGCAGAACCACAGCCTATAGTCTAAACATGCTATGTCCACCACAAAGTCCTGTGTGGTTGGCTAATTGATTCCATCAGAAATCGGCTAAGCCAGAGTATCAGTAGTGGGTAAGCAGTTTAGCTGTCCTCAGTGGAACCCGTAACAAAGACACAAATTTGGACAAGATGCATTTTTCTATGAGTTTAGTATCTGATGCTGTTAATGGTACCATCCACTCTGGTCCATCCCATGACTGAGAGATTAATGGGCAGTAACCAAACTAGCAGACAGTGTAATTAAGGCTCTTAGTCACTCAGTCAACAGACAGAGTGATGTCAGCAACACGTCGTTGGGATCAGGGCTGGCAGATGATCTCATGTGGCTGCCTTCGCTTGGGTAAACTCGAGACGAGAACATGAATGGAGATTGATGAGCACTATCAAATTACTAACTCTGAATGGGAACATCAAATAGAGCAAAAGAACATTTTAAATTTGAATTATTGGATATGACAGAGAGGAGATTTCCTTGTGCATAGTGATAATTTGGATAAGTTGGTACTATGATCAGTATCAGGAAAACAACACAAGGGGTTCTCCATATATTCCATCAGATCAGCTGTAAAACCAAAACAACCTACCTGCCCGCAGTAACAAAGCTCACCTGAGATCAATAACATGGGAGCAGAGTGGGTGTCGGGAAGGAGGAGGGGTGGTGGCAGGCTTTTTTGTGGTGGCTACATGTAGAAAGCAAAAGCGCACATGAGCTGTGAACTATCTACAGGGGGGATTTTTTTCCTCTTGTGACTTCAATGGTTTGACTTTTGTGTTGGGGTGGGGCACAGTGCTGCACTCATCTGTCAGAAGCAGCGGCTGCTATGATTGGGTTGCGCCCTGCGGGGGTCCTGAGGTCATCCTGAGTGGCGCTCTGATCTGATCAGCATCAATTGTGATCCTCTCATGGCCTCCAGCGTCACGTTGTCCACGCAGACTCAAGTACCGGAGAGCCTGCTTGACACTGGTGAAGCTGAATATCCAGCACATCCTCACCCCTCGAACCCTGTAAACACCCTCATCACACACGTCTATTGTAAAGCATTCATCTCCTAAGAATGCAGCCCTGTACATGTTTGTTTCCTCGGGTGATATATGCTGTATGCTCATAAATAAATAAACATGAAATTTGAGTCAGACATCCTACAGTAAACGCTGAGCTTCTGGAAGGAGCCGTACAGTTTTGTTTGAGCTTGTCATTACAAAAAGCATGTTAAAACATGGGCATGGCAAACATGTTTTTTTCCTTCTCTTTTATTTCAAGAGAAGTAGAAAGCAATTAAAATTAATTACCTGAATGAAACTATAATGGTTTCTGGCATCACAAGCTGATCTTGGCTGTCTTGTTGTGATTAATTCCTGCTTAGGCACATCTGCACGGGTCTTCTGGTGAGGCACAGAGCTTTAGATGTGCTGTTTTTTTGCAAATAGCAAGCTCAGCTGCATACGCTGTCATCCTTAAAACATCAGCTCCAGAGGAAAACCACAAATGTATGATGGAAGGGCAGAGGCAGGTGTCTTCATATATTTGAAATCATATGAGGGGGCTTTTCTCAAACTAATCAGACAGGTTCTTGTGTGTTATCTGTTAGATCAGCAGATCTGTGTACGCTAACAAGTGGAAACACTTTGAAAAGTCAGTACTAATAGCTTGTATCCCTGCCCTGAAGTGGGCCTATTAGCCTCTCCCTGCTTGGTGGAAAAAGAAGGAGGCAAAATAAACTGTAGCTTTTAGTATAAACTACATTAAGCAGATAAGTCAGAAGTCACAAACAGGATTTATTGTCAGGTACTAAACTAACTAACTAAAAAGAATGAAACGCTGTCCTTTCACAGAGCAACGCTCACATTAAAACCTGAGATTAATGAAAACCGTTGTGGTCTCCTCTTGTAGAGCAGGTTGCTTTTCAGCGAGGCCTCCCTGGCAGGTCACCATCACGGCTATTGTGAGGTTGAGTTCAGGGAGGGCACCGACTGAGAGGCAAACACTTCCAATTCCCACATCCTATAAAACTAAAAGCACCAGAGCTGGGTATCATTTGACTTTTTATTTTTGATTATGTTTCCTTAAAGTACCCCTGAATATACTCAAATTACCAACTTTTTGATGTTGATCTAAAGAATTACATACATTTAATTACCAAACTGACCAGACTATTATATATAAGTATTTACTTAAAAAGCACAGCACGTGATTGAAGGTTACGTTCGGTGGTGATGTGTGTAGACGACAGCAGGTCTCGTTATGCGCCGCTCTCCCTCTCTGTGTGTCACAGGTCCCTGGCCCTTGGGCAGCAGTACTCATCCCTGGGTTCCCAACCCATCCTGTGCGGCTCGATCCCAGGTCTGGTGCCCAAGCAGCTGCGATTCTGTCGCAACTACATTGAGATCATGCCCAGCGTCGCCGAAGGTGTCAAACTGGGGATCCAGGAATGCCAGCACCAGTTTAGGGGCCGCCGATGGAACTGCACCACCATCAAGGACAACCTGGCCATCTTCGGCCCGGTGCTAGATAAAGGTACGTTTATTGTGTTTAAGAAAAAAAAAAAGTAAAATAAAAGACATTTTATTGCTGCATTTTGTTAACAACGTACATATGTTTCTCCATAAAATAAGTTATGATCGAAACGATCTGTGCCAAACAGCACCCGGCTGTAAAAAGAAAAAGTAGGCTGCACAACTAAAGTTACTGCAAGCTGTTACAAAACCTGAAGCATGTTACAGAGTTTGAACCCTGAGGCTGAGCACTGCCTGTTCTTTGGGCTTTTGCTGACAAACGACTAACTAGTGCAATTACAATAATATACACCTTTCCTGGCTGCAGAGAGAAATGAGTGCAGGTACAAGCACTGACACATTATTCCACTAACATCCATCTTTACCTCAAATATCGCATTTGTCTCCGTAGTCAGAGGCTTCTTTACGGTTTTCCTCATCGTGTTTACACTGTCATACATGAAGGTGTGTGTGTGGGGCGGTCAGCGCGGTAAATCTATCAACAAAACCTGCCAAGTACAGCTGATATACTGGAGACATCCATCAGGCGCTTCACACGCAGCATACTAATCGTCAGATTGTTCTGACTGCGTCTCTGAAACAACCTGAACCCTGATGGTGGCAACAATACGCACAGGTGTCCCGCTCAAGGCCTTTTATTATAAAGGTAGAGGTTTGTGTGTTTGTGAGTGAGGTTGCTGATTGGAAATGAATTACCCTGTGTGTCAGAGGGGAAGGAATCTGGGCAGAAATGGGCAGCATGAGCAGTCCAAGCTCCTCAGTCAAATAAAAGGGAGAGGGGAGGCCAAATGAGATTACAGGCAATAGAAAAGGGCCGGGGGGCTCCGCTCAACCCCTACTGTGCATGAAGACCAGTGCGCGCCTCACACAGTCCAGCTCCCACGGACGCCCCATTCACACGCCCTTTTGACTCTGTCATGAAAACAGGCTGAAAGGGGATCTCTCCCAACCTAGTGAGCACTTTAGGATAGGAAAGGAAGGAAGGGAGGAAGGCAGGAAGGAAGGAGAGCGTCTCACTTTAGGAGTGATGAATGGAAAAGTTCAAGTTAGGGACGGGAGAGCTAGCAACCACCAGCTCCAGCCACGGATGGTGCTGTTGGTGGGTGCCTGGAGGAAGTGGGGGGTGGAGGTCCTGTGGTGGGTGGTGGTGTATGGGATTTCAGCTCAGGGTGTTGGCGGAGGGGTGGCTGGAAGGGAGAGAGAAGGGGGTTAGGGAGTTTAGGGAATGCCAGCTCCGGGCAGAGCGGGGCTGTGGGGGCGCGAGTCGCTGGGCCCTTTGTGTGGATAATACAGTGTGACACAAGGGAAACAAAGGCGGATTGATGGGCCCAGCAGGTAGCAGCAGCAGCGCTAGCCTTGGCTAAGAGCCACGGCTCCAGGGGCCCAGGGCTCACAGGCCCATGTTGTGGAGGGCCCAGCTCGGCTTGCCAGGGTGAGCAGGGATGCCCAACCTGAGGAGTGTGTGTCATCCAACCACACGAGAATGATTGTTTAGATATAATAACATAAAAACATCATGTGGGTTTTTTTTTTTTCAAATTTTACTAAAATTTTATTATTTTTCGAATTATCAGCATGCAATTACATAATGCATGTCTAGTTCTTAACACGTTAAAGGAAACGTTCAGCGTTATTGATATTAATGCAGCACCACAAATATTGGCTCTTGTTGCACCAAATTAGCCCTTAAAAAAAACCTTATTTTTGTTTTGTAGCTTTGCTTAGAAACACGTTCAGATTGGGGAAAATCTGACGAGCCTCAAGCCAAACATTAGTAAACTGTGTCTGTGGCTTCATAAAGTGGTCTGATTAGGTCCTGAAACCTCGTTGGCAGCAGAATCACAGAGGAATTTCTGGCTTTAGTAGCCGCTGCGGTCGGCAGAATATGAGTTTAATTCTCCGGCCGTGTTTGTACAAAATTCAAAATTCAGATCATGCAGTTGTGCACATCTGAAACGCCAGACAGAAACCTTGAGCCTCTGTTTGAGACACCTCCTCATATCTGTGTGTGTGTGTGCGTGTTTTTTGAATGTCTGTAACAGAGCTAGCGTGGTGTGTAATGGGTGAGCCGCGGTAAGTGTGCTGTGATTGTGAAACAATGGTGTCTGGTTACATAATAAGCTGTTGCCTTCAAAGGAGGCGTAACTTCATCCCTCAGTGTTAAAAAAGAAACAGGCCGACACACTGCTAGGTTTCACCTGAAGGCCTCGGGCTCTGAACGGGGACGGGAGGAGGGGGAGAGGAGTCGGGGGAAGGGGGAGGCGACAACATTCCTGAAACACTATCCAGATGCAAAGCAGCAGCACACCTCAGGGATGACAGGAGGTCACTGAGATCCCGCTGAGCGTCGGACCCTCCTGACACGACCACAAAGGGCTGATGTCACTGCAGGGACTCTGCTTTTAGGCTCTTCACGTGTGTCCTGTAACACTTCCTCATCCTCAGCGGCGATAACATGGTCATGTTTACTATTAGCTAAACTTTTTACAGTGGCAAATACCAGTAAACGTGCCTCCTCACAGATGAAATGTTGTGTTAAAAGGTTATCGCCTGGAGGTATCTCTTTCAATACTTCTGTCTGGATGCTGGCAGCAGTAACGATGGCTCTTGTCCATGTTTAACGCGTGATTGACGCCAGCGGTGGAAAGTAACTCAGTACATTTACCCAAGTACTGTATTTAAGTACAATTTTGAGGTAGTTGTACTTAACTTGCGTATTTACATTTGATGCTATTTTATATTTCCGCTCCGCTACATTTCAGAGAGAAGCTTCTCAAAGATTAGAGAAAAAGTCCAAAAGCTGAAAACAGATTTGTGTATCAGAACTTTGTTTCTTCTTCTTTCCTCTCCCATTAATCATCTCACGACCCCTCAGATTTATCTGGTGACCCTTTGGAGGGCCCCGACCCCTAGGTTGGGAACCACTGGACTAAACTATCTAACTGTATATAAAGTAGTTGAAACTAGCTCCACCTCCAGCAGCTACAACAGTAACATGCTGCTCTAACACTGATGCTTCAGTATTAATAATCTAATGATGTCATATATAATAACATATCAGTCAATACTGTTACTGCAGTACTTTAACTAACTTCCTCCAACACTGATTGAAAACTCTCCCTCTGTCTCTACCTCTGTCTCCCCTCTGTCTCCCCTCTGTCTCCCTGCCTGTCTCCCTGCCTGTCTGTCTTCATCTGTCTCTCTCAGCTACCAGAGAGTCGGCGTTTGTCCACGCTATAGCTTCAGCAGGCGTTGCGTTCGCAGTGACGCGCTCCTGTGCTGAGGGCACGTCCACCATGTGCGGCTGTGACTCCCACCACAAGGGACCTCCAGGGGAAGGCTGGAAATGGGGCGGCTGCAGTGAGGACGCTGAGTTCGGCGTGCTGGTGTCCAGAGAGTTCGCTGACGCCAGAGAGAACCGCCCAGACGCTCGCTCGGCGATGAACCGACACAACAACGAAGCAGGACGCACGGTAAACACATGTTGACCATGTAGAACATATTGATTAGTGCAGGACTAAACTGATCAGACTTTATTGGCTCTGAGACTCCGTTTAGGGTTTAATAGTTGCTAAATAACAACAGGACTGACTGCAACATAGAGGCAGGTTCAGCCTGTGAGCACGTTGCTTCACATATATAACTTCAGCATTACACATTACAGCAGTGCTATAAGTTAGCGAGGACAACCGCAGAGCGAAGAGTGCAAACTTAGAACGGAGGAGAGTAAACAATGAACAATGAGCCGACTGTTGGATTTATCCAGGAAACGTCGCTGTTCGGGATTACTAATTGTTCGTGTGACGGGCAGGGATTTGGTATTTGACTTGTCCGCACATTTCTGAGTTTCCACCTGAAAGTGAGCACTTGACTTTGAATGACTGGTTAATTACTTATTTAAGCAACACCCTCCCTGCCGTCCTGCCCTTACACCTCGCCTTTATGCCTCGGATCCCAATGAAAAATTCCCTGAGTGAGGAGAGGAGAGGGAGGGAGGGAGGGAGAGAAGGAAATCAGCTCAGCCTTAAAACACTCGCTGCTGTCACCCCTCCCTCCCAGCCGCTCGCTGAGGGGCAAATGGGGGGACCACACGGCAACAAGGCGGCTCTTTGATGTGAGCACACGGGAGCAACGAGACCACAGGAGCCGTACAGCCAGCCGAGCAGCAGTCCACCTGGCCCTCTCACGCTCCCTCCTCCAACCCGCCCCGAGGGCCTCTGGGATTTGATGTTGGCATGACAAGCTCAAGCAGTGTGACGTCACCAGTCGACCCCCCTCACCCCCCCTCCTCACCCTGAGGTGCCACCTGCCTTCTGCCCCAGCTGGGGGGAATTCAGCAGCTAAATATAGCTGTTGAATTAAAGCACAACAAAATCAAAACACAAAGGTGAAACAAGCCCCGCGGCAGCACACTCACGATGGTGCGCCGGTGACTTCAGACCTCAGCCTCTGTGCCTCACAGCTGCATGACTCGTACGTAAATTGCAGCCATATTGTTTTTCTTGGCGTGCTCTCTGAGTCTTTAGTGGTTTTGTTAAGTCTGCGTTACTGAATTTCCTGTAAATTTCAGACCATAAAAATCCCAGCAGATCTCGCTTTGTGGTGACTGACTCGACAGCCTCGTAAGCACCGGAGAAGCACATTGTAGTTAATTACATTTTAAAGGAATATTCCACCAACAAGATCTGATGGCAGCAGGTACATTAGACATCGGAAAAAAGGCTCAAAATGTGAATAAACTCGTTTCATTTTCATATTAGTCATTTATTAGCTAATAAAAGTTACTTTCAATCCTCGATCCAGGTTTCTAAGGACATTTTGACATCACAGCTTTTATTCAACAATGTTTGAAACATGACGTGTTTCCTCTCTGTGTTTCTCAGACCATCCTCGACCACATGCACCTGCGCTGTAAATGTCACGGCCTGTCAGGAAGCTGCGAGGTGAAGACGTGTTGGTGGGCGCAGCCGGACTTCCGCATGCTGGGTGACTACCTGAAGGACAAGTACGACAGCGCCTCGGAGATGGTGGTGGAGAAGCACCGCGAGTCGCGCGGCTGGGTGGAGACACTGCGAGTCAAGTACAACTTCTTCAAACACCCCACTGAACGCGACCTCGTCTACTACGAGGGCTCGCCCAATTTTTGCGAGCCCAACCCGGAGACGGGCTCCTTTGGGACACGCGACCGCGTCTGCAACGTGTCGTCGCACGGCATCGAGGGCTGCGACCTGCTGTGCTGCGGCCGCGGCCACAACACCCGGACTGAGAAGCGCAAAGAGAAGTGCCACTGCATCTTCCACTGGTGCTGCTACGTCAGCTGTCAGGAGTGCGTGCGTGTTTATGACGTGCACACATGCAAGTGAGAGAAGCGCGTGTGCGTTCAGACAAATGAGACTGCCGGACTACGAACCCACCGGCTCCTGCACACACTCAACACAAGAACATCCTTCATCTGCACACACACTCAGGCCCTCACGGGTAAAGGCACATCAGTAACGGATACTTCTACACCTTTTGTTCTGTAATAAGAAAAAAACAACAAAAAAAAACAACCCTGTGCTAGGATCTGTCTTCCACTGCAGCTTCTGACTAGAAAGCGTCCTGCGTCTGGTCCGCTCTCATAGGAAGAAGCTTCCTGCAGCATCGCCCCCCCTCCCCTTGTCTTTATTTATTTCCCCCCTTCATGCCAACACAACGTTTGTGGCATGTACAGTAACACTTTTTACCTGTGAGATTAATGCAGTACAAAAAAAAAAAAAACTAAAAAGAAAACAAACAAAAAAAAACCTTTCAGACTCTAAAAAGCATCTTCTAACTAACACCTCACTTCTCTGGCCGGTCTGGCTGGTTTACCTTTTATTTTATTTTATTTTATTTTTTAACTAAACCAACCTCTACATCATCACTTTGTCGTTAAGTGATACTGAACACAGCCCCAGGAAACCATCACTTTGTAACTACTGAACTGAACTGAAAACAGCAGGCTGGCATCAGAAGTGCCACAGTCCTGTTTCTGTAAACTACTGAGCTGATGAAATCCTCAGTGTTGCTTCATCCCTGCTGACTGGAAGATATAATGCTACAGCCTGATTTTATAGCCTCTGCATTTCTGAAATATTACCATTGGGCGGGGACTGGAGGTATGCAGGAGGGGGCATATGTGTGTGTGTCTGTCTGTCTGTGTGTGTGTGAGTGAGTTCAACACTAACTAACAACCCTACACATGTATATGTATGCACTATTCAGTTACACATAAGTCCAGGTGGTAAACATGTGCAAGCTAGCGGTTGTTATGAACGACGACTTTGTGACGAACCTGTAATTTACTCGTGATTTGCGCAGGTGTGACGAGTTATACGTTATACAAACTTAATGTGTGTTGACCGCAGAGAGAGAGAGAGCGTCCAGATTATATGAGTGAGTAGAAGATCATTTATGGCTGATTTTATGCATCAGAGTCGAGCTTTAGCATGTTTAATATTAATTCTGATCCCGAGAGCGTCTATCTAACACTTCATGCATTCATCGGCTCCATCTCAGAGACTTTAAAGAAAAAAAAAAAAAAACAAGCAAATATTTCTTTTAATCACTGTAAAAAAAAAAAAGAAGAAGAAGAAGGAAAAAGGGGACATGTGACGACATGTGGAGACCAGAGGGCAGAGTGTGATCTGACTGGCTTTCACATCCTTCCTTCCTTCGCTCCATATTTTCCTTCAGTTGGACAGTTGAGGTTTTTAAGAAGTCTGATTTATGAACTTGTATTCTTGTCAGTACACCCCAAAACTCCCCCACGCCTCCCTGTTCTTGGTTTTTGGAGGTATTTGAAGAACAATATACTGTAATTTACTCTAAATATATATAAATATATATTTTATATATATATATATATATATATTCAGAGGCGTGGCTGTCAGCCCATGTTGGCTCCGACTTGTAATTTTTAACAAGAGGAAATTGTTTTAAGATCACACGAGGAAAATAGTTTAGTGTTTTATTTTATTTTATTGTTTTTTTTTCTTTTTTTGGGGGGATGGACAGAAACTTCCAGTTCATGTAGATTCTTGAATTCAGATTCTGAACATTAAGCAGAAGGAGGTTTTGGGAAACGTCATCGCAAGCACGAATGATTTATGTGTGCAAGATGTGAATATGTATGTGTGCACATGATGGCTGCCAATGACAAACAGAAGTGTGTGTGTGTGTGTGTGTGCAGGAGGGAGGATGGAAAAAAGGATGGATGGATGGATAGATGGATGGATGACTCTTCACAATAGTGGAACAAACTCTTTAGAGGTTTCCACACAACATGTTCTGACAGCCCCACCTGCTTCCTATTAATTATATTCAACAACAAAAACACAAGTTGCCCCGTAGTGTGCAGGCGGTCCTCTCTCTGTGACATAGCTTAGCATTGGCGTCATCAGCCCTCCTTACCTGGGCCCCTCCCCCCACCTCCACCTCCTCCCCCCGCTATATCCAAAGTTTTGTACAAATGTTTTAAAGTGAATAATTCCCTTTTTATTTTATAATCGTAAATGTTATGTTTTTATAAATATTATTTATTATACAATGTATATATCTGTATGACTGAACTAAGATTATATATTTGAAGAACAAAACTGTCTCGTGCTTTTGCTTCTTTACACACACACACACACACACACACACACGTCACTTCTGTCTTATGATATATTTTCATTATTGTCCACAAATCCCATCAAAAAAACAACAATGCACGTATCTACTAACAGGTCTGTTTATTCTGTTGCATCTTATTCCTCTGTGCTGCTGCCATTTATTACAAACACAATGTGTGTTAATCCGCAGCTAAAAATAGTCCCTATAAATTAGAGCCCAGCTGCATTAGGAAATGAAAACTATAAAAACTAAATATAAATATGATAAAAATGAGTTGTCATAAATGTGTTTAGGACAGATGTGTTTGAGGCTGGAAACTGTTGAGAAACAGACTTATCATTAAGAAAAATGCAGAATGATGCATCAATATCTAATATTATTGAAGAATTAACCTGCTATATGTTGTAGTTACAGTTTACTGTCATCCAGGACACATATTTTCCATTTTTATTGCATCACTTTATGATTACAGACAGACAGAAATTCAACGGTCACAGCTAATAATGCTAATAATTTTATTTCTTTTCACTTGTATTAAATACAGAAGAGGAGCACAGCTACGGTCGGTCATGAGGCTGTTACGGACACATGAAACAACATTTTTATGATGATAGACGTCTTTAAACAACACTCACATGTCCTTATGTACAATTAAACCACTTTTTCCTGCCTAAATAAAATAAGACCAAATGTAAATGTTTCAAGCTAATTAACTAATTATGAAAAAGAAGATGAGCTCTGAACTCTGAATTTTCAACATGGAAATTTGTCACCTCCGAGTAAAAAAAACAAAATCTGTCCTCAACCACATCTCAGCGAGAAAAGAGAAACGTCCATCTTCTGTATCTGAATCTCGTTACTGCATTGGGTCATGTGAGTGTTGTTTTAATATTTCAAGTATGTTTTAAAGACGTGAACATATCCTTTAAACACAGATGAACTGGTTGTGGTCTGGTTGTGTATAGACACGTCTTTGGAGGGAAGTTGGCACCGTTCTCACAAAAATTAAAAACCAAGCGATGAGGCCTGAATATTCCTCTGCAGATTATACATCAAACCTTCTGCAGCTCAAACATTATTCCTTGTTTTCGAAACGTTTGGTGGGTCATTGATTTAATCATAAAGTCCAGATACTACAGTGTTTATTATTAGTTACAGAATTAATTTATTCATAAAACAACAACCAAGTAAACGACATGATAAGAACAAATCTTTAAGTTATGGAGCCACCACGTCCTGGAATGATCAGATTACAAATAAGGCTGATTTATAAACAAACAGTATTATAATTAGTGTTTGTACAGTACATGCATCTTTTACCTTGACTATTTCATATATAAAATCCCGATGGAGTGCTGCAGGCATCGCATATAGATAACAGCACTAATCTTCAGGAGTCGCAATATACACACGTACAAACATTTCTCATATATTACACTGGTTTTTGTCCTGGTGCTGAAGAGGAGACGGCAGCACGCGGAGCTTCAGGGATGTGAAAGAAGGATGCAGAGAGACAGAAAAGACAGAGATGGAAACTGTCTCTTACGTGCTTCCTTCTGCCAGCCTCTTTCAGGCTTTCTGTTCCTCAGCAACTGAGTGAAGAGAGAGACAAATAAAAGTGAGAAGAGACAGGCGGGCGAAGGGGACGTGCTGCCACGCGTCTACTCGACCTATTTTTAGGAAATATACCATAAGCCTCCGAGGATGTGATGAGAAGCAAAGAGCCCATTATCAACATGCATGCAGCATAAAACTAAATATTCAGATTCAGACGTATCATATCTTAACTTTTGAAATACTATTTTGTGAGATTTTCCACTGACCATGACTGTGATTACAATTCATGCTCAGAATTAAACAACTTATCTTCTCTATTTTAGATATCCAGAATAATAACAAGATGAAAACAATACTCTTACATGTCTCTATACATATCTGTGTGGTAAATATAAAGCTACAACCAGCCGTTGGTGCTTCTCGATCCCGGCCCTGAATGTTTTAGATGTTTCTCTGCTCCAACTCACCTGATTCAAACGATCCGCTCACCATCGAGCTCTGCAGAAGCCAGATAAAGATCGTTTGAATCAGGTGAGTTTCTGAGGACCAGGATGGAGAAACACCGGCTCAGCAGCTCTGAGTCCAACATTTACATTATATCTGATAAATGATTCATTCCTACATAAACCAAAGTGATACGCTAAGCTAAGCTAAGCTAAGCTAACTCTCTCCTGACTGGTTTTAAGTGTAAAACTTGTGACATTAAGACATATAAAATGAAGAAGAATTACTCTAATAGTGGAATAAATGTTATATTACTGCATTAAAGTGAGTAAAAATGATTATGTACGTTTTGATCTTTATGAACATATACAGTCGTATTTTTTACTGACTAAACACATTTTAATGAGACTTTTTTAGACATTTTTTGGGACATACATCAATTTGGTGCCTGAAAAGTTACTGTGAGGGTGTAAGTCACTGAAGGCCCCTCATGTTTTGAGACACTGAAGTAGAAAACGTGACCTCGTAGCCTGACGTGGAGTCGCAGTCTTACCGTTGAAGGATGCCTCTTCTTCACTACATGGCTCCACTGAGTCTAGATCACTGCAAACTTATTAAACCCCAGTCTGCAGGAAAAATGACAAAAATATATTAATCACACTTGATTCAATGTTAAAATGTAAATGTTTACTGCTTCTGTCTCGGGTTAGTAAATGACGGCTGGTAAGTGGATTGAAAACCAAGTGACAGATGTGTGAGTGTTCAGTGTCACCGGAGACCAGTCAGTTAGAAACAGGAAACGAATACTTACGCTGCATCATCTTTCAGTAGACTCAGGAACTTGCTAACTCTGTAGTCAGGATCCATCTTAAAAAACAAAACAGACAGACACGTTGTGTTTTAGTGCTTACATGTATGCGGTATTGTTTTGTTCTATTTGGATCAATTCGGCTTTCAGGAGCAAGGTGTTGAAACATCGATTGGGGGGAAAAAACAGCAGCAGGTCCTGGAGTTCACGCTTCAGTTTGTACAAACAGGATTTTAGGGAGAAGGAGGAGGGAGAGGATGTAAAATTAATGGCAGCCTATGCAATAACTTACAGTATGTCTGGAATTGCCTGTAGCCACTGGAGTTAAGACATGAGAGAAACGTTGGAATGAGAGGGAAAAAGATAAAGACTGAAGACTTAACGATGAATGTGTGCGAGTGTGTAGCTGCGCGGCTGTTTGCAGCATGTCTCAGCAAACACAGGTTCATACTTCTTCAGGCTCGGGATGGGGTGTGTGTGTGTGTAGGGTGCAGAACATGGCTGCATTAGTGCATACCACAGCAATTACACAGCCTCAACAAACAGGCTGTACGTGTCATCAACATACCACAGACACACAGTCAGAGGGAGAAATTAACAGCAGCCAACAGTCAGATTGAGGTTCATTTCTGCTGCTGCTGATGCTGCTACCTGGTTTTTCATGAATAAAAACAGTATTTCGAGGCCACTGGAGCGAACTTTTGAGATGAACTCGCCACTTGTGGGCTGCGGACTGAAAGTTCTGGTCTCGATATGCATTGTGTGTATTTCCCCCCCCAGTACAGTTCAAACCGACTGTAACTGTCAGGCTCAGGTTCAAAACGTCTACGCCTGAATCAAGATCCAACTGAAAAAATGTCTCTTGGAGTTGAATCTAATCCTGCAAGTTAAGGCTTTAAAAGAGAAATGTGTAGAAATTCACTTCCATGAAGCTGGATGATTTAAAAACACATTTAAAAACAGAATTGATCCAATAAAATCTGACAAATCCTGACGTTAAAATCCCAGATCCTACAACTCCCATGATGCAATCCGGTGAATGTCTTTTAAACACTCATCTATTTTGTCTATGAAATCTGTATATAATACTGTATATGTATCCCATTTTATTTGGTTGTGTCTGAATTCTGTGTATAATATATAAAGACACGAGACACCTGTCAGCGACAATAAATCATGTCCATTTAACGCTCGTTATAGGATAAACAATCCCTGGGATAACTTTATTGATTTTGCTCTAAACTGTAGGTAAGTGTGTGTGTGTGTGTGTGTGTGTTTGTGTGTGTGTGTGTGTGTGTGTGTGGTTGTGCTTCTCTGAATCACAACATGTGACTTGGAAAGCTACGCAGAACATGGTTTCAATACTGTGAATGTATTGGGTCTCAACTGTTCAGAGGATGGCTTATGAACTAGAAATGTACTGGATCCTTCTGCTCAACAAATCATCAGCAAAAAGCCACCCCGTTTCTCATCCCAGCTAATAGATAACAGTTTTTTTGTGACGGAGACAGATTCTGTTGACTGTTGCGAATGCTGACCAGATGTCGGGCCTGCGAGGCTCAGACCGCACTATTAGAAAAACACGAAGACAGAGCCAATTTCAAATGTGTGTTCGAGGATAAAAAGGTGTGCAGTGACGCTGAGTGGGTAACAATGCAGCGATTGTTATTGCCCTGCCTGATATTTCCACCATCTGAAACCACCAGTCATTGTATTTTTCATATGAACATCTTATAGCTGGTAAAATGTGAATACTTTTGATGTACAGTCGTGCTAGCAGCTAAAGGCTAACACTAGAAACCCATCAGCAGCCATGATGTTAGCATGGATAAAACCTCTCTCACCTGCGCGGCCATTTCAATGAGCATAAGCAACTTCTTGATGCCGATCGACAGCTGCTGCCCCTTCACTGCTTTAGCGATGCTCGCACGCTCCTTCTCCTGGAAACTGCCCAGCAGCTGTGGGGAGCAAACGGAGAACGGAGGCCACTCAAGACAGGATTAAACTGGACAAATGTATTATTCAAATCCGAAAATGTAGGACTCAGGAAATTCTGTGTCCTACATGCGTCACGTGTGTGTCTGTGTGTGTCTGTGTGTGTCTGTGTGTGTCTGTGTGTGTCTGTGTGTTACCTCCAGGGCTTCGACCAGCTGCTCTCCCCTCGAGATGTTGGGAATGTGGATGGTGGTGCTGAAAGCATCTAACATCTCCATTTCCTGGAGGACATCTTTACGACTCGTGGTGCCGATGATCAACAATTTACGACCCTAAAAGAGAAGCAGATATGACTTCAAATTTATCATTCATTTACATATCATTTCATATTCATTTTCTCTTTTCCTCTTCAGAGTCTCTCAGTTTTTTTTTTTTTAAACACAAAGTTATTTATCAGAAGGAAACAAATCTAACAACAAAGCGTAGCCTTAAATAATCGTCACCATATCCAGACGCTTTGACCATTTTCACTCAGCTACCCGTTTAGACGGTAACATCCGGGCTGCACAGCCTGCATCCATCTTTCTACACTGAGTTTGCCTTTGATAATGCCCATCAATAATAGAGTGATTCATTTCAAGAAGCTGGGATTTTATTTCTTCCACATCAAGTCTGCACCGTTAAAAAGGCGTTTCCTGTCTTGAGCTGAAGTGTTATCGCGCCACAGAGTTAGAACAAAGGTGAGGATGCTCTCTGTATAACGTAATATGATGTAAATTGGAGCTTCGGGTATATTGATTGTACTTATTCAAGTCACAGTAAAAATAAGGGAAGAGAAAGAATGAGGAGAGGAGAGGACAACAACACAGAAGACAACAGAAGACAACAGACGAGAAGACAAACATGAAGCAAAAGAAATGTCGCTCCACTAAGCCGACGAGTTGGAGAAGGACCAGGAGGAGACGACGAAGAAGGAGGAGAGGCAGAGGAGTGGCGAGTAGACAGGGGGATTATGGCTGCCGGCTGCCCCCCCATGGCGTGGGGGGTTGTGATGCTGCATGCAGATGAGGTGCCACACAGGCGGCGGTGCTGCCAGGTCCTGGCTCTCTCACAGAGCCCATTCTCCTCCGTGTCCCCCTGGCCTCCCCCGGCCTCCCCCGGCCCCAGGCACCCCGCTGGGCCCAGCGCTTTACAACCCCAGAGGAGCACTGCAGCCAGGCATTCAACACCAGGCCCCGCGCCACTTCTCATGCACATGCAGCCATATAGTGAGGCTATACTCTCATTCACAAACCACACACACACACACACACACACACACACACACACACACACACACACACACACACACACACACACACACACACACACACACACACACACACACACACACACACACACACACACACACACACACACACTACAACCAAAGAAACTATGAGAAATGGGTCTCTACCACCGCCATTCACTCAGAGCACAACAGGCCTGGACCAAAAACACTCTCTAATAACCATACACTCACACACACATGCCAGTTTCAGCCAAAGACCTCCGACAATTCCTCAGTAAACTTTGCGTTGGCATCCATAAGATCTGCTGCCCTCTTTCTGCAACCTGAGGAGTAGCAACACTAGAAATAAACACACTGCTTGTTACCTTTGGAGGAGGTTTCTTCAGCAGGACCAGCAACGCTTGTAGCACGAGGTTGGAGAAACGAGGACCGATTGGGACGAAGTCTGAACATCAGGCAGGAAATGAGATTTGAATTATTGTGTCATTTCCTGTTTCATATCCAAATGTTTAAAAATGGGACTAAAATTAATCAATGATGATGCAACATATTTCTAGGTTGTCTTACCCAACAAGCGCTCAATGTCATCCACAACCACGCAGCTCAGCTGTGACTTGTAAGCGTCTTCAAATATCTATCACAGAAAAACAAAAAGGTACAAACTGATCGATCGAAGCAAAAAATTGTAAATTATTATTTACTTGTTACAGAAGTAGTAAAACCATGACAGTGTGTCTGTTTTTCTATATTTCAACACTTTAACCTGTAAAGATGTTTTTTATAGTTTCGGTTACCTTCTTGATGGCTTGACATTTGGCGATCTCGGAGTGTCCGATCATCTTGTCGGGGGAGCAGATCTTGATGAAGGGGAACTGTGAGTCTTCAGAGATCTTAGCTGCCAGTGCCGTCTTCCCGCTGTTAGGTGGGCCTGAGGAAGAGGAACAAACACTAACTGTCTGTTCTTACTCTTATTGTACCTTCATAGCTTGGAGTTACAGTAGTAGTAGTGTGTGTCCTACCCTCCAGGAGCACAGACACCAGCGGTGTGCGGTCGCTGTTCTTCGTCTGCTGCACCAGCAGCTCCCCGTCGTCCAGGACCGCCGATACTGGGTCGCCCCACCTGATTATCCCGTTCATGATGTAGCTGGCGTAGTCTTCCTGGTTGGTACCAAATGCCTGGAGAAGAAATAGGAAGAGAATATAAATAAAATATAAATGCATTGTTGGTTTATTTATTACATCTTAACTATGGAGCAGTATGTGTATTAAAAGTAGTTAATGTCGGGTTAATTTCATGTATTTTGAATTCCACTTTATTTTTCAATGAAATTGCATTTGAAATTTGAAATAGTAGGAAAAAAAAAGGAGATGAAGGCAGAAACTTACTGGTTTGATGTCGTTATTCAGCGAGGCCAGGAAGTCGTGTCTGCTGACCTGCAGCTTCTCTGCCGTCTCAATGTTTACCTCAACTGTGTTGCTGGCCTGCAGCATACAGAAAGACCACACACAAAAAAAACAAGTTAAGAGGAGTTTGTTTCTGGACGAACTCCGTAGCCCCTGATAATGAAAACCATTACATGATGTATCGCCAATTCAGATTGCACAATGTGTCAGAAAACAATGTGCTCCCTCAGAGGAGAAAGGTCAGATGGAGAGAAGGAGGGACGGAAGAATAAGTGCTCAGAGGAGTGAAGAGAAACGTCACAGCCATCACACATGTGTAAGGCCCTTGTCTGTCATATATCATCACCCTCCAATATCTGCTACTCTGTGTGTGTGTGTGTGTGTGTGTGTGTGTGTGTGTGTGTTTGTGAGTCTGTGGGGGGAGAAAACACTTAACAGATGAGATCTCCACCTTATCAGTGTGTCCCTGTGTGAAGCTGCACACCTGATAAAACACTTAAGTGCACGAACATGAACACACACAGCTGGGTGGCTAGTTAAACTGGAACTACACACAACGGTGTACTATACGCTACTACACACAGAGGTGTACTATACGCTACTACACACAGAGGTGTACTATACGCTACTACACACAGCGGTGTACTATACGCTACTACACACAGCGGTGTACTATACGCTACTACACACAGAGGTGTACTATACGCTACTACACACAGAGGTGTACTATACGCTAATACACACAGAGGTGTACTATACGCTAATACACACAGAGGTGTACCATACGCTACTACACACAGCGGTGTACCATACGCTAATACACACAGAGGTGTACTATACGCTAATACACACAGAGGTGTACTATACGCTACTACACACAGAGGTGTACTATACGCTACTACACACAGAGGTGTACTATACGCTAATACACACAGAGGTGTACTATACGCTACTACACACAGAGGTGTACTATACGCTAATACACACAGAGGTGTACTATACGCTACTACACACACAGAGGTGTACTATACGCTACTACACACAGCGGTGTACTATACGCTACTACACACAGAGGTGTACTATACGCTAATACACACAGAGGTGTACTATACGCTACTACACACACAGAGGTGTACTATACGCTACTACACACACAGAGGTGTACTATACGCTAATACACACAGAGGTGTACTATACGCTACTACACACAGCGGTGTACTATACGCTACTACACACAACGGTGTACCATACGCTACTACACACAGCGGTGTACCATACGCTACTACACACAACGGTGTACCATACGCTACTACACACAGCGGTGTACCATACGCTACTACACACAGAGGTGTACTATACGCTACTACACACAGCAGCTTTTTTCCACCCATCCATTTAAACACATATACTACGTATGTTTGAGTATGAATATACTACACATGAGTGCAGGACTCTGACCTTGATGTGTCTGTTCATGGCCGTGGACTGAGCAGCCCTGACCAGACCCTCCAGCTCGGCGCCGCTGTAGTTCTTGGTCTCCACGGCGAGCTCCTTAATGTCCACGTCGCTGGCCAGCAGGTCGAACTGACGCATCTTTGTTGTGTGGATGTTGAGTATCTGAATTCGGCCCTTCTCATCCGGTAACCCTGAAAGTAGAAACGGAAAAAGAAGCAACCTGAAACTTGAGGAAAATAATTTCTTTTTTTTTTTGTTTCATTTAAATGTATGTCACCCAGAAAAGCTATGTTGCTTTGTCCTGTTTCTACATTTGGACAGATAAAGTCTGCTTACACACATTTCTATTGTTGCATTTGGTAGAGAGGAGAAATGTTCACATGTACTCTGTCTGTCAACGTTAGATTTTTGTGCATTTAAATTGACCAATTGAACAAATAACGGCTGAACATTTCGGTAACAAAACATTTTACTTCTTTAAAATGTCTCAGAAATCGACAGCTGTGCGATCCAGACTATCCTCTTTCAGATTCTAATTTAATTATTAAATATTACAGTAACAGTGACATTGAGCTGTAATGCTGAATGTTATTTTTACTGGGTACTGTTAGTGTGAAAGCTTATCTGTGTGTCCTTCACTTCTTACCAATCTCCATCTTCACCTCCAGTCTTCCTGGTCTCAACAAGGCCTCGTCTATCAGGTCAGGCCTGTTGGTCATACCTGAGGGTGGGACAGATGGACAGATAGTGGACAGAAGAGGAGAAGGATGAATGTGAGAGATTAGATAGAGGGCAGATGTTCATTGGAGAGGCAGTGAGTGAGTTTCTCAGTGTGTGTGTGTGTGCGTTTGCACCTATGACCAGGATGTTGTTGAGCTGCTCCACTCCGTCGATCTTGGACAGCAGCTGGTTGACTACGGTGTCGTGGACTCCCGTGCTGCCCGCCATGCTTCCACGCTGTTTACAGATTGCATCGATCTCATCAAATATGATGATGTGAAGACCACTGTTGGCACCAAGCTGTCCATGAGAGAGGAATCATTAATGAATACATCTTCTTTTTATTTATTTAGACATTTGACAAGTTATTTACTAAACAGCACAAAATGTCTACTTATTTTTATACTCTATGTGTGTTTGTTTGGAACAATTACACTTATTTGAATCATTTTACATCAACTTGGTTTGATCCCTGAAATGAAATGTTTTCTGCACAACAAATATATAATAATGTCAGTTTTAAATTATAGTACATGCTTAAGTAGAATAAGAAGTCTGCACACTGAATGTTACAAGCTCCCAAAAATTTAATGATGCAACATTTTGACCTTTCAGGTCCCAGATATACTGTGACTAATAAAAACAGTAGTTTGCAATTTAAAGTAATTCGTAAATTATGTTTCTTTTTAATTCTGACTTGAAAATCAGCGTTGACCCTCAACAGGGAGACAGATGGAAAAAAGAAAAGTGAGAGAGCAGCAGGGTGGGGGGTTATCCCTCCATCTACAGACCTGTCAGCCTCAGACGTAGCATTTAAAGCAGGTGTGGAGCTGTCCTTATTACACACTGGATGGTGTGTGTGAGAAAGAGTGTGTGTGTGTGTGTGTGTGTGAAGGGAGGTCTAATACAAGGTCAAAGAGAACCCAGCCCCTCATTAGGTGGTGAAGAGTGAGGCTCGACGCTAGTGTCTCACCATCCAAACCATCCAAACATAACTGCTCACCCCCTACACACACACACACACACACACACACACACACACACACACACACACACACACACACACACACACACACACACACACACACACACACACCAGATCTTTACCAAAGTTATTACAGCTATGTGTGGCTAAAGGGCAGATCTTTCCACTCCTGGAGAAATGAGTTCTTTTCTGTTTAGACAGATGAAATGCTTATCTGTGTTTCATGTGGACAGTTGGAGAACAATGACCCACATTGAGAACAGACTCTAAACAAACTTCTGATGCGTAGATGATAAGTTCAGCAAAACTGTTGCACGTCTAAACTAACGTATCGGAGAGATGTAATAAAACAGGCTTGTTTATCAAAACCAGTGTTGTGCATGGGGTTTTAATTTTTGGCTGTGCTGGTTTGGTATTTTTATTACTATAGCTGTTAAAAGTTCTGAAAACAATAATGCAGTTTTAAATTTATCGTCAAGTGTTTGCAATATTCTGGCTTAGCAAACAGGAGAAACGCTCTTGTGTACGTATGTGTGTGTGTGCCCTCACCCTCTTCTGCTCTTCCTCTGCGTCAGCAAACAGCTTCCTGATGTTGGCCTCAGACTCTCCAACGTACTTGTTGAGAATCTCGGGGCCGTTGACAATCTTTGGCTCCCGGGCCTTGAGCATTTTGCCAATCTGTCGGGCCATCAGGGTTTTACCGCAGCCCGGGGGTCCGTACAGCAGGATTCCCTTCACATGCTTACAGCCTGGAGACAGACACACACGAGAAACACAGACGCTCACATATACAGCAAATACTTCTACTAGAGACTGAACATTAAACCCCTCGTTACAAATATGTTAAGTAGCAGTAACTCTGCTTTTCAAGTGGTTCAATATTAGAGTAGTTTTATAATTATGAGTATGACATGCAGTCAGATCAGCTGAGCTTTGACATACTGTATTTTGATTTACTTCATTCATGAAATTCTTCAATGATCCGTCATATTTGCTGTAGGTTTATGTTGCTTTAACTAAGAACACCTTCATAATAAAATGCTTGAAACATCACTCAGTTGTCTGTGGGAATAATCAAAAATGTGTGTTTGAGGAGCTTCTTTTTGTGATCAAGTGTGTTAATAAAGGAAATATAATCTACACTAGAGCTGTTTAATTGTTAGTTGATCGACAGAAAATTAATCAGCAACTTGAACAACTTGTTTTATTTTATTTCTTAAACAAATATGGCAAAAACTGTGAGCTCTCCAGTCAACTAACTTTACAGTGCACGTCTTCTAACAGCATTTTGCACCTGCTTAATGACATTTAGCCCAGACTAATTGAGACCCCCCCCCTCCTCCCAAACCAGATAACCATCTGAGCTGCCATTTGGGCCTGCTGAAGGAAAAGCAGCCAGGTTGACAGGTGGGGGTGGAGGGCTTCTCTAGCAAGGCGGGGAAAAAGTTATGTGTTTGTGTTGAGTCTGAGGAGAGAAAAGCACTGAAGACTCTGTCTTCTGTCTGAGGCTTCACCTCTCTGGGAGCAAAGGGGAGACGGGGTGAGACTTTCTGCTCACTGATGCACGCGCACAAAATGTGTGACGTACACACGCACACCGCTTCTCTGTCAGTCAGCACCTGCACCCCCCGCTCGCCATGTCTGCCAATTACAGCTTTACCTTTAGCTGGATGCTCTATCAGGACACGCCATCTCATTACAGCAGCCAGCTGGCCGCAGCCAAAGGCCGAATCCTGCGCACAACCACCCGGCTAAAAGGTCAGCTCACACGCTGCTGGGCGCTGCCGCAGGCCCTGAACACTCTGGGTATGGAGTGTGTGTGAATGTTGATTTAAACAGTGTGTGTTTTCCAAGCATGTGAATGCTTACAACAGACATGTGCGTGATGTGATTGTGTGCATATGTGTGTGGGAAGAGACGGTTATGTATGAGTCACAGAGATGGCTATTCTTTCTGCAGAGTGAATCATCATCAAAGATCTTTAAATGAGGGTGTGAGGGATCACATGACTAAAAACTGTCCTGCCTGTTAATCATTGATTTATGGGTTTTGCCAATTCAGGGAATGAAACATTTCTAAAAGAAATTATTTAAAGTTTTGTTTGCCATGATGTTGATTGAAGGATTGAACACAAGCGGAATAAAATAACTGAAAAAAAAAGTGATTATATTTGGGACATAATGTGTGTTTTCTTCTAACTGCAGTCTAATGTGTTGTTGTTTACATATAGCATGCTGAGAAAAAGTGGCTTTTTAAATACACAGCAAGAAGTTCAGAAAGTGAATGAATGAAATCTTGCTGCTAGAAAGTATTGAACAGTGGATGAGTAGGTACAAACAAAGTGATGGCAGGAGAGAGACAAAGAGAGGACAAACTCACCCATCTGTTCAACGATGTCTGGAGGGAAGACTCGGGAGGCGAAGGCTCTGCGGAAGATGTCAGAAAACTCCTTGTCAAGGCCGCCGATACCCATCCTCTCAAAGTTCCAGTCTGGGCAGATTATAGACTGGCGAGACTCTCGGGTCTTAGATTTCCCTGGAGAGGAAACACGAAGAGTCAAAGATAAATATATAAAACGCCTCATGTTTGTGATGAACTTCTCTTCTTCCTTGTTTTGTTCCTTTACAGGAGAAAGTTAAAATGATTGCATGCTATGAAGTAAATATGATGCATTGAAAAGGCATCAATGCCGAAAAGTTTGTTTCAGAATATTAAATAAATTATTACAATATTCGTATAACCAGGCCATATTACATTTAAGCCTTGTTATAAAAAATAAACTACATGTCAGGTGGCACATTTATAGCAACAAAATAAGAAAAGGACAAGAAGCCAAATGCTAAATGTGTGCATTGTGCCCCCTTGTGGTTTTATAGAGAATTGTCATTCAGCCAATGAATTTAAAAAAAGATTTTCTTCAAAGTGTCAGATAAGGTTTGTAGCGGTTTTAGCAGCTCGATGTCACTGATTATCATCATCCAGTCAGCTTTAGTGGCAGGACATTAGTCTAACGCAAAAGATTAAATTATATCTGTAACAACTAAAAATGAAGTGCTCTTTGTTTTCCATAAATGACTAATTGCTACAGGTACCAGGTGTGTTGCTGACACTCACCAATCAGAGTCATGGATGAGCTCTCTGACTTCTCAAATATCACCTGACTGTTTGCCAGCAACAAACCGATCTCAACCTGAGGAAAGACAAACAAAAGAGACGATAATCAGTCGTTATGTTTTCTACTCTATACAAGATGGAAATCCCTGTTATAGATTATACACAATAACATATAACTGCATTATTTTAAATAACTATATAACTCCCAAACTACATGAAAGTCTCTACATAAGCCAGGTGTGTGTGGACATCATGTCACATACCTTGAGTTTCTTGCTAGAGGACTTCTCTCCACTCAGGATGCTGGGGTCCATGGCCTCAATATCCTTTATCAGCAAACCGAACAGCTTATCACAGAAACTAAATACCAGCTAGAAAAAAAAAACACAAACACAGGGAGCAAAAAGCTGTTTAGGAGATTTTTATGAATCATAGTTTAATAAGTAAAAAGTAACATATGTAAGAAGAAGACATTTTCTTTTCTTATTAACCCCTTAAAGCCCCAAACACCTGCTGGGCGACACTGAAAGCCTGGTTGTTGAAGTGCTGGATGAACTCGCTGGCCATCTTGTCCGAGTCGTAAGGATTGCTGTCCACATTCTTCTTCTGCAAGAAATCTATCTCCACCGTCATGCTGCGTACACACTGTTTGGACTTGTCAAAATTATAGTTGGTAACTATAGAAGAGAAAAGACAACAGATGGTTTGTAATGTCTCACTGATCTGGGTTATTTCTGAAAGGAAAAGTTATGCTTCATGCTCAAAATCTAGCAACCCAAAAAGAGAATATGACTTCCTTTATACCTGCTTACTGCTGTTAAATTAAAATTAAAGCTGCATTAGTTCATTTTTGGGCCACTTGAAGGTCGTGAAAATACAACATCTGACATTTGGTCACTTTGTAAAGTTGTTACGACATCTGGCAAACACAAAACAACATTAAGATTTATTTGATGTTAGGTGTTTGACAAATCCCAAGTCCAATATTTTAGTTTTGAACCAACTTCTGAGAAAATGTCTGGCTCTTTAGCCTTTTTATCTGCGTTGTATTTGGTGCTGGGTTCAATCTGAGATTTTTTACTGAAAACAGCTGCCTGTTGTGGAAGGAAATAAAAATCAAACAAGAGCAAAGTTTGTGGGCCAGAAAATCAAAACAATGAGGTGAAAAATGCTAAAAAGCTTCATTACACATATGATCCATTGTTAATATATATGTACAAGTGAACTACTTGGCTGTAATTAGCTGCAGCTGACTGGTCTGCAGCTTTTTAATTCTAGAGCTCCTAAACACCCCATAGACTGGGGCATAACAGGCATATCTACCAGTATCTATAGATTATGTTCAGTTAAGCACCAGCTGGACAGC
This sequence comes from Pampus argenteus, assembly GCA_036937835.1. Taxonomy (NCBI): domain Eukaryota; kingdom Metazoa; phylum Chordata; class Actinopteri; order Scombriformes; family Stromateidae; genus Pampus; species Pampus argenteus. The sequence continues at coordinate 17,012,149 of CM072881.1, forward strand.
AGCTCATAAATACACGTGAAGTAGTTACCAAATCAATAAAAGGCTTTTTAGAAAGCCGTTCAAATAAAACAGTAGTTCCTTAAATCCTTTACTGTAAGAAAACCAGCATCACTGTGATACTTTTGTTTTATTCAAATCTTCAACTGCAGATAATGCTTCATTATGGAAATTAGATCTACTGTAAGTAGTTCACAGCTGCCGCCGCCAGGTAATTACACCCACAGCACTGCTACGTTAATCACATCAGTTAAAGATAAAAATATTCTATTCATTATCTTAATTAAATATTGAAATATTTGTAGTTCAAACCAAAAGAGACCGAGATTATTCCTTTGATCGAATAAAACTTTGCTTTGCTATTTTTTTTTTCAAGGTGATGTCAAAAGTATTTTTTTTACTCGGAGGATTATATTTTCATTCCTCCTTTTCACTCCTGATATGCAGACAGTACCATAATGGAGCACGTCATTTTGGCCATCGCTTTGGCCTAAGGGAGCCGAGCGAAATATGTCATCAAAGAAAAGGCCTCCTCTTCCTCTGGATGCTGGCCAGCCTCTCAGACAGATGTGCAGTGATACCGTCCTGCTATATTGTTATACTGTCTCTCCCTGCACTGACTAAACCATGTTCCCTCCGTCCCTCATGACACCTAAATAATAACTAAACCCCGTAACCCCGCGTATAATTAGTAATGTACAGGATATGGGCATCTGAAGGCACCACAGTATGCAGTGACATGAATCCTTCAAGGTCTGAAGGTTTGATGTCCGAGGCTCTTATATTTCCACTGTGACTCAGCATTCAATGATAAGACAGAGAAAGACTGTCAAGTATTGCTAATCAATATAGACCACAAATCTATGGACGTCATCACAAAAGGCTGAAAGGAACAATCAAAATCTGTGCAGCCCTACATGCAAAAAGCATCTATGTAGCTAGCTTTATTTACCATGCTGAATGCTGAATGTGGAGTAAACCTCTAGATAAATAAACCCTCTAAAGCTAATAAACCAACTGTAAGTTACCGGCCCAGAAGCAAACAGGAGATATAGGAGCACATTTAGCAGCTGAAATGTCAGATGAAAATTAAATTACATTTTTTATGTAATGTATAGAAAAGTTTAAGCTTTAAGCTCACCTTCAACTTCTTGTCCAATCGACAGTCCTGCCCATTTTCTCTGTAAAGAACAGGAGCAAGTCATTCACGACACATTATTGTAAAGGAAATGAAAGGTAATGGGTTGTTATTTAGACCTCAGCAAGACGACAAGAAGAAGAAAGCTATCAGACAAAGCACAGCTACAAAATAATATCATTACACGTTTCACAGAGTCATCAAACATGGTCTTATTTCACCAGAAAAGCAGAACTCAGATCCACATGTTGAACATCTTTAAGGTCAGCCGACTGTTTTTTTTATATGCAACGTAGTTTTGAATTCTTGTGGTAAAATAAGACCGTCCTGAGGAGGTTACTGTAGTACCTGTGTGCCGTTGTGGCTGCCAAGTTTATTGACGGAGGAAGAGCAGGCAGAGACGGGCAAGAAAGGAAAAAGCAGATTGAGACAAACAAAGAGGTCCATGCAAAGAGCCCACAAACAACCACGCGAGTTTCAGCTGCTCATATATTACATTTAAGGTTAAAGAAAACAGCAATAGGTTTGCATGAAAAAACAGACGATTGCATACACAATAACTGCCTTTAGCAACAAGTAGGAAAACTGTGGATATCACCTATCTAATAAATGCATTAGTCCTGACTTGCTACACAGTTATATACGATCTAACGTATAATCTCTAATGATCTAATAATTGACTAAAGGTACCACTGAAAACACCAAAAACAAACATTTTTATTCATTTTGTCTCATAAAATACTCTCGATAACATCTGTAAAAACAGTTTAACAAAGATGCACATAGCTATTAGGTGACACAGTAATTATTGGGAACATGTTATGTTTCGCTCTGCTTGAACGATGAAACCCACCTGTGGCAGACTGAAGGCGATGGTCCCGGCGTTAACGCTGGGATGGGTCTTCAGGGTGAACACATATTTGTGGGTTAAACTGCGAACAGTCACGTGTCTGCGTTGAGATGATGAATTAGGAGAAAGAGGAAAGGATGAAGCGTTGATGACGACAAGTGTGTGACAGAAAAAGTCTCCACTCGGATGTCATTGTTCTTCCTCTTTTTCTGCAGCAGCTAAAATGTTAAATACTCAAGGTTTCCACATCATCATTGTTACCACTGTCTCTCATGTGAAGGAACTCCCACAATTCAGGTTATGATAATCCTAGTTGTGGTACAAAAATCATCTGTTTAAACCACAAATGATACAAATTCATGGACTTTTTGACAGTGATGATATTGTGGGAATCCCACAATAAACAATTTTAGGATACAAAATAGAAAAATAAGATTTTTAGCATGTGTTGACATTCATGGAGCATTAACGTTGAGTTTATCATTTATTCACTCTGTATTTCTCCGTTAGCGTGTTAATCTGATGTATTTTACAGACTATGTGGACATGAGGTGTTGTGCTGTTTACTGATGGCCTTGTTTCAAGTTATTAACTGACCATCAGGCCTCTGTGAGATCATCCCGATGACTGAATCTGTTTTGAAAGAAGACATGACAGCTTGCGAAATGTCCTTTCATGAAATCAACTGTTTTTAATGTTTTTAACCTTTTTTAAGCTTCTGAAAAGATATAAAGCCACTTGGCTGCTTGCTACGTCCAAAAAATATTTAAAACAAATCTCCCATACAAATAAAAAAACAAAAACAAATGTCCACTCATCCACCCACATAAACATAAACAAAGATCCTGAGACGCTGAAATCTCACTCACTGTTCAAACTGAGGCTCCTTCTCATTGATGACGGCGCAGTTGGTCAGCGACAGTTCGTCTGTTGGGCATCGCGCCACTTGCATATTCTGAAAACAGAAAGAAGAGAAAACAATGACTCCACTGATGAAGTAATAAATACACCGTTTCAAACATCTGAATAAGTTGCCTTCGTTGAATCCTTATAAAATCTCGTGAGCGATGTTATGACTTACGGTTTATGGTAAAGTAATTAATATACATTTCAGCAAACCAAGAGAGAGTTGATTCTGACTTGCGCCTCAAAAACAACGCCAAGGTTGATACAGAAAGTACAGCCTGACTGAGAAAAACAGATGCAAAACACTAGAGAGCACAAGATTTAAGTTACACATTTACATGGTTGGACTGACAGATAAACATAAACTTGAAACCAAAAAAAAACAACCATGAAATGTGCCTTTAAACTGCAGCCTAATAGCAATATAACGTATTTTCTATGCACCAGAGATCAAGTAAATGACATTCCTTACATTGTCCTCATGTAATCAGCTCACATGTAGAGAAAGGTCTCAGTATTTAAATAGATCACATGATCCAGACAAACCTCTCAATGTTCTGCAGGAACATGTCTTGGTAACTTACTTAATATTCATAATTTATGAGAGTAATCAAGATAAAATGCTGTCTGTAAATCCAGCCTTCATTAAGGTTATGATGTGAAGTTGTTGTTGAATCTGTTTTATAAAAAGGTGTCAACTTTATCGTAACATTATAAAGTACACAAGATGATGTACTAAGATGTTCCTGAACTCCAACCACTGAGAGAGACATGTGAGACGCAACTGAAAGCCCCAGAAAAAAAGCAAGTAAGTGGACGTTGAGTTAAACTTATCATTACTACAAAAGCTGGAAAAAATGGGCCATTAATTAATCGATTGACAGAAGATTTATTTGGCTATTTTTAATAATCAATTAAGCCAATTTCTAAATGGTCTGATTCTCATAATGATCTATGATAATGAAAATTATCTTTATTGTCATTGTAATACTATAAAATAAACAGATTAGATTAAAATATACACACATAGTTGCAGCAATAATAACCTCCATTAGGCCACTGCAGATACATTTAACCAATACACTGCCAACTGTTTGTTTATTTGTAAACAATGAGACACACAAACAGAAAAAAACACTTTGTTTACACTGCAGCTCTTTACACTGGTGAAAATAGTGCATCTGTCCAGTTTATGTGACTGCTCTTCTTGTTAATACAGCTTCACTTCCTTCATTGATTTAGCTTTTAAAAGCTAACAGCTCTACTTAACTTACAGCCTCTTTCACGGCACTTTTATTTCCAAGTCAATAACAGTATTGACTACACAGTTTTAGCTAGTCTGGCTAAACAGTAGCTAACACAAGCTCGCTTTAAAATACATTTATCTCCAGCTGTTAGTACAACATGCTAACAGCAGTCTGACTGGTCATAAGATCTTCATTCGTCTTCCGGGACGAAGTTTTGAATGACAAGTGTTTCTGCCACACAGGCTAGCTTCTCTACGTATACAGAAAGCCTCTAGCCCTTAAAGTACACGCTAGCTTTAGTATTAAGCCTCGTTTAGTTGTGTTTAAGTTGTAATATTCGCTTCAGATAAACTCACCCGAGCGGTCATCTTTGTGTTTTGTGTTATTTTTTAATGGTTTCTCTATTTTATATATTTTTTTTTAGCCTGTGTTCAAGTGCAATTCAGCAGTAACGTTCCGCTGACAGACCAACTGAAAAAAAAAAGTAGAGGAAACGTCACGAGAGGCGGGATCTCATGACGTTACGTGACGTTGGGTGACGTCATCACGCACACACCACGCGTACAGACAGAAGGCGAGTACCACGAGTACTGTTTTTTTTAAAGGGTTAGTTAAAGGGATTGTTTAACAAGTAGGCTCATATGTTTATTTTATTGTGTACACTTTATTTATAATACTTTATTGAATATAATTATTAATACATATAGTTATAATAACCCAATTTACTATTATTATTTATAATATATTTTATTTATAATTTTTTAAAAGAAAAGAGCAGCATTGGAACATTTAAATATATTATTTAATGTAAAATCAAAATCTGTTCCAAATTAATGTAATGGAGTAAAAAGTGGAGTGGAAGTATAAAGTAGCATGAAGTTAAGTACAAGTACCTCAAACCTGTACTTTGATACATATCATAACAAATTATACCCCCAGAATTATGTATAGGAAATTCTTTTTTGAGTATTAAAACTAATAATTAAATGTTTTTTGTTTAAATAAGGTGTGAGAGTTGTGTCTACAAATATTGCAGTTATTATTATTATACATCAGTTAATTCAGTTACTGTAAAATAAAGGCCGTATCGGTTCCTTCTGTCATCACAGACGAAACAATAACTCTGATGAATAATGTTTTTTTGGGACTGTCCCTTTAGTCATTTTTTTTACCTGAAACAAGGTCACATACAGAAGGCCTGTTTTCATAGTCAAATTAAATGAGATGATTTTGTTTTAACTCGTTTGATCAGCTAACGATACGCTTGTACATTTTATATTAATCTGCAGTGAATAAATGAAGCATATTAAAATTATTTTAAAAAGCAACATGCAAGTATAATAATAGAAAAAACATTTAGTTTGAATTAGAGGCAAATTAATGTCTTTATTGTGGATGTTGAAAGGGTCACAGTAAAAGCTGTACCTTTGTAAACAAATACTGAAGGGCATGAAATCTCAAAAGTGATCAAATATTTGGATTTTTTTTTTTTTGAGTGTTTTGAGCGCTTCTTCGTCTGCATGAGCACAGCAGCTACAGTTAATAAAATGACACGATTGTGCTTATCATCATGAATCTGGAAAAGAAAAGAACGAATTGTGCAGGTGCGGCTCTTTTGAACACTGAAATCTGTTGTGATAAATAGGACTTAGCCTGATGCATCTCTTGTGATGAAACCCAACTTAACCAGAAGTGTTTCACAGTAAAAATCATGTCTGTATCAAGATAGACATCAAGTAAACATTACACTGCTTGTGTTAAAAAAAAAAAAAATCCAAATAAAAGACAATCCAAAGCTGTCAGTTAAACTGATTTAATGCCCTTTGATGATCTTTTGATCTTTTCAAATTAGTCACAAATATAGCAGCAAGACGAAGAAGCTCTCGGGTAAATCCTGTATGTTATAGTGTTAACATCTGTATACCTGTACGCCAATTTTCAGGTTAAAAGATCTACCTCCGACTGTACCGAGTACCTTTCATTTCACAAGTACAACACTGACACTTTCTCATAAGTAGTGAATACATTGTCATTCTTTAAGTGCATTTCAAAGGCTCTTTGCAGCGTGAAAAACCCCAGTCGTCTCACCCTGATACTGTAAAATTAAAATACCATAATAATAATAGCTTAGCGGCTGTTGAAACAGGTCAAATCAGATTTCTTTTGGGTTTTTTTTTTTTTGCAAGAGACAAGACAAAATCCTTAAAATACAAAATATTTATTTTTGAAAATGTCTTTATAAGAGAAAAAACAAAACAAAAACAAAAAAAATCAAAAACCAAATCAAAACCATACAAATTGTTTGGTTACTAGCATACCACACTAGTGCTAGGAACTAACAATGGATAATTGCTCACTCAGGGATAGTTCACAGACGCTCAGAGGCAATGAATACATCTCCGTCTCTGTCTTCTGGTTTCATATTGCACTCAAACACTGAGGCAAACAAGCGCCGAAAAAGTGGCACTAGTGGTGAAATGGCATCCTGTCTGTTCTATAAACTCACATAAGCAAGGATGGGGTGAGGAGGTGGGGGGGCATGTGGCAACCATCTGATTCTTTTAACAAAAACACAAAACCAAAACCAAATAAAGAGAGTTTAATACATATCTGAAATACAGAGGGGACTTAACTGTTGGCATTGATATGGTGAGGAAAGAAAAAAATAAACCAAAACAAAACAAAGAGAGCTAGAGGAGCTCCTCGACCGAAATTCAGAAACCAAAAAGGAGAATCCCAACCTTCCAAAAACTGAACAGTGTGCTTCTGAAAGATATGGACAAGCAGAAGGAGGAAGCCTCAGCTCTGCATACGCAGCTGGCAGCAGAGTCTGAGGCCGCAGAGGTCAATGTTGCACCTTTGAGGTTGCAGTGGAGACAGATTAAGGCTCAGAAAGCCCAACCTTATAGCAGATATAAACATATATGTATTCTTAATCCTTTTAATCTTTTTATTGTGGTTGTACAATATTCCCTGATGGCCTGATTTGGCCGCTGAGTGTTATACAGAATCCTGAAGAGATATCAAAATTAAAGGAGGAAAAAACAAAACAAAAAAAAAACAAAAAACAAGAGAAGTGATGAAATTGTCCGTTGAGGGGGGAGAGGGGGGAGTTTGATGGGGGAATCCTGTTTGTTGCAGTTTGTGGGACTATTTGTTGCTCTCCCTTGTCCCCTTCTTAAAATGTTACACACGCTGGTCAAACACACACACAGTTCCTCCATCGCACTGCCGTTCTGTTCTGAGGATGAATGAAGGGAAAAAAAAGAGCATGAGAGCCGTGTTTCTGTGCATATCATCAAAATAAATGACACTCTTGACATATTCCCACCTATGTCAACTTCTTGGCTTTGTTGTAAAGTGAATCCACGACTTTGCTCATGTTCTGAATTGTTTCCAAGGCTGCTTCGTATGTTTTGTCCACTGGTGGCTCTTCGAATATGATCAAGACGCCTTCACCCTGGTCGAGGATTCCTGCAGCAGTGTCAGAAAAACAAAACATTTCAGTACACGTTAAGACTCTACAGCTGATATTTATGTGAAAGAAACGCACACAATTCCACCGACCGTGAAACTTTTTGTCCAGAATCATCTGTGATAATTTCCTCTCAACATCCCCCTACGAAGAAAAAACTAGTTTGTAATGAAAACACATTTTGAAGAGATGATTTTAACACGAGGGTTCAACTGTAAAATACACACCTTTGAGAGTTTGATAAGACCTGATATGTGTTCTATCTGAAAACAGAAGGAGAAGGAAATTAAAACACGAGATACACGTTTAACTTTAACCTTTACAGAAAGACTGCTTATAAAAATACATGCTAAAATACAACTATTTGACATTAAATCTGTCTGAAGAGGGTTTAAAATACTCTGGACAAACAACAACTGTACTGAGGCTCGGGACAATGTAAAGATCTCGCAGGTTCTTCACCTGTACTCTGGAAAATGGCTCAATGACTCGGATGAGGTTTTGCTCCAGCAGGCTGTCGTACAGCTTGGCCAGGTGAGTGTTGATGATGGGGTCGTCCCTCAGCTCTGCTCTGTACTCTGTGAGGGCCTGAAGAGACGCAAAACTCAAACTTAACAGTGAGGAACGTGTGTGTGTGTGTGTGTGTCTGTGTCTGTATTCTTACCTTTTCAAAGTCTGCTAATGATCTGTTCTTGCTGGCCTGGGCGACACATTTCAGTGCATCTGTCTAAAAAAATAAATAAATAAATAATTAAAATATATATATATCACTAGTTCAGGTTGTTATTTGGGTTTCATCCTTAATCGTACTTTGTAACAGCAGCATTTTACAGGAAGTACAAAACAATTTTGCCAATATTTAGCAGCGCTGCTATGATCGGACCTCACCTGGCGGCCAGCGTATCGCAGGCCCAGTTTCCCGCTGATCAGGGCTTGTACCTCCTCTGGCCTGAAAGAGAAATAACGATCAGAAAAATACAAATTCGGCCACGAAACATTGTACGCCGAGTTTTGAGCACTACTTACAAGTTGAGAACAATTTTGCAGAGAAGCATGTATTTGAGTGCTGTGATGGCTCGGGGGCTGTCGATGGAGTCGTAGCCCTCAAACGCCTCGAAGAAGTAGGAGTAGGCCGTCTTCCAGTCCTTCTCTTCTGCTGCATGGATGATCCCTGCAACAGAGATGACACAGCGTGAGAGTTACCATCTACAGTCGAAACAAACCGCATCAGTGAAACAGGAAGTGTGTTTGGTCTATTAAATGTCGTATCTATGCACGGGACGTCACAAGAGTTCAACTATCATTTCATTGACATCGGGTGACATCGAGATGGTCATCAGTGAAAAATGAGAATCGCTGTTTTAATATGCTCTGTGATACTAGTGATACCAGCCCGCTGTGTGAAGACGGTGAAGGCCTCTGACCTGACTGCATGTCCAGTGCTGCCTGGAGCTTTGGAGGACAGTAAATGGCGTTGGCGGTGGTCCTGGCCGAGGTGAGGGCTGCGCGGGCCTTGGGCAGGTTACTGAGAGCGTGGTACGTCTTACTTTCAAGCAACTGAACCTCTACCAGCAGAGCTTTGTCATCCATCTTTTTCAGTTCCTGGAGCAACTGGGTGCCTGAGGGGAAGAGAATAAGTTAGAGGGGTAAACGTACAACAACAGTCCAACAGGCAGCACAAACTTCAATAAAAGCAATTTGGAATAAAACTCTCATCTCTTGAATGTTTAGTGTTTGGTGGAAAACATCTGCGTGCTGTTCATGTTTGATAAACAAGTCAGGACCATGTGAGTCTTTTTATTAAGTCTCTGAAGTAAAAGGAAAAAAAAAGGTTCTGAGAACTCACCAAGTGCCAAGGCCTCCTGGTATCTTTTGGTGTCAAAATAGAGTGAAATCAGTCGTGCCTGAAGGCGAGAGAAGAGTGACGTTAGACAAGCGGAGAGCAGCTGTGCTTCATCTGTTGCCTTATAGAAGAGCGACAACAGAAAACAAACCACCAGAATATAAATGAGATCAAACAGGACAGAAACCGTAGCGGAGACGTGTTCTAATACACTCACCACCACGGCCCTGTTTATACATATTAATTTGCAATAACTAACAAAACATGACACAAAGCGAAACTTTTCAACTTTTAATCAAACCTAAATTCCTTTTTCCCAGCGGCAATACTGTGAATGTAGATGAAGGCTTTTAATAAATACAGTAAGCATGAGCGATACCACTTAACTAATCACACGGTCCTTCAAAATGCCAATCATCACGAGAAATTCATAACACATGAGAAGGAAGCTGAGATGCCACTCGCACGTTTCTCTGAAGAATAAACCAAAGTACAGAGAAAGTTCCTACGTTTTCCTCGAATCACTTGTTCAAATTAAGTGCCAGAGAGAAGTTGAACCAACTGTTCTCAAAGGTGGAATTTAACTCAGTGTCAGATTAATTAATCAATCCGTTTATTAAAGATGCAGTATCGTTATGATGAGACATTTCTAAACATGCTTTGTTTAAATTGTCAAAGAAAGCTTTAAAACATCCTAATAGTTGTTCCTAATAACGGTGTTAATGTGCGTCTGTCTTCTCAGCTTTCACTCATTCACACACGCTGCTTTCACTGGATGATTTTTTTTTTTTGTGTCTACTCTCAGAGCTGATATGAAATCTTGTGCTGATTCTGTATGTTGTAATCCTGCCAAAAGTCTATTATATTTATCTATTACTCTTCCCGGCTGCGAGTGTGGACCTGCAGCAGGGCGATGGCAGCATAGATGTCAGCATGTAGAGGATGTTATTAGCACCTCATGCTGTCAGGTTTACAAACTTGCTTCATTGCATTTATCAAGCTTTTGGTTTTAGTCCTGCTCAGTCAGAACATGTTAAACTTGATCCATCTTCGCTTGCAGCTGCTATTTCTGTTTTGGGGGAATATCACTTTTGTTTTTCCACCGTCATTAATCATAAAATGTTGAAATGTTGTCCTATTGTTGTATCATAGCAGTGAAACGTGCTGATACGATGGAGTAAATTATATTTTGTGAATCATCCTTACCTCCAGAGCCTGTCGTAGGAAGGTCCTCTTCTCAGCCTTGGCCCACTCAATGCATTCGAGACACAGCTCCACCTCCTGCCCTGTTGCTGCCTCCATGTCAAGAAAGAGGTCCAGCAGAGAACGGACCAGCCGGGCCGCCTTGGCCTTGCTGATGGAAATCAGGAAGGGCCTAACAAATTTCAGCAGACCTCCCAACTCTGGAGACAGCCACAAAAGGAAATGCATCAGAGATACTTCAAGGGTTAGATAAAGATATAGCCCAGCATCATCTAGTATGAGTCATTTCTGATACATCCAGACTGAAATGAAAAACAACAACAGGCCCATAATACAGATATCCGTCTGTTTTAACTTCACCTGCAGCCTGTCCCGTCTTGGCCAGGAGGGTCCCCAGCTCCAAGATGCTCTGTTCTTTAACCCTGACGGCTTCCTCATCGTTCTCTTGAACATCTCTCCTCACTGTTAAAGGGAGACGACAAGTTCAAATTATAAACTGTTTAATCTTTTAAATCCAAATGTGATGCAACCTGTAAATTTTCAACTCGTTGGAAAAAAACTACCGTGCGACATTTATTCAATGTGTCAAATATGATTTGTGGACTTTAAATCTGTGGAAACACAAATCTCACAGCCAAGGATGAGAGCTGCAGCAATTCATTGATTAATCAATTAGCTGATCTGGAAATATGATCAACATTTTCTGATATTCTATAAATGAGGCGACTAATTGAATAATAAAGAAAAATAACCCCAACTGATTCATCTATAATGAATCTTTAGTTGTAGCCCTGCTAAAAATTATTTACAGTATAGATTAATTCTCTATAAAATCTCTGCAAACTTTTTTTAAAAATGTCATCAACAACGTCCTAAAGCCCAAAGTAACGTCTTCAAATTGCTTTTTAGTCAAACCAACAGCACAAAACCCAAAGACGTTCAATTTACGAAGATGCTTGACAAATAAACAACAACACTACTGAAACTTTACCAGGATGACTTCCTGTTATATATCTAATAAAAGTATAACACTAAGTTCACCTCCACCACGCAGAAATATTTGACTTCAGGATTTTAACTTGTAATTGAGTTTTTTATTTTTATTTCTACTTTTATTTAAAGTCCCTCCTCCAGAAAATTTACTTTTCAGTGAAGTAAGAGACAACTTGTGTCCAACTTCTGAAATTAAATATATTTACATATTTATAGGGAGAAGTAGTATGTGTCACCTTAGGGATTGTAGTGTTGTAATCTTCCTTTTTTTGAGCCTATATATCCTGATACATGTGTGTGTAGGGGATCTTTAAGTAAAGGATCAACATATATCTTCCCCCACTGAGCAGCTTGACAGCTACTGGACTGCTGTGACAAGGCAGTTTGAGGACAGTGGTGCCTGTGAGAAGTGTTTACACTTGATAGTAAAGCAGTTTACATTTATCATTAATATAAGCGAACATAAACACACGAGCTAAACCACTTATATTTGATGCCACTGTCAGTCAAACAAAGTTGTTTTCGTTTTTCTTTCACGGTGGTAATAAAGATGGTTCACGTTAGAGGCTTCTGACAACAAGCTAATGACGTTAGCAACAATAGTAACTATGCTAACGTGTCTCATGTAGAGCTAACAGCGGTTATCTTAGATTCACTCAGACACACAGCATCACAAGACCCAGCTAAATTATCTAAAACATAACACTACAGGTAACTGTATCACACATTTCACGCCCCGGCCTAAAGTTAGCATAAGAGCTAACGAGCTAACAGTTACCGTTACATTCAACAGTGAGTCAGCACGGAGCACCGCCGGCTCCAGCTAGCACGCACACCTAGCCAGCTAGCACTGACCGAGAAATAACAAACAACAGCCGCCCGAAGAAACGCGTCCGTCTCAAAACACCCACCTATTGAGTGGAGAATGTCGATAGAGGCGTTGCGATCCGTGCTAATGAGAGACTGGGCTCTCTGAAACTCAACCACTGCTGCAGCCGCCATCTTCCTTATTCAAATGCTGCTTGAATGAAAATTACGTGCGCGCACTACGTTACTTAGCGCGTGTGACGTCATCGAGCCGCTTGCATGTCGGGATTGGAGCTCGTGGGAAATGTAGTCCTATCGAAAATAGGTCGTTCCGCAGCGTTTGTATCATGGAGGCATCATCATCTTAATAATAATAATAATAATAATAATGATAATAATAATAATAATAATAATAATAATAATAATAATAATAATAATAATAATAATAATAATAATAATGATAATAATAATAATAATATAGAGGTATATAATAATGATATAATAATATATAATATATATTAAAACAGCTGTTTATAATATTCCTTAAAGAAAACACCTATAATTGACATTTAAATTCTCTATCTGGATGGATGGAATCAAATCACAACTCATAAACAAACAAACAAACAAAATATGAGCATAAAAAGGTTGTAAATATCTATATTTCATATATCTATGAATCATAAAGCATACATTTTTTTAAAAGTAATACAACAAAAAGATATTAGAATGAGACAAATGTTAATTTTTGCAGACCTATATTGTTGGTAGGAAATCAGGACATGATGCTGTGTTCATATAGAAATGTAAATCATATAGAAATGTGATTATAATGTTGCTGAACTGGTCGTTATGTAGAAAAACATCCTCTGAGTCCATTAGGTTCACTTCCCAGCAGAAACAGCAGCAGAGCACACAGCGGCGCTCCTCCACCGCTTTACGTCAACCATCCTCACCACACACACACACACACACACACAGTCAGCGTGTGACACAACACAACATCAGCATCTCACAGCCAGGAGGACCAGGAGCACATCTTCATCCGAGCATCCATTCCACAACTGCCCACCATCCTCTGCGCACCGCCGGCACCAGGCGTGTTCATCCACTGCTTGTTTTTTATTTGTGTGTGCGTGTATGTGTGTGTGTGTGCGTGTGTTTACGTGTGTGTGCCTCGCCTCGGATTATTCTCTCTGTTGCATTTTACGTTTTTCCGAGATGATTTTACGTTTTTAAACACATCTTCGAGACGCGGATCATCTTATTGTGTGTTTCTTTTTCCCCTCTTTGAACTGGAAATCTGGTAAGTTTGTTTTCTTTCTGCAACATATCGATGCATCAGTTTATATTATAGATGCAGATTTATGGATTAATCAGATGTGAAATAGGAAAACAGTGATGCGCAGCTACGTTTTACTGGGAAATATGAGAATAAATTGTAATAAATGGAGATTTAATAACTATATGCAGCCATATTCACCGAGATATTGGGAGATGTTATCGGATAAAGAGGGATTTTCTGCATGTTGAAGCCACCGCCTATCATGGGCACAGTTCTTATTTCGACGCAGACGTTCAGTTTCAGCACCACGGACAGCTCCAGCTCACCAACCAGCCTTCAGATCCTTTAAATCCAGTCTAGTCACATTTGTGTTGTTTCACCTTTATGAACGGACAGAATCAGGCGTCAGGTTGGTAGAAGGTGAAGGAATGAACACGTCTTTTATATCCATCCTCACACTGTAGCTGCTGCAGTGGAGGAGAAAACGTGTCGTGCACATAAAGTAGATCTGTGTGTTTATTTTAACGTGTCTTTGTGCTTTAATACGCGGAGTCCTTCAGTCCTATAGGCACCAACGCGACCTTCACCTGTTATTACGGTGTTTACGTTCCTGGCGTCCATTTTAGCGAGAAGGTGGCGCCCATATACAGTATATATATATATATATATATATATATATATATATATATATATATGTTTATGAAGCCATCATGTATGATCTTCCCTCCTTCAGTCTAATATGCTGCAGGTTGAAAGATGGAGTTTCACATCACATCTGTTTATCATGTTTGTGTGATTTGCATCGATCATTTACAGTCTGGTGGAATCTATATTTTGTTTCCATTAATTAATATAAGCTATATGTTGATCCATATGTTGAACCTTACTGAGTCAAATCAGTGCTGCTAATAAGACTTCTCGTATTTATCTGATGTCAGATGAATAATAATAGATCCAATATGAGATCAAATACATTCTTATATTGTATAAATATCCGTGGATGATTAACAGACGTGGGATTCTCTCTGATTATTGATTTTTTTTTCCAGTTTCCACCCGGAGACGCAGAGCTGAGATACAGCAGGCTCAGTTTGAGTGGAGGAGCTCGTTATCTCCTCACAGAGCTGTTTACAGGACAATCTCCTCCTTCAGATGCTGAACAGCATCCTGTAGTCCGGGACCCCCCCCCCACACACACACACAGAAGCATCGAGGCTTTGAGACCCTCAGGATCCCCCCTGGCAGACGCTCCTCTGACCCAGCGAGGCTGAAGCTGCAGTCACCATGGGAACCGTGCTGTCTTTGTCACCTAGCTACCGAAAGGCGGCTCTGTTTGAGGATGGACCGGCCACCGTGGGCCACTACACAGCCGTCCAGAACAGCAAGAACGCCAAAGACAAGAACCTGAAGCGCCACTCGCTCATCAACGTCCTCCCATGGAAGCGGATTGTAGCCGTGTCAGCCAAGAAGAAAGGCTCCAAGAAGGTGCAGCCCAACGGCACCTACCAGAACAACGTCACCCACCTGAACAATGAAAACCTGAAGAAGTCCCAGTCCTGCGCCAACCTGTCCACCTTCACCCAGGATCAGAGCACTCCAGCTCTCACCAAGAGCACCAACAACACAGCATCATCTGTCAAGAAGGCCCCTCTGGCCAACTCCAACGTGGCCCCCGGGACCCCGAAGAGGGTGATAGTCCAGGCCTCCACCAGTGAGCTGCTGCGCTGTCTCGGGGAGTTTCTGTGCCGGCGTTGTTACCGTCTGAAACACCTGTCACCCACTGATCCTGTGCTGTGGCTGCGCAGCGTGGACCGCTCCCTGCTGCTGCAAGGCTGGCAGGACCAGGGCTTCATCACCCCTGCAAACGTGGTCTTTGTGTACATGCTGTGCCGTGACGTGGTCTCCTCCGAGGTGGCCACGGAGCACGAGCTGCAGGCCGTGCTGCTCACCTGTCTCTACCTGTCTTACTCCTACATGGGCAACGAGATCTCCTACCCGCTCAAGCCATTCTTAGTGGAGAGCTCCAAGGAGACCTTCTGGGACCGCTGCCTGTCCATCATCAACCTGATGAGCGCAAAGATGCTCCAGATCAACTCTGACCCGCATTATTTCACTCAGGTGTTCGCTGACCTGAAGAACGAGAGCCAGAAGGAGGAGGAGAGGAGCCGCCTGCTCATTGGCCTGGACCGGTGAGGGGATGCTGGGTGAGGAGGAGGAGGAGGAGGGGGAGCAGAGGGGTGAGGGGAGGTGGGGGATACTCCAGTCTGGCATTTTGACAAGTTTGAAAGCTTATTTCTGATGCCATTTATTTATTATTATTGTCCAAATGGCTTCAAACATTCATGAGCTTTGTATCTAGTCAGACTGAGGACTAGTTTGTTTGATTGTGTTGTGAGGGGAGAATTTAAAAAAATGATCATACGTATCAGGCCGAAAGGTTTAAAACAAGTAAAGGATGGATTCTCTGAGAATGAAAGCTTTTTTTTGACAATGATATATATAAACAAAAATAAAAAAAAAATGCCAGACTTGGGTAAATCCTTTGCTAACATACAGATATATATCTATATGAAATACTGAAAAAAAAACAATTCAGACAAAAAGACAAAAAAAAATTAAAAAAAGACTAAAATAAATTAAAAAAAAGGAGAGAGAACATTAGAAAAGGAAGCATTACATCTACAGCAATGAATGTGGACAGGACTGAGGCTGCAGCAGCCTGCCAGTGACTTTCTGACTGTTTGATGTGATGTGCACTGCCTGCTGCAGGAGGGTGAGGGCCTGACTGGCTGTCTTCATGCATCACGGATGAACAGGCAACACCCTCGTCTCCTCCATTAATACGGACAACACTGGACCATTTCTTTTTGCTGCAATGCATATCTGACCATCTAGGACAAGAACAGCAGAGGCCGTTAATGCTGCTGGATCCATGTTTTCGTGGGTTTACAGCAGGACGTATACAGAACAACGGCCGACTGGATGGACTGTAAGCAAGCATTGCATTGTGAGACTTTTGATAAAAAAAAAAAAAAAAGGACAGCAGCCAGAGGATGTAAGGCCTTTGATGATGTGGTCATACTGTGTGTGTTCAGAAAGACCTGCTTTATTTTCATCTAGAAAAAAAAAAAAGAAAACAAGTTATTGGATGTTTTTTCTCCCCTCAGGCTTACGCCTATGGAGGCTTATTTATTGCGTTTCTGAAACAAGTTTTCTTTCATTGTTTTCCTCTTTTTTTTTTTTAAACTTAGGAAATGTAATGTTTTTTGCACGTGTGCCATGCAATTTTACAGAGTTTCCAGGAGGTCAGGAGCAATTATTATTATTACTTTTCCTTCTTTTTACTTGATTTGTAAACCAACTGCATCTGCATTAGAGAATGCTGTGAACAAAGTGACACTAGTTTATTTAGCTATGCTTGCTAAAATAGGCTATTTGTTTACCAGGGAATTCTTTTTGTACTTTTGTCAATAGGTTGTGTTGCAACCACTCTGGAATGATGTTTGATTTTTGTGCTTATAATTCAGCATAGAAAATGTTAAAATAGTGCCATATCTTTGATGAAAATCCCACAGGTCTGAGAACACTCTGAGATACTACGTGTATGTCCCGGCTGTTGAATGATGGGGGTGGATTTTCTTCTACTAATAACTACTTACTGACACCTAATTTATTGCCATTTGCGTATTTATTATTTTGGCACATTCAGTGTAAATGAAAGATCACGATGAAGGACATCAGAGGGGTTTTTACTGAGCTTATCTTTGGTGGGAATGAAGATTGATTCTGGTTGATTTTATCGATGAATATCTAATTAAAGCCCTTAGATCAAAACCACTTGTTAAATCTGACCATCACCAAAGTGACATCATCATCAAGGTCACCTTGACACAACAAACTGACCTTATACATGTGAACACATCTTCTTATCCTGCACAAGCCAACCTGCTGCCCCACATATCAGACAGAGAAAGCACAGACGTTTTTGTTTTTTTTCAACGACACTCGTTCAGCATCACTGCAGAAAAAGCACATCTTACCTCGTCGTCACGTTCTTCTGTGAGCTGGAGGAGATGAGGCGATGACTTAGGTTGCATTTGACCTCTATAGACCAGACTGGGATCACCATGACAACCAAACCAGGAAGCGTGCAGAAGATTTGAAAAATAGTTTAAAAATGATCTCTGCAATGACTGCAATCAGTGGAGAAGCTGTTAGGATCACACACACAATGTCACAGCCAAGTATTGGTAGCAGTAAAGGACAAAGCAGGGCATCAAAAGCGAGACCACCATCTTTTCTCTGTGTCCACTTGCCCCTGACTCACTTGAAATTGTGCCATTTTTTTTTTCACTTGCATCGTTGACTAGTCGTTTGAGGAAAAATACTTTGAAAAAGCTTCTAAAACATGAAAAAAAGACTCAGAAGTGTTAGCTAAAAAGATTTCTGTCCAATTCATTTTTCTTTCTTTTTCCTGTATCTTGTTGCGTACTTTGTAGATAAAAAAACAAAGAAAAAGGAAACAGTGGTTACGAAACTTCATAAGGAGAGACATTCAATGGCTGCATGTGTGTGTGAATGTGTGTGTGTGTGTGTGAATGGCAGCGTTTTATTTGTACAGAAGTGTGATATGTTGTTTTCTTATGGACACAGAGCATACACCAACCACACAGGTACTGACTCGGTCCCTCCTTCGGTGGGTGAGGGACGGGTGTCGACGCTGTTCAATAAAAACATTCTTTTTTTGAAAAAGACAAAAAAGCTGTTGCTGTAATTGAGACTTTTTTCAGTTCGTTTCTGCTTATTTTAATTTATTTTTGTACTGTGATGGAAAATAAAATGCACTGATCGTTCAAGACGCCTGCTTGTGTTTTCATACAACCAGCCGTGGACTGGATCTACTTACAGATCTACTTATATATATATATATATATATATATATATATACATGCTGCGTGGCTGGAGACCATCTTTCTTCTATGGATCAAGTGCCGTTCATGTATCTCAGATGAGCTCCAAAACAAAACATCATTAACGCCACCCGCCATATTTAAAGTGTTTTACCTTAAAATAATTTGATCCCTGATCCTACCTGCAGACTCCAGATATGTCATATCTCATAGGAGCTTTATTCTATTATTCCAATTTTAATGATTTTGTTAATCAATTTTTTTCCTAATGACTTCAGTTAAAAACACCTGATTGTGTCTATGCAGCTTTAATAGATGGAACTATTTATTAAGTTCATGTTTGCCGTGGGGGCTATTTTAAAGTAACACACACTATCAGACACAGATTTCCTCATGTGCTCTGTTGACAACTTTAAATACTAATATAATAATAACACACAATATGCTGTAACTTTCCTAAAATAATAATTCAGATGACATTAGTTTCATAACCAGTAATGTTTCGAGACAAAATAAGTAAACATTTTAAGATTTATTCTTGGGGACCCAGTCAGTATCCTTTTATGTTAAATATGTTGGTCAAATGAGGATTAAACATAAATAATTAGTTATATAAACGCAGATATTAAAATAATTCAATCCAGATATAGTTTGGTCCTCGTATCTTTTTCCCCTTTATTGTAATTTCCTGAACTATTCAATAATCTCTGCATGGCCCAAAAACAACTGCACTAAAGACTCAAACCTGACAGAGACAGATTCACTCGCTCATTGATTCATTTCACCACCAGGTCAGTCAGTCGTGTTTTAACTTAGTCACTGCCCTTGAGCACACAAGTGTCATCCCACTTATTGCAGCAGATAGTCATTCATCAGACGGTGGATTATAACCACTGCTGAGGTAGCTGGTGATGGCTGACACAGTGGTAGCAGGAAGTGGCGTTGTCATGGCGACGGCAGAGGTTTTAGCCGTCCTGACGTCACTTGGTGAAACAGCTGTTAGTGGGTGGATTAAAGTAGTTCCACACAGCTACATCACATGTTAGAGACAAGGAGCTTTACACACACACACACACACACACACACGCACACGCACACACACACGCACACACACAGTAAACAAGCTTAATAAATGACTTAGAGAAGCAAATACATTTATTAATAAACTGATTAATGACATAACTTTCACCGTGGAACATTACTGAATGCATCATTTGCATTTATACAGAATACATTTGCACAAAACAGTGAAAAGTTCCCTTAAGACTTAAGTCTACAGTATATTTATGATATGTACTATTGAAATATTACACAAATATGCAAAATATATACTTGATATAAAATTAGGCACATAGTGAATGACTGGTGTGGATACACGTGCATACAGATTGTTGCTTAAAGCTGCAGAGGACAGAATAAATTATAGAAGAGAAAATGGAAAATGTTTCCCTTTGGCTAAAACAGATGGACGTGATGATGAATTATTATAAAATAAAATGTGTCACTGACGACTACAGAAATGTAATCAATATAGTGAACAACACGAAGAAGAACACGATGGCACGAGTTATTGTGAAACTTCATATCTGACATTCGTTTCTAAAGGAGGAATTTATTAGAAAATTATTTTTTGTGATTTTTTATTTTTTGTGATTTTTTATTGATACTTGCTGTATAGCTGCTGTAGCTTTTATCCCATAACGGAGATAATTAATGAAAAAGTGATCATTGTTGATTGGGTTTTCACACCAAACTAATTTAGAGAATATTACATTACAAACATTATTTTTATTTTGCTTACTGTTAACAAATCCCATAAAAAAAAGACCAAAACCAAACAAACAAATGTGGTCGGTTGTATTAAAAAAAAATCAAAAACGCATCAATGAGCTACTCTGTAGAAGCACCGAGAGGCCGAACTAATGCACTGTTTGGTTTCTTTATGGGATTTATTGAAAATAACAAATAGAAATCATCTGCGTTACCCTTTAATAGATTTTAGATCCACAGTATTTACATTTCTGGTCCATCTAACCAAGCTTTCGCTCATTTTTTTTGCTGTTGTTGCTGCAGGATATTCCTGTTGCTGGTGTAGTTTCCCTTTTTATTTATTCCCTTCACTGCCCTGCAGGACGGTACAGTCAGCCCAACTGGGCGAGGAGCCGAGCGATCTGACAGAGGAAGGAAAGAGGGAAAGGAGGGAGGAGGAGGAGGAAAAAGAAAGCCGAGGGTGTAGAGAAGGAAAGGAGGCCAGGAGAGGCTTTGTTCACCGGTCCTCCCTTTTGCCTTAAGAAAGCAAAGAGAGAAGCGCTGAAGTGAGAAGTGACACGGAGTCCATCCTAATGATGAGCTGTGAATAGCAGAGCAGAGAGGAGGAGAGGAGGAGAGGAGAGGAGAGGAGGATCCCTGTGGGAGATTACCATGCTGGAGGATATGGAGAGCTGCAGTGTTACAGTCCACACACACACACACACACACACACACACACACAGGCAGCTACTGAGCTCCACTGAAGCACCTATTAGCGCCACCAATGTCACTTCCTTAATCCTCACTATGAATGCACAATTTTTTCCCGCATCAAAGTGTCTCATCAAACAACAGGACAAGGTCACTCAGCACTAAGCTGCGAGGTGGGACGGAGGCGGGGCCGCTCGCCACCTAATTAAGATAAACGGCTCGTTCAGACAACGCTGGGGAACAATTAGAAGACGGTGGCTAACGTGACGGCTAACACATTCGCCTTCAAGACGAAGTCAAAGTTGATATTGACTCTTCAATGAGGACGATACAGCGAGTCAGCTCCATGATGGAGGATGAAGGTTCAAAGATGAGATTCAAAGTACAAGTTTGACCTTCATCAAACCGTCTCAACAGTGATGAACGTTAAACGCTATCGTAGCCGGCTAGCTGTGTTGAACCAACAACTTTTAATATATTGTAGAATAAACTGCTCCTATAAAGAGGCCTGCTGACATTTAGGAGATATGAATCCATGTTATAAATACATATTTTGAATAAACTCTTGTTGACTTATTGTGCTGTTAGCGACTGAGCTAATAGGTATGCTAGCTAGCTGACAGTTGACTTCCTAACGCACAGCTAGCAGCAGTTAGCAGTTTCGCTACCTCAACAAGCTTTTTTTCCTCCTTTTTTTATTCACTGAATGAAATAAAATGTACAATTTATGGTAAATTAACAGCATTAACAGAAATATGGTGAATTACAAATGCTAGCATGTTTCCTGGATGTCTAGCTTGTTAGCATTTAGCTAGCCAGTGCTGCTAGTTTACCAACTAGATCTGTAAGTAGGCTAATCGCTACATTAAGCCTCAAAGACAGATATAAAGATTAATTTTGCTTTGTGGTGTGAAATTTAAACGTCTACAATTTAATGAACAGAATAACTAGTTTGTTTACAGAGCAGCAAACACACCACAAACAGATATTAATGCTTTATCCACTGCACATATTCATTTTAATCATGAAGTATAAAGAGCTTGTATGTTCTGGTTTGTGTGATTTGGTTTTTCCGTACTGAGATAAATGAGAAATCGTCTCCTATCGATGGAAAAGAGTCGATTTCAGGCTTTCACACCCGTCCGTCCTCCACTGTGGCAACCATCCAGGCTCTCAGTCTCAGAGCTCATCAACACACATACAGTACACACTCCCACAGTCGTATTCACACACTCTTTCTCTCCAAAGAAGGGGATATTTGTCAAGAGGCAGCCTATTGAAAAGGACTGAAGACCCCTACAAGTCATTAGGCTATTCAACCAACACAAAGACAACAAACAAGACTATGTTCAGGGGCTGGAGTTCACATGGGATTATACAGTACTGGCTCTGGTACCAAGATAGAGCACTGAGTTTTAAATTCAGATAATAAATGAAATGAAAAAATACTCTTGTAAAGTAATGCTTTGGTTATAGTCTTCATATTTGCCTTATTATTCAGATTTAGTCCTCCAACGGGAGTATAAGTGCTGTGCATAAACATTTGTAATCTTATGCCGTTCACATATATTCTAACTTTTAATATATAAGCATATTATAAAAGTACAGATATTGCAGTAGAGAGTATAAGATTTAAATTAATAGATTTTAATGCTTTGCATGTGGCAGGCTGCTGTGTTCAGGATATGCTCAACACATCCTACTCAACATCCTGTGACTGACTAACTAACATTGAATTTGGGATTTTGAGTCTCGGACACAGACTGACTCATTTGCTGCGATTGTAAACATTTAATGATATTTAATGTAGTTCCTTTTCATTGACCACACAGGTAAGCCTTCAATTAACCTTCATCTCACGCTATTTCTCCCTCTTCTATTTTAAAGAAGATGGTCAAAAACTGGCCTTAATATCTTTGAAAGAAGTCAGTCATGCGTGAATATCACCTTCCTTCATTTTTTTCAGAGTTTCACCAGCTCCAACAGCGGCAGGGATTACACGTTCCTGCTTCAAAGCCTTTGGATTTTTTATTTTCTATTATGCAACACGAGTGGTTGTGAGAACAGTTGCTGCATAATCTCCTTTCACCTTTACGACCACAATATTACATCTACGATAAGCTAAATATTGCACAAAGCAAATCATGTGAAATTAGGATAAAAAAAAAGAAAGAAAGAAAGAAAGAAAGAACACCACTTTGGTGGATAATCCTGTAGTGCATTTAAACCTGTGTTTATAATAGCATTTAGCTTGTAGGCGTTTGGTCTACAAAACAGGGCACATTTGGCACGGCTTTGCATTTTGAGGACTCAGAGCTGGTATCCGTATTGTCACATTATCAGCAGCTCTGCAAAACAAAAAAACAAACAAACAAAAGAAAAACAAAAACAAGAAGTGAGTCATCTTCATCATCTTCATCATCATCATCCCGGCCTGGTTTTAAATCTGCTCATGGCCTGATTTAGTTTCCAGGAACAGCCAGGATGTAACCGGACCGGCTCTTGGTGAAGTCTGGCTGTGATTGGTTGATCTTGGGCTCGACGATGACCGTGCACTTCCTGCCATTCATGCTGCACTGGATGGGACTCGTGATGTTCACCTGCAGCTTCCTCTTCTCACTGCAGGAAGTAAAACGGAGAAATAACGACTTAATAATAATTTACTGCGATCCTAACATATCCTAACAGAAATATGACCTGTGTGTGAGAGAGAAAAGGTCATAAATCATACTTTCTCTCGCCCACTTTAACAATCTCACACATACATGCATACTCATACTTAGGTCATAAATCATACTATATACACAATCATCCTCACACACACCATTTATAGTTGTGTTTATGCACAATAATATTATATATGAGAGAGGATGATTTTGTTTATTTTGTTGTTTTGCGAATAGAAATTTAAAAAAAGGCTGAGGATAAATAATAGATTTGTTGAAACGTGGTCCACCTACACAGTTATTTTGCAGGATTAGACGTCTTCTCAGGACTGTGTGGGTGAGGACAGACTGTGGTGCAACATTAAAGTGAGAAAGAGTCGCTCTCGTTCTCCTGTCAGGACGGCATGATGCTGTGTTACCAGGTAGAGTCGTGGGGTTCGTAGTGTTGCAGTATAAAAATCCTCTCACACAGGAGAGGTTGTGTTATGTGTGCATGTTTCAGCGCACATCAAAAATGAAAATCAAGATGAATAACAGTAGAAATCATACAGCAGTGCTGTTAGAGGAATGATCCATATGGCTCTGCTGGACTGTGAGCGCAGCAGCAGATTGGCTTTTAGTGGCTGTCACATCTAGTTAGACCCTTTATGCGTGAACGGGTGCTTTGCCTCGTTTGCTCTGAAACAGGATCGATGACGGGAATCAAAGAGTGAAAAGGAAAAAAGAAAAAAGCTGTAAATAGTGCGGCCGTGGCTCAGAGAGTGTAATGTAATGGCGAATGAGAAGATGACTGTGTGATAATTGATCTCTGGTAGAAGGGGCGGCGACAGGAAACTCAAAGCGGTCGTGATGACACACTTTCTCGCTGGCACATTAACCGACTTCGTCAACAAATCAATTATCTGCAATTACTGTTGGATTCACACAAAGCCGCCTATGTGTCCCTCAAATGTAAACAGGGCGGGGGGGAGGGGGGAGATAACGAGTCGTGAACCTGACGAACGGCGACCTGTTCTTCTGCTGCCCACGCCGCACTCCTCTGCAAACTGTGTGCTTCTCTCTTCCTCGGCTTACGCAGAGAGGAGAAGCTCAGGGTAGCGCTGATGCTGGTTTCCATGGCAACCCCTGTGAACTGAACTCCCCCGTCTGTCATGGCTGCCAGCCAATGGCACTGTGTGTGTGTGTGTGTGTGTGTGTGTTGTGATGATTTCTCTCATCCCATTACTTCTCCATCTCACTGTCTTGCTTGAAATGCCAGAGGGGATTCTGCACTGTGCTACTCGTGAAGGGCAAACAGGGTTAGACTCAGATAGCATGTACACACACACACAAACACACACACACACACACACACAAAATATAGTACATCGTAACAAAGCTTTTACTGGGGGTCTTTTAACACCTTTCTAATCCGTCAGCGGCAAAGCCTTTGAGTAAATACTGAGTATGAAATAAAAAGCAATGAAATAGACAAACATGGTCAGTTGAGTCTTAAGGTCACTGGCTGGTCGTTCCCATCAGGCCTGAACCCTTCACAGCCCCGAGGACAGACTTAGTCCTTCACTGGATGGCCTCTCTGACTGGGAAATCAATTCTTTCCTTTTCCCTTCCCCCCGTTCCCTTTGTGTGTCTTTGCCCTTCATGCCATGTGAGTCCAAGCTCCTAAAAGTACATCTTCTTTGTTTGGAAGGATGGGAGGAGATGATATGAGGAGCAGGGACAGAGTGAAATAGGGATGAAAATGAAAGTCGAGGATGAAATCTAGAAAAGTTCCAAGAAAAAGTTGAAGAGGCGGCAGAGTTCAGAGGTGCAGAGACAGAATATAGAGGAAGCACAGAGGTATAAAGTAGAGGTACAGAGAGAGGAAAAGTGTTGTGAAATGAGAACTGGGGGGAGGAGGAGGAGGAGCCAGGCTATTTTCAGGTCGAGGAGCCAGGATTACCTCCAGTCTGTGAAGCCATCCAGTTCCACTTCTGAGTCATGCCTCTAATAGTGTGTCTGGCTCTGCCCCAAAAGCTGAAAAATATATGAGTGCTGCAGGTGGGGGAGGAGGGGAGGAGGGGAGGGTCGATCTGCAAAGCTGACTTGTTAGAAAGACTCGGGACTTTGAGAAGCTGATCAAACTTCTTTCCTCACTTCTGACGATGATGACAGAAGCATTTTAGACTAGAAGGGAACGACAGCTCATTACACCAGCTACTGCAGTAGTTAAAATGTTGACGCTGAAGTGATTCATGCTCTTATAAAGTCAGTGAACGCAACTGTGTTGTTACAGAAGATTTAACGCGTGTCAGATTTCTGTGTTAAACTTAAACTGTCAAAAGCAAGCCTGATCTGATCACTGTAGAGGCAAAGATATTCCAGACGAGGCCCAGAACAGAAATATATACCTGGAAAGGTGCATGAAACGTCCCCTTTAAATCATTCTCCATCTTTAATTTAGAGATTCATTCATTTAGAGACTATTAAGGAAACAGCAGTGGAGGAGACAAATATTTGCAGCAGTGGCACAACAACAGTGGCTAATGAGACAGGAACCCAACAAATATACAGTACCAATCTAAAGAAAAGGACACGGACACACGACAGACGTCCACAAACACCCAGAAGCACACAAATAAAAAGGAGGATATATCTCTTCCAGCAGATTGATGTATATATTGGAGCAGGATATGAAACTATACTGATGCTCGGACCTCCTTCTTACATGCAGCTCGGACCAACTACACACTCCTCACATCAATATTTCAGTTTGTGAGATCAAGAAAGAAAATGCAGGGAGAGAGCAGAAAGCACACAGGTATACTGTGTGTGTGTGTGTGTGTGTGTGTGTGAGCAGGTAAGGCAGCATGGGACCAGACGCAGGGAGCAAACAGAACAATGCTTCCTTTATGACTGATGGACAGACGAGTTTTCCTCCACATCTCTGTGAAATCTCAGCATTTCAACCACAGCAGGATCAGACAGTAAATACTTTATAGACCGCGTGTGCTGCAAACTGCTCAGTAGGAGTGTGAAAAACATTATTGCATTTATACATTTCAGAAAACCTCTCGTGACTATTTTATATTAAGAAGTGATTTCTTGTTCCTTAACGAAATGGTAACATCAAAGTTTTGCTCCGGTTAAATGGAAGAAAAAAACAACACCACAGATACGCAACCAAAGTGATAACTACAAGCTTGCCGTTTTAAACTTCACAGTTCAACAGCAGTAAAGTTTGTGCTTCCTGCTCTTCCTCCTCTCAGCAACAAGCGTCAAAACATCAGCTCTTATTTAGCAGCATTTATGCTGATAATCCATATTCATATCCATATAATGATCCATATTCTTAGGAGTTTTTTTTAAGTTTTCCAGTGATGCACAACTTTGATCCCGTCTGAAGTCTGAAGCTACACTAGCGACTCTGTGAGGGTGTCTGAAGTCTAACCGTAGCCAGCTAACATGTTTACCACATATAATGTTTAACCATGTTAATAATTGTAATTTATCATGTGACTTTCATCATATTTGCCCAAATATGTGCAAACCAGGGCCTTACTTGTAAAAATGTCGTGTGACATTCGAGCGCGGAGAACAGAGAAGTGATTTCTGTCTCTTTCTCTGTATTTTTCTCTCGTCCTTCGCAGCCGCCTACTCGACTACAAGGATTTGCATTTAACACCAGACCTGACACAGCATCTCTTTCTCTCACTGTCGCACATGGCAGCATCACACTTCTCACGTGCTGCGTGCTACATTGCTGCTGGAGATGAAATGGAAATATGCACAGAAAAATAGAGAAGCAGAAACACTCAGCAGCTCCGGTTTAACGTGTGGAAACCTGTCTGAGAGGCTTTATGAGTGCAGATGTGATGTATGAATAATAGAGAAATGCAGCACTGGGTGTGTTGATGTTTCTAAGATAGTTGCAATATGAAAAAATATCTCGAGAGTTCAGGCTTTATATCAGTAAAGGTTAATTTCCCCTGCAGATCATGTCTGCTTTTGCAGCGTCTCACTCTTTTTCATATTTTCAATTTGTCCTCCTTGTTTGCAAACAGCACTTTGCTCAATAAACCAACTGCAGCAACAGAGATAAAAATGTTTAGAGGCAACCGTTGATTGAATGCAGCAACAACTGTTCTGGGTTATTTCAGCAGGTTTCTGGCATTGAATTATAACATAAGGCAGCCTTCATTCACTAAGCTGTGAAAGTGTAGATATCTTCTGTTATGTTATTTTTTCTGCATCCCTTTTATAGTACTTTCACATTTCTAAGGTATATTTTCCCTTCTGCTACAGAAGAAGAGACGAGAGAGAGAGAGAGAGAGAGAGAGACTAAAACGCACTGGCAGCAAAAATGGTATCGATTAAAAAATATGTACAAAGGAGTAAAAACAAAAAAGAAAGAAGGAAAACAAAGAAGGAAGGAAGAGCAGAGCAGAGGGCTCAGAAGTGGAGTTCAGAGGTGAAGCTGCCAAAGCGAGGCTTACATCAAAGGTCTGCACAGCGAGCGAGCTTCAGCGCTGCTTCAGGCTTCTGCACGAGACGAAGAAGAAGAGAAAGGTCAGGAAAACGGCCACTGGGTCACAGTGTAAACCTACTTGTTCATCGCACTCTCAAAACACGTGAGCTTCAGTCCTATTCTTGTACCAATACTTATAATAGTCCCATAAGACACATGGGCCATAAAATATACAGACTCCAGAAGTCCCACAAGGCTGCATATGAAGCTGTTCATACGAGAACAGTAAACTCTTTCTTGTTAATATGCTAAGTTAGAGGTTTCATTAAGCGAGATGAGAGGTGATGCATTGTGGGAATATCAACGGCCCCCGAGAGCCCCTTAGGTGTCTATAATAAAATGCCCTTTTGATATCCACGAGAGTGAAATTATGAATATTTCATACATTCATTTCAGACTTTAGTTGAAATATCTAAAAAAGAAAAAAAAAAAAGGGAAAAAGGGAAATGATCATAATGTGAATCAGATCAGACAAAAAACCCAAATCTGGGATTATAATCCTGTAAATGAATTCAATCATTTATCAACATATAGACAATTTATAGATTAATTGTCTCTACTCATATTTTCTTGCATCACCCCACGAGGAGAACAGAGACGGCAACATGTGTGCTGACCACTGGCAGCTTGTCCACACAGCATCTGGAGGTTACATCCCCGCCCCCTTTATTCCCACAGGACAGCAGGTGAATGACGGCTATCAATAACTCTACTACTCCTGCAAGCACAGATGCTTCGGTTAAACAAAAAGGACTCTTCTCACCTTTACTCTGCTTAAAGAATCGGTGGGAGGTGAAACAGAACCGGAAAAATGTACAAAGCAAAGGCCTCCGTCTCTGGGGGATGCTGTCGATGCTCCACAGATGGTGGAGGCGATCTCACAGCGCAGGTTCATTATAGACACACAGCAGGAGGGTTAAACAAGCGTGTGTGTGTGTATATATATATGTGTGTGTGTGTCTTCCCTCTATATATACGCACTGAGTTAAACATTACTCACTGATCGGCTGCATCTTTTGCCTTTCAGAAGGTCTCGCCACCGTCGTAAGGCTCGGTGGAGTTTAAAAACACATTAGGTGAATCAATAAGCTGGCACACAGCGAGTGGAAACAGAAGAGAAAAGACAAGCAGCCTCAATTAGTTGCTCATTACTGAAGGGAGACTGCTCTCTTTTCAAGTGGCTGCACCTCCAATTCTGTTCATTAAAGGCAATCAATACGTCAATCAAGGGTTCATCTTTTTTTCATCTACTGACATGTTGCTGTTTTTCTATTCAGTAGCAGGAAGGTTTAAAATTAATGACTATCAGGGCACAAAATCTATCTATGCACAACGTTCATGGACTGACAGGAAAGTCACAACATGTGATATATACCATGCTGTGTTGTATAAAGTATAAACTCTCCAGGGGTGTAACAACCTAATCCTCAGGTTTTACTCTGGTACAGATAATTAGATCTCAGCAAGATACTCCGTTCTTTAATGGTTTCTGTACTTTATTTGCTTTATTTGATGTAAGGTGCTTTAAAATTTGTTCAATGAAAGTCACAGTTAAAGAATGTGTTTGTGCAAACGGCCTCAGGTCAGTAGAGTTGATGTGTTCAGGGCTGGACGTGACATACGGACGGATGAAATGAAAAAAAAGAGCTGGAGGGATGGAGGGCACGAAGGTGGAAGGAAAAAGAAGTGTGATGAAAAGACATTAGAGCAGGAAGATTAATGGCAGGTGGAAGAAGAAAAGAGAAGAAAAAATAAAAGCAGGGAATAAAAAAATAAATAGAGATGGTGAAGGAGGCTGGAGGAGGGATGAGAGAGTCTGAGCTGAAGCTAATCATGATTGGCCCGACGGTGGGAGACGGTACGAAGACATGGAGTCTATAAAACATCAAAGCTCCTAATGGTATCATCTCAACTGTACAGCACTTAACTAATGCTTCGTATCCGGAGTGACAGTAAGATGCTGCAGTACAGTGAGTGCATTATTATATTCTGTATATACACATTTCAGTAGGAGAGGAAAGCTCTCCAATCACTCCAATCACTGCAGACTGAATGTAGCTCACACTGATGCAGATGTACATCCTGTATATGCCTTCACAGTCTGACTGCTTTATATACACAAAAGGAGTCTTTACAAATAATCAACAGCGTGTGTATCATAAACACACACACACACACACACGGAGGATTATCAGTCTGAGCTACGACTTGACGACACGATAACACGATTTGTTGTCATTTACGTGTCCTGTTTGGTTATTTATGCAAAACAAAACTTTAATGAAGCAAGTGTTACAAAAACTGAGCCATCGTTTTAATTTACACCCGTAATCTGTCGGTAATTAGTGTCTTGATTTACTAAGGCTGAAAGTCATCATGTAATCAACGACTGCGTTTGACGTGAAAGAAGCAAAGTTCAGCGGCAGGATACGACTCAGATAAAATCACAGCGATATGAACGAGAAATGATTATTAATGAAGTTACGACATTCACAATAATTTACTGATTAAACTTCAGAGGAAGAATCCTTCATGCAAAACTGATCTTTAGTAAAAATCCAGCGACACTTTTATTTAATATTCTCATATTTGAGAAGCTTAAGATGTGTCGTTCACATTTATATTCTGGGTCTCAACTGCTGGATTTATAGTTCAGTAGAAATCCTGACTTATCTTATCCTGACTTAAACTAACCCGCTATGCAGCCCCTCATTGTTCATATATATTTGGCCCAGGTACCTTTAATACTTCATCTTTTTCCAGTGCTTCTGCTTCATAATGAAAACACAACATGGTCCTTTTATTAGGCTTAACACTTGTATAAGACACTCGACTGAGTGGATTTGTCCTTGTGTGAGAGAGAAATTTAACGGAGACGGAGACAGAGACAGAGACAGAGACAGAGACAGAGACAGAGACAGAGACAGAGAGGGTTGAGGCGGGCTGCAGTGGAAAAGTAGGTCAGACCAACTCGACACTTTGCTTTCATTCATACACAACCTCTGACACATACTGCACATTTTCACACCTTAAAGTATTTATTATAAACACCCCCTCGCACTCACAAACAAGCACACACACACCCACACACACACACACACACACACACACACACACACACACACACAGAGACACACACTCTGGCCTGGCCTCTCGCCATGCGTCACTCCACCCAGCCCCCCTCTCCTCCTCTCCTCCTCCTCCAGGCTGCAGCACTGTGCCAATGAGACAAGCAGGACTCCCCGCTGGCCCACATAACAATGACTCTGAGTGTGTGTGTGTGTGTCTGTGTGTGTGTGTGTGTAAGCTCTTTTATGTGTGTGAGAGAATTTGTGAACTCATATGCAATTTGACTTTGCAAATTGGCCGTTATATAACAACTATGCAGATAGATTATCCTTGAAGAGCCTTTTGATGAATAAACAGAACAAACTGTTCAAGGTTTGAACCAAGAAAATGACTTTTGTACAATAACTGAGTTTCAAAAACTCATATTTTGTTTTAACAAAAGAAGCAAAGTTCTCAAAACAGTTAGTTATATAAGTCTTTTAAATAAAAGTCTGAAATTGGAAGAATTAATGAATCAGAGCAGATTTTTATACTTAATCTTACACTTTTGGTTTATAATAAATAAATATTAAGCTGATTTTCTTAGGTACATTTTCCACATGTTTCTACATCTTCTTCTCATCCGTCTTTTCCTCGTATGTTTTTCATTTTCGACACAATCTGGTTTTGTTAGCATGTCTCTTGTTTCTCTATTCCTCTGTCTGTGGTCTGCGACGACATGTACTGTTATTATCTGCAGCCAGCAGGGTTATTAATGGATCGCATACGTATCAGACAAACATGGATCCAATGGTTACCATGGGAACTGCATCCGCAGCGCCCCAGAAAGGAGGGAGAGGAACAGGGAGGAGGAGGAGGAGGAGAAGTGGAATGTGAAGTGAAAAACAAGAGGGGGGGAGGGGGAGGAGCAGTCGTAGGGGGGGGGGGGGTGATGGATGTAGAAAGAGGAACTAGAGAAGGAGGGATGGAGGGAAAGAGGAGAAGAGAGAAGCCCCACTTCTATCCGTCTGAAATATTTGATTCAGCAGAAAGCGTGACCTTGGCGAGGAAGACAAAAGCAGCTCGGCTTTCTCTCTCGTTTCCTCCGTCTGTCTTTCTTACCGCTTCTCTTGGCAACCCTCTCGCTCTCATCCTGCTTTTATCTTATTATTTTAAATGATGTTACTGCCATCTCTACATATAACAGAAAAACACACTTTGACCCATTTATTTAACAACATATTCGTTACTCTCTGCAGCTAAAACACTCCAGAAAAGCCAAACCCTGCAAAATAAAAAAAAACAACGGAGATGGAAAATGGACGGCCTTGTTTTAGTCTATTTACTGATCACATGACGCATAAACACTTTGCAAACTGAGCTGTTGTGTTTTTTTATCATTTCCTACCAGGCAGCTGCTGGTTTTGGTTCATTTGCATGCATTATTTACTCACTCAACAAAGTGGTTTAAGAGTTAAATTGCTGTTATTGAGTTAAATTCATCCAGCTCACAGAAATAAACAAAAAATCAAACATAAAACCTCCAATTCAAACTGTGAATAGAGGAAGATGATAAAAGCTAATATGACTAAACATCCATCTTAGTCACAACAACACACTGAAAGGAAAAATAATGAACAAAGCTCACTGACGCCAACGTGTCTGATGACAGCGGCTTACTGTTACTGACTAATGTGCTTCCTGATATGTTACCTGAACCAAGAACACATAAATAAATGTAGAAATCAGATTTGACTGTAGCAGATCAATACAACTGTACTTCTCTATATCTTATCCCTCCCTTCTGCTGTGTGAGAAACACAGAAGCAGACAGGAAGAGGTTAAACATTCAGGCCTTCGGGGAAGAGGGCAGCAACAAGGGCAGCAAAGGAATATGACCACACCGCTCTGACAGATCAATGAGGAGCTGCGTACTGTACGCTACTGCTGACTCACACCGTCAGCTGGGTGAGGAGGGGGGTGAAGGACATATGGTGGTGGAAGAGGTTACAGGGGAGGAAGAGAAAGAAAGCATGAATGGATGTATCCAGGCTTGAAGACAGATATGAGGGAGGTAAGTTCACAAACAGCTGTTACAGAGACAGATCTGGACCGTTTACAGGGAGGACAGGAAGAGACGAAGAGGAGAAAGAGGAAGAGGAGAAAGAGAAAGAGAAAGAGAAGAAAGAGGAAGAGGAGGACGTGAGCTCCACAATTAATAAAAACAACAATTTTCTGTCCATCGACTAATCCATTAATCGACTAATCGTTGCAGCATTAATCCATCAGCGACACACGCAGAGAGGACAGCAGGCTCGGGTTAATAAAGAGCGGTCAATGACAACACACACACATACACACACGATCAATCTAGTGCACGGAGGGGTGGAGGAGGCGTGGTGCAGGGGTGGAGGGGGGTTTCATTAGTCACTGTGGACACAGACAGCAGAGGTAGCAGTGGGTGAAGCCAACAGCAAGCTGGTAGCACAGAAACAATCCACAGTGCTTTTCTAAGAAAGCCGCTGCTTACACTGAAACTACAACGACACAAAGACAGCAGATAAACGGGTGATTTAACAGAAACACCTTTCACCTGTAACAACACACCACCTTTCTGGCTTATAGGTAACGAGTTTTGCATGCAAGTATGATGTTATGTTGCATTTGACGGCGTCTTTAGACTGCAGTTTTCCACCTGTGAGAATTGAGGATGTGGATGAATAATTCAACTCAAAGCTATTTTTCGTGTTCAGATCTCAGCGGGGGGAAAGTGTGATGCAGCACTGACAGAAATAAGCTGCTGGAACGAGCAGAAATAAAAATAAGTAATAAAGTAAAACACACTCACAGCAATTTTGTTATTAAATCAAAGGCTTGGGTCGAACCTTTTTAAGGGTAACCCCACATGCTGTTTTCAGGGGATTATGAAACAGAAACTGGTCCTCATAATCAATTTAAAACTGTATATATGATGCTTTTACTGCTTTTATGCTGTTTTGTTTGTAACTTCTATACTTTCTATTCTTCTATACAATAAATGAAAAAAAATCTTAAAATAAAACAAAATAACTTGATTTGATGCGGCAACTGCAGTTTGTGTTTGTATTATAAACAGACGCATAAGAAATAAATCACAATTATATTTGGCAGGTAAAAAAAGAGAGGGAGAGATTTCAGAATAAAATGGGTAGAAAAGTTAAAAAAAACTGAACCTGAAATAATAAAATAACGATGATGATGTAAAAAAGCAGTTTTCATTCACAAATTATTTCCAGGCTCTTCTACTTTTTAGCACTTTTTATTGATAAGTTTTAATCTAATGTCAATAACAACATTTCCAGCACATATTTTACATTAAACGCCTACCAGAAAGGTTTTTATTATGAGAGAAACCGACCAGGAAGTGTTGAGCCTCTCAAACGGACAAAATGAGTGAATGAATGTTTATGTGAAACACTTTCAGCTGCATTTCTTGCTATATAAATAAAGTTTATTATTATTATTATTAATAATATTGAAAACAGCTTTCACTACACTCGATGCACTAGAGTGATGAGAGACATCAATGTGTTGATCCTAAATAAATATATGAACAGAGTAGAAAACATCTTACTTAAACATGATAAAACATACTTCAAAGACATCTGAGTGAATCGGGAATAAAAGCCTCTTCTCACTTTATCAATAGGAAAAGGTGGAGCGGACAGCGAGGCGTTTTTGATTTGCCTGAATCTCTTATTGATTTTGCAGATAGTTCAGTGTTTGAGGGATGCAGGGTGTCGGCTCTGCATGTCAACACACACACACACACGCATGCACGCACACACACACACACAAGAGAGAGAAAGAAAGGAAGGCGGGTGGCTCTGTCTCATCTAAAAATAGGTCTCAACAGCAGCACAGACTTAAATATTTCATCACCTCCTCTCCAGAAATCAAGAAGAGAGGAGGGAGGCAAGAGAGAGGAAGAGAAAGATTGAGAGAGGTGAGGAAGTGGAGGGGGAGCCGCGAGGGGTTCGTAAGAGACTGAGATCAGTACAAAGGGGATGTAGTCAAAAATAGGAAGCACTAAAAAAAGGCATGAAAGAGGGAGAAGGGCAAAGCAGGGATGGAGGGAGGCTGGAGGCATGGGAATCTAATCCTCCCTCCTTCTTATGCAAAATAAGAACAAAGTATTTCTACATTTCTTGAGACAACTGGTGTGTCATGGATGATAAGAGGGTTATCTTCTTATGTCTGCCCCCCTGAAAATCTCTGAAACGAGGGAAAAAAAACAAAAACTTAAACCAACTTCTGTAACTCAGCAAAATCAAAATTCATAAGACTGTAAAATAAAAATCCCAACAGATTAATGCCAAGCAGATTTGGAAACTGTGAAAAACAAAATCGTGCCTCATGGAAACTGGACGCAGCCGTGACAAGAAGAGGGTTTATTTCCAGCCGCAGCGTCACTCTGCTTTGGCCTCGCTGTCACTTTGAGCAGGATAAAGTGTTGCTTTGTTGCTGCTGTAAGCTGCCCTTCTCCCTGCTCACTATTGTGCATATTGTGCACTGTGCAGCATGTTGAAGGAGAGATAAAGGTTAAAGCCACGTCTACAGGGAGCTGCAGTGGTGGGACGCAGCATGCAAAATAAAATCATAGAGTGTACGGATACACAGGCACACATGCATGCTCTATAATCATAAATACAGTCACAAATACCAACACACACACACACACTGGTGCATTTGCACATGCTGGTGTGCCCTTTGTTCTGTCAGTGTTTCACAGTGATGGATGAGTCGCTGCGTAAAGCACGTGAAGGGTCATTACTTGAGGCCCAGTGGAGGCTTTTCTCAGCTCAACACCTACAAAAGAAATGGCTCCCACAATGGAACAAGATACCATCACAGAAAGGCAATGATGGAGCACGTGTTCACCACCATCACACACACACACACACACACACACACACACACACACACACACACACACACACACACACACACACGTATATATATATATAAAGATAAGCAGATGCAGGCACATCTGTCTGCAAGCTCCCTCTCTCTCTCTCTCCCCCTCTCTCTCCCGCCCCTCCCCCCCCCCCTCTCTCTCTCTCTCCCCCCCCCCCTCTCTCCCTCCCTCTCTCTCTCTCCCTCTCTCTCTCCTGATCTGATTTTCAGTCTTTGCAGAAATCTTCTGCAGTTTTTACTTCATTACAAGATTAACTGTTGACGTTTTCTTCTGATGTGACACGCCTGGCATGCTTCCCTCGTGTTGCGATTGAACAAGACACGATTTGAAGCTTGAATTTCTTTCTTTTTTACTGGAGCCAGTAAATCAACATTTTGGCTGAGATGTGTAGAGCTGAGCCAAACATCTTTCTATTTAGCATCATGACTCTTCGGTTCGGACTTAAATATCTCTAAAACGTAGTCATGGGCGCATTAACTTCCCCTCTAGCGCCACCACGAGGTTGACATTTGTGGTTTTGAAATGCTGCACGTTATCGATGGAGATCCACATTGTTCCCGTTGTAATAACTTGTTACAAATATTATCCACTAAGACGGTAGATGTTATACCTGTTAATCATCATCTAGCATGACTGTGGACTCTAAATCTACTTTCTTAAAGGTCATCAATCCACATTAGGAGAGTTGAAATTTGCTGTAGAGACCATAACGTGTACCGTAGTCAGAGCTTCCTGCAGCCATTATAGAGCATCTGCACTTTAAGACACTTTTGCACTGGCTCAATGCTGTTTTGGTGCAAACACAAAGCTACAGTTTGCATTTTCTAGAGGTCATAAGGTCTAAACAAAAGCATGTATGGCTTACAGGAAAAATGACAGGAACAGGAAGGAGGTGAAATATCAGGAACAGGTACATCTAACAAACAGCCAATTAATACAAGTAAGCAGTGAATAGAGGAAAGGTAGGTGGTAATTTCAGTCAACAAACACGACCCAAAAGGACTTAAAATACATCAGACTGGCTTTTAAATGCCACCTGATGTTCGACACTGAGATTTCCACAACATTTTCTTTTAATTATTCCTCACCGAGTTCATTTCTTTCCTTCTCTGACATTCAGAAGTGTGTGTGTATAGTACGCTGGATCATTTTGTGTGTGTGTATCATAGGTGAAGAGTCATCTTGTATTGGGATTAAAACAGGGCGACTAACTGAAATTGCTTCATTCACAGTTTTTGCTGGGATTATTTGGGTTTTTTTTTTTAAAGTTTTTGCAGGAAGTTTCTGGTTAATGATCAGCTGTAATAGCGTGTGACAGCATCGTGCTTTGTTACAGAGCAAAAATCACCCTGAATGTGCACTACAGGGTCATTTTAAATGTCCTCATAAAACTTTCAAACAAAGAGAGATGTGAGGACTTCAGTCGGATGTTAAAGGAAGTGGGTGGGTGTGTGAGTTTCCTGATGATAAGTGGATAAGACAGGACGACCTCAGCTGAACTGAAATAAGATGAGCTCAAAGAAAAGATACTGAGTGCATCATAACCTTAACCTCATATCCGAGTTTTACCTTGAATATCGAGTCACAAGTGACAAAGGCACACAGGGCATTTTCTATATTTCATATTTTGTAGTTTTGAAGATCAACATGAACAGGAGCCGTCCTGAAGTGAATCTCTGTGAATTGAAAGGTACGATAAAGCAGCTGCGGGGTTCAAGGATTTTATTTAAGTGTGTAATACTTTGCTGTGTTTCTCTCCGCTTTGGAGGATAGAAACAAAAATCGGTGCTTTATAGCATCGTGTCCTGAAGAGAGCTCAGATTAAATGAACATTTGGGTTCGAGTAAGGACAGCTGCTGCCCCTTAATCCTCCTGACACAGGTTACGTCAGTCGATACCACAAATCTGGGCCAATACTACTGGATACGATAAGTATTTTTTAGCCTGGTTGGATTGGACACTTTTTATACTGTGATGCAAATAAGAGAAATTAATAGTTGCTATCAGCTAGCCGGAGAATCAATTGAGGTCCAATAAACAGAACTGAGTTGGTCTCTACCTTCACCTTTATGTGATCCAAAGGTCAGTTTAATCAGCAAAGTTTCAGGACATCCAACAGATGATCCACCAGCAGTTTTTCTTCTCCACTTACCTCTTGAAGTGGCTAAGCAGGGTGCCAACCAGCTCCCCGATGCGGCTCTCATTGGCAGGCACCATGCCCTGCAGGCACACCACCAGATCCCTGCTGTCCTTGGTGTGAAACACAACCAGCTGGTCCTTCCCAGGGGACACGCTCACTCCAGTCACCTGGGACAGAGAGACAGGCAGGACACGTACCATTAAACAAGGAAACATGCACATAAAACCAACGGAGAAACACAAACATGTGCAAAAGCTGTTGAGAAACCTCACATAAGCACCTGTACTGTAGATAAACACAAGTACAACACATATACAGACAGAGATGCACATGTGCACCAGGAAATCTGAGTTTATACGCCCTAAAGGACGAATCCGGTGGGGTCGTTCATCATCTCACCTCCACAGGAAGTAAAAGAAAGACACCTGAGGACTTCTGCATATTCAGCACAATTACATTACATGCAAAACACAACGGAAAGAGACAAACTAACTAAATTCTTACTTTTAAACACAAAATGTTTGTTTGTGATTGACATCACTGGGCGTCCACAGAAAACACAACAATCCTGTACAGTATGATGATCTTATTAAAAAAAAATACAATAATCATTAAAATTCAATCATGAACAGAAACAATGTTGGGATGTTGATGCATGATGGTCCTACTTTAAGTTGTTTTTATTTTAAATGCTTTAACAGGCCTAAAATTAGGGCTTCAGCATTTTACATTAAAGGCTGTTGACACTCAAACTGTTTTTTTTAAAACTGAGAAAAATGTAAAATGCTGCAAGAAAAACTGATGTTTAATCTAACTTTAATACACAGAGTAAAGATTTATCGATCAGCATCCCAAAGGAGCGATTGATTTTTTTTTTTTTTTTTTTTTTTTAAATCAGAGCCAAAACCACAAACTGACAGAGCGCTGCAGGGATAAAAGCTCAACCCGGTTGTGTGTTTGGATTGTTTATCTTTACAGGTGTTCAAAGTAAACACAACAGGAAGAAACCGATAGAGCAGCTCAGCTTTGTGTCTCATTAAATCCCTGTTTTCCTCCTGTACACTTATCTCTCTTCCCTTTTTGCTCACCTCTCCTTTGTCTTTCCCTCCCTTTTGATTTGTAGCCACATATATTTTCTCCCTTAATCTGAACTTGAGGCAGTGCATGTTGAGGGAACAACCAGTCAGGCACATTAATATCTTGCAGAGACAAATTCTCCATCAGGAGGAGGATAAACAGAGACGGGTTGCTACCAGCGGCTAAACAACCAACTAGCATATTTCGCTCCAACATGACGCCAACGTGACTTCAGAAACAAAACACTTCACGTAATCACCGTAAATTAAAGCCTAAAGCGACGCCTCTCCGTCTAGCAATCCACCCGAAGTTAATTACATTGGAGCCGATTACATTTACATTTATATTAAAGGCTTAATTGATTGGAACGACAGTCAGTGTTGTAATGAGTTGGGTAATGACACATTCGGATTCGTTTCCTTGTCTCATCTTTTCTCTTGATTTAACCAATCAGTTTTACGCAGAGCACCAAATCCTTGCGAGCCATTTATCTGCCGAGCCATCTGTCCAACTTGTTCGTCTGCCTGACCCACAAAAATGTGACAAAAACTTCGGGATGATGACACATTTCACGACTGCATTACAGCATCTGGTCGAGACAGAGAGAGAGACGGTTGGCTGCATTATGATGAACGGTAAGGTCGCCGTTTTCTGTTGGTAAATAAGATGCTACGAGATACGCTATGCATCCAAAAAAAGTATGTACGATATTTTAAACAATCTTAAACAAAGACAGGTCCATCCAACAACTAGAACACGCCGGCCATATTGTGAGGATTCGATCCTAATGAAGTTACTCTGACTCAGTTCGAACTTAGACCACAGTTTTGGATTGCTGATCAAAGATTGTACCACATTTCTCTCACAATTATCAACCTTCGTCTGGTTCAACAACAAAGAAAACGGTGTATAAAAGCCCTTAAACGGCTAAAAAAACAGTAGCAGCAGGATTCTTTGTTTTTATACAGACACCAGCGGGTACATTTTGGTGACAAGTTGTGAATGTGCAGGCGGGAGCCACAGAGCTCTGGTCTGATCCACGGTTGTCATGAGGACATAATTTGAACAGCAGGTCTATTCTTATGGGAGCAACTTATTGGTTATATAACACATCCTGCAACTGTCCTGCAAAGATTGAAGGCGAAGAAAAAAGCGAGAGAGCGCAGGGAGGCTCTGTGATTAAATGAAAGTAATATAATAAGCTAAGCTGTGCTGTCTTTCATGTTGTGAGGCTGTGAAGGCACCATGGAGACAGCCGGAAAAAAAATAATGTAATATATGAAATAAAGCAACTCCTGCAAGCTGATTCTGAGATGCATGAAATGTGTTAACACACACAATGTTTGCTTCTGTTCGTTCTGCTACCTGGTTAAAGATAACATGACACAGCTGCACATTTATTTAAGTTCATAAACAAAGTCTATATGTGTTCACACTGCAGCTGCGGCAGGAAAAAAAAAAAAAGATTGACGGGAAAAAAATAAATAAAAAAGTGAGCCGGAGGGATCACAAGTAATCCTCACTGGGAAAATAAGAGGAAAAGAGTACACATACAGCAGACCGATTTGTGCACATGCCTGAGCGACACCAGACATCAGCTGATCTGCCCTGCCGCTCGGTATCCATGACAACACTGTCTCCTGGGAAGTTGGCATGACAACGACCGGAAGAGAGAAGCAGCAGCAGCAGCAGCAGCAGCAGCAGCAGAAGCAGCAGTGAGAGGGGAAAGACAGAACTAGACGGGGGAGAAGAGGAGGTGAGGTGGGGATGGGTGGAGGAGGCAGGAACACAAGGATTAAAAAAAATCTGGTGAAAAACAGTGAGATGAGTCACTGATGCAGAAAGGATGTTTCACCGTTTCTTCAAGCGTATTTGTTTTATTCAGCATGACATAGAGTGTAATGATCTCACTTTTGCAGCACAGGCATTAATTGGCATCTAAATCCTTCGGCAGACTGTGGTTGGCTCCTCACTGGCCATTTATCAGCCCGGCTAGTTGCCCTGCAGGAGCAGCAGTAAATACACAGCACAGGGCAGCCAAGGGGGATGCTGTAGTGTGTAGTGTTAGCCTATCAGTGCTAATCAACAATGAGCTAACTGCTTTCCCCTCTGTTTGACCTCCCCCGATCGATAGCCTCTCTCAGCCTACAGTACGTCTCTATCTTTATCTCTTCCCGCTCACACATCTTTTCTTTCTAAACCTCTTCCCACACACCTTTGCACTTTTTCACCGTGACCAATTCACTCACCCTTAAGGTTTGACATTTATTGGGTCTGGTGTTAAGTATGAAGCAGGGTAGTAGTTTTAATTAGTGAAGACTAAAATACTGATCGTAACAAGCGGTTTTTAAATTTTAATACTTATTGGATACCGACACACAAATGTCATGATTAAAAGTGTTTGGTTAAACATGTATTCGTAGCTCTGTATGTAAACCATACTGTGTCCTCCTACAACACTGATGGCTCCCCACGTGTCTCATGTATGAGCCTCATCTATCAACTCAGTGTGTTGTGAGTGTGTGTGTGTCTCTAAATGAACAATAACTAAAAACCTCCTTAAATCACGCTGCTCTCTCTCTGCCGCCATCTGTCACAACTCAATCTCCACATTTCACTCTTCCAGATGCAGAGATACAGGCTTCGGCTCTCTAATTCCCTCCTGTCACTCTGTCAGATTGAACACTGGGTCGTCTTGTCACACTTGTCACGGCACACAGGCACTCATATCTCACTCATTTCACCTGACGACGGGGGCGTATCTTCCTCAGAGATTAATGTCTTACACCTTCGCTTCCTGTCTCATTTTAGCGTCACCTCAGAAGGTCAGTGGTCCAAATAATTCAGCGTATTCGGAGCAGCAGGAGTATTTTTACTACTGTGAACATTTCCTGTCTTTAATAAAGTGATCTATGACATGCAGGACATTTTGATCCTTTCATATGTTGGTGTTTTCTTAATAAGCAGACTGGCCTGTCCTCTCAACTGCATCTCTATAAATGTGCTTTTACTTTTTATGTTTGAGCTTTACTCTGCAGAATGATGTAGTTGCCGAGTTTAAAACACTTTTTTTTCCACATTCATCTACCAAAAGTGGAAAGTTTCTCTGTATTTAACCAAGATCTGAAAACGTTGTAGAGACTTTTTAGTGAAGTAGGAGACATCCCATGCCCAGCGAAGGAAGGAAGGAAGGAAGGAAGGAAGGAAGGAAGGAAGGAAGTATGTTACAAACAAATTATTATTCACAGTATTTGTCTTCATACGTGTCTGGAGGACGTCTTCAAAGTTAGAGGCTCAAAAACACAAACATACGTGTGATTATAACTGAGACACAAAAGGGTCAAAAATAACTGCAATTGTTTTTTTCAGTTCCTATTAAAAAAAACAAAAACAAACCAGCATGAAGTCAACAAACACACACACAGAGGACACGTTTGCCATGGAAACAGCCTCATGTGCTGCTGTATATGTAGCAGCTCTAATGGGCCTATCACAATGTGAATATGAATGAAAAGCAGCCAATTGTGGAGCTGAATGAGTGTTTTGCATATTGACATGTTGCCACAGGATAACAGTCTGGTGGGAAATGAGAGATAATACTGTCACCTCTGCCACAGCTTCAGATCACTTTCCTGCTGTTTCCTGATGTCACATACAGCAGAAACACAGCGAGGATCCAAAAAAAATTAAATCTGACGTCTCACATTGATATTCATTTAGATGATTGTTACTTCTGTAAATACACAGAAATGTGAACCAATGAACAGTATGAGAGGAACGTTGGTCTTTAATAATTAAATCCAGGAACTCATCTATTTTATTCCATTGGTTATATAACGAGGTAGCCATCGTAATTACAAATCAAATAGTTAATTAGAATAGAGTTTAAATTACTCATGCTCATCGATACATGTCTCACTGGTGAAACTGGTCAATGAATCTCTGTCTCAAACCAAACCAGCCAAACATCCACTGGCTATTCAATTGTGAGTATTTTCTGCTGTTTTTAAATATATAACAGTGATGCAGGCTGTATTGTAACGGGGCGTGTCATACGTTGTAGAGGGGGATGCTCTTCATGGGTTTGTACTGCTTCAGGGGGTCCATCTTGTACAGGTGGCGGTCAGTGATGAGCACAGCCCGGTTCTCCACCTTGTGGAAACGGTTGACCTGGGAAACACAAAGCTCCTCATTAGTCACCCCACAGGGGAAGTTCACACACACACACACACACACACACAAGCATGCACACGCACACACACACACACACACACACACACACACTAAACACCCTGCAGGGAAGACGCAGCAAAACAGAAGCAGATGGGTTTATTTGTTTGTACAGACAGACACATGTTGTGGGTGCTTGTTGTACCTTGCGTACGTTGCAGGAGAACAGGACTCTCATGAATTTGTCTTTCCGCTGCAGCTCGCTGGAGACCAGCGTGAAGGATGCGGCCGTATCAGGACTGTCCCGCTTCTATCGGACACAGAAGACACAAATTCAGACTGTCCGTCCAAACAGTCCAATCCAGAATAACTAACTGGATATACTGAATTAGTATTATTTTGGGGATTTTTCCAGTCTTGCTGCTATCCCACCTACTCACCAGGTAGTTTCCTTCCCAGGCTCTTTGGAGCCCTAAGTCGGCTCTCTGGCCCTTCAGGGCCTCCAGGCTGGCTACCTTGGCCCTCACCTGCAGGGCCTCCTCTGGAGAGAGTCCTTTGATCAGTGTCCATGCCCACCACCTGGAGGTAAACGCATCCAAACACACACACAAAGAGCAAACTAAGAGCAGAGGAATATCGACTTTCTCCATCGGGGAAACTGCACGATACTTTGATGTCTGGATTAGTGACCCCAGCTGTACTGCACTTATTGGCCCTTCACTCACAGGGCCTGACAGCCAACATCATTCTGGAGGAAAGCTATTTTCTTACTGTGCCCAGCTTCAAATAGGAAAAAAAAAGCAAACAAACAGATGTTGGGGATGAAAGGTCTTTGATGAAGGAAGAAAAATCAATTCTCAGTGTGAGCCCAAGGCAGAAGGAAAACTGTGCACGTCGCTGTAAACAGGCCTCATCTGGATATGAAACACTCAGGGTCATGTGTTGTCTCCTGCGGTTGTGGTCGGATCCGCTTTTAGTTCAAAGTATTTTTCCTTTAAAAGACGTCGATTTAAAAACCTTTTATTTTAAAACGCTTCATCCTCCGTCTCTGAT
This sequence comes from Pampus argenteus, assembly GCA_036937835.1. Lineage (NCBI taxonomy): Eukaryota > Metazoa > Chordata > Actinopteri > Scombriformes > Stromateidae > Pampus > Pampus argenteus. The sequence goes on from CM072881.1 coordinate 17,056,881, forward strand.
GTAAATGGCATCATATGTGAACGTACTGTACGATACACTGCAAATTCACTTTATATATTTCCAACAGTTTGACTTACTCGGCACAAATAAAAGCAGCTTGTTGTTTGCATTTGAAAAGAAATGGCAGCACATACACAGTCATCACATTTATGAAGCCTGTTATCTTGTTTCAGTACCTGTTGTAGATGCTCCTGAGTGCCTCTTCAAACCTGCGCAGGACTTTGGGGGGTGTCGGCCACTTCAGACGTCTGCCGTAGTCCTTCATGGATCGAACGTTTTTGAAGCGACGGTTGACCTCGCGGATGTAAGACTTGACCTTGTAGCGTCGGTAAGCCCGCAGGATGACAAGGGCCGCTCGCATCCGGCGGTATCGCATTCTGGCGATGGTACCCCTCCACACCTGGACACACGGGACATGATGATGAGAATCCAATCAGTGCTTTAACTCGAGGATCAACTCAGGTAAACTGAATATAATGTGGATCCCGTCTGATTTAGGTCTCGAGTCAGGTTTCGCTTACAAAGAACCAAAAAGGGACAAACTGACCCGTATGTATGAAGTCAGTTGAGTGTTTCTTTAAGTACAGGAGGAACTTTACTAATGCAAATGGTAGATTTTATTTATTTAGCAGGATATCAACGACTCACCAGCCTATTTTTAGGCTTTATGCACCGACCATAAAGAGGCACCAACGCTGCACTAAAGTCAGACTCATAATGAGTGACAGCATCCCTATAAATACAGCTGGATATTGCTTAGGTAGCACACACATATACATACATACATATATATAAATATATATATCGTAGTGCTTGTAATGTTTGAACAGCTTGGACTAAAATAAAGGCTAAAATAAGGAGCCTGCCTGTAACCAAACATAGGCTGAGTGGCTATCAGACCCTCTAAAACATGAATAATAGATGCAAGTGGGACCCAAGAGAGACGTAACTCCTGATCCAGCCTCGCTAAAATCACCACCATATGCTTCCCTTTCACTGTATCCTCTCACACACACGTACATGCACACACACACACACAATTATTCATACACACATATTTGACAACACTGTAACTGCATAATCCTAAATAATCAGTAATAGAGTGCATTTACTGTCACGGCCACAAATTAAAGGTAATACTGCAGACGGCACCTCGAGGCTCCTGGATATAATCTAACTGTAATGCACAGTAATCACGGTGGATCATGAATATTTAATCTTTCAACGTGTGGGGGTGGCCGACGGCAAAGAACAGGATTTCTTTGCATTTGCATATTAAAACTGTGGAGGAGGCAGTTTTCACCTGATGAGACAGGTGGTGTAATAACTGGCAGAGAGGAAGATGATAACCTCTTAACCATATCGGCTGTAAATATGTGTTTTTAGCTGCACTTTGACGTCATTTTCTAATGTGAAATGTCACTTTTGAACTTAAGGAATATATAGCAGCTACTTCTACTGGAGCGCTGTGGAAAGAGGAAGCTGAAACACACCGAGATCAATGACAGAAAGTCAATCAGCCGCCGTCTTTCTCAGAAAAGGAAAGATTTATTTTGGATTGTATAAGTTTATGTAATCATGTGTTACGTCCAGTAATCTGAGATAAGAGCTGATATAAAACCAGCTGGCCTAATTTCTGCATCTTGAATCTCAAATTCTTCAAATATTAAAGACAAAAACATGCATCAGATTCATTATTTAAGTCTGTAAAGATTTTCTATGCGGAGAAAAAAAGTCTCAAATGTTAATATTCTGGTAAAAACAGCATTTGATGACCTTTTCCTCTGTTTCCTCCATGCTGCACTGTCTCTAATATAATACATAATGCATGAGAGTGAGAAAAGAGGAGCAGCTACATATTCAGCACTAATCGACCTCTGAGACGACTCTCCCACATGCTCAGCTGTGGGAGCAATGAACGGGTTTCACTGACTGTACTTATGCAGACTGTTACAGTAAATTAGTCAGACGTTTAAGAGCAGACATTGGGTCAAAATGACCACGGGATGAAAGCTAAACTATGAGCGTGTTTAAGCAGGGATTTGAACCTGTGTTTGAGCTTCTTGTATGTGCAGCGGCTTTGTTACAATTTTTTTTTGCCAGGATTTTATTCACAAAAATCATTTCCTGCTCATGCGATGAATCACAACATAGTGGGCGATTTGATTTCATATAAACAGGAAATCGGTTCTTGATTAGAATACAGACAATAAAATAAAATCCAATGTTCACTATGTTAAGAAGACGTTTACAAACAGGATCATCGTGTGACGTTCTTCTGTAGTTGAACGTCATCTTCTGACACCACTGCAACGTTACACAGATGTGTCATACATTATTATACAATATACCCTGCAGTAATTATATATGTGATATATAATAATGACTGTTTTTGTCTTATTACTGAGCCTCCACTGTATATCGCCTCAACTATTAACTAAAGGACCATAAAAATATTCAAATCGATCATCAAAATAAAGTATTGATCCGGCCACAAACACCTGACATGTAATTACAGTTTTTTTTGTTGTTGTATCTGACTTGATTATTAAAAGTTTACATAAAAGCAAAAAAAGCCACAAAATAGAAACAATCACAGAAAACCAGATGCTCATCTTTCAGTCATTTGCATGTCAAACACCCTGATTCGCCCAAAGCTTCATGTCTAGACGATGATCTGTGAAAATATAATGACACATCATCCAAATTCAACATTTATCTGATTATATCCGAGCCAGTAAAAAAACAAAACCCTGTAATTCATATAAAGCGCTGTGCCACACACACACACACATATGTGCTCAGAAACACCCAGTAGCAAAGCAGAGCAGCCAAACTGGGGTTTCAGTGAGAGCTCAATGTTGCCTGCATAATATCCACATGGTGCCGGGGCCGACGCCAGATCAACAACTGTGTTTATCCAAGCTACAATTCACTAATTATGTTGTAAATGAGTCAAGTTGGAGGTGAAAAGAAAAGCAGGCGGAGAAATAAAACACAATAAAGCAACGATGAATCACACAAGTGCAGATATAAAGTGTCTCTGCTGTCTGTGGAGCCTCATTAGGGTGGAAAAAGCAGAGACGGGGTTATGATGGGCCCACCCGTATACACACAAACATGGGCCGTAAACACATTTTCTGCTCCTCAAACAGCGAAGCAGATGACGCTGGAGAGTTGATGAAGATGACACTCGAGGGGGATTGCTGATAAATCAGGCCAATAACAAGGCCCCCCGACGGTCTGCCCCTGATACTCCTGGCCAATAAAGCCATCTGATCATCCTTTTAGAGACTCAGCCCTCACCGCGTTCCCGGGTCCCCGGATTTACGAGCTCATCAAAGCCAGATTGGGATTTTTCGTCACAACAAAGCGGGACAGATTGCTGTGGTTTTATATTCTGGCTCGTTTAAAATGCTTTCTGGGTAAAAAACATACACAAATCACTTGTGCCAGGACAACTGGTAAGAGCTGGAAGGTTTCAGCTCGGGTCCATTACTGGCTGCTGAATGCCTTCAATCTAAAAGTATTGGGACTGTAGCTCTAATAAAAGGCCATTAACTTCACTGCAGTGTTGGCAATTTAAAAGCTCCAATCTAAAACACACAAACAATCATGTATCTTGTTGTCACCAAGTGGGGGTTAAAAATAAATAAAATAAAAAAAGGCCAAATTCCGACATGGAAAGACAGATGTGTCGGTGGCGGTCTGCAGCATCGACACACTCGACTGCAACCCGCTGCTGAACGCATGAGTTTCCATGTCCTCTGGGGATATCGAGCTGCTTTTCCAGTGACACGCTCGATACACGCGGTGGGCGGAGGGAGGCGGGATAAAGAGGGTGTGACACAATTTACTGAGGCTGCAACATGCTTCGACCCGGGGCTGTCACAGGCACAGGCTGCCGGCCATTACCATAAATCAATAGAGCGCAGCCACCACTATACCGACCATCACTATACCGACCATCACTATACCGACCGTCGCTATAACAACCGTCGCTATAACGACTCCACATTCCTTCAATCACCACTCATGTCATTTTACACTACTTTTTTTCGCTCTGGGCTAACTCACTCTAACGATGTGAAACAAATGTGTTCAAACTGATTTTGTCCGATGCAGTGTAATTAAAAGGGACAGTATTGAAGATCAAAGTGAACCGCTCTGGATGGACCATCCATCAATTAGATGGGACGGGCAGAGAAACGCTGCGGTCAGCAGTTTGAGCTTCAAATAACACACATTATTTAAACATGTTTGAAGGACGCACAATAAAATCTATTGAAGAATTACTGCAGTGAAAACACTGAACCAGCATTTCTTTTTTTTCTTTTTACATTTTCTTTTTTAAATTATAATTTTCTTGAGCTCAAACTATTAGTCCATTAATTAACTAACAGAAAATAAACTTAATTAATTAATAATAAATTCTTCGTTTAAGTCTCAAGTCATTTGCTGGTTTTAGCTTCTTAAAAATGGGAGAATTAGCTGCATTTCTTTGACTTTTATTATTGTAAACTGAATATCTTCAGATTTTGAGCTGTTGGTTGAACAAAATAAAACTATTTACTATGTTACTTTATGAAACAGTGGACATTTATCACTATTTTATGTTTTCAATATTCAATATAATAGGAAATAATTAATAGTTAGACACCTATCACTTTTGTAATTACCAATATTATTATTATTATTATTATTTCTGTGAGATTGTTTGTTTTATGCATTATTAAAAAATAATATTATAATAATAATGTTTTTTGGTTGTAATTGTTATTTTGTAAAAGTGAATATATCAAAATAAAAAAATGCTGTGAGGTTTTTTTTCAGGTGCGAAGTGAAATTATACATAAATCTGTTCACTTGAGGCTCCGAGCCTGAAAACAGAGAAAAAACATTTCACATTTATTTCATTTAAAATCAAACACTATGATTTTTACAACGAAGTTAAAGGCTCCTCTTTGATCTGCTTCAGTTCTCGTCTATCAAAGTCAAATCTTCAGATGGAAACTGAAACACTCTGCAGGTTCAGGAGGGATCAGAGGGATTAGAGATCCTGTTTCTGCTGAGGTCTAACAGGACACACAGACAGGAGGCCGGAGCGCCAACCTTGCAATAAGCAGCATGCTATTATAGATTATTACCATCGAGAGCAAACAATAGAAAATAATAAAATACGGTTCATTATCCTTTAAAAAGATATTTGTATTTAGCTGCTGCTCAGACGAGCCCCCTGTGGCCACGCTGTCCAAAACATAACGCTCGCCACGTCCGTTAAACCTGCTGTTACACTGACACTGTGTAAAGCTTTGGAAAGCAATTAAAGGGCTGCGGCTCTGAATCCACGAGGGGAGTCTTTCCTCTCGCTGCTCTGACAAGACACGATGGTTGCTGTGATGTGGATGGCTGAGCTTGAATTTATGAAATATTCATTTTAACACAGAGGGAAGGTGGGGGTGGCCTATGTATAATTTATAACATCTGTATTTATGTTGGACTATGTGCTTTCTTTTTTTTTTTTTTGGCCATTTCTTAAAGTGGAAATGATTGGATTGCTCTGAACCAGGTGGACACAGGAAGATGTAGAGCAATCACCGGTAATGCATCCAGGCCTGGTTGCTAGGATTGGTGGTTATAGTTATCTCAACGAGAGTGGAAACACTGAGATGAGGCGTGTGTGAAGAAGAGATCACAAGGATGGAGAGAAGAGTGGAGCTGTAAAGCCCTTAAAGGAAGAGGTGGTTTAAATGTTCGACCAATATGGACGTTTAGACGCTCAACCTGTAAGGCAGGGTGCAGATTCACAGATTATTTCATGGGGGAACTAAGTGGTTTTATTATAAATCCATGAGGCAAGAAGTGTGTATGAGGCTCAGCAATAGCCTGGCAGTGCTGGCACTGTGGTCCCCGCTGGCATCAGGCAGAGCGGTGTGCCAGGGGCTGATAAGGGGGTCGCTTGGCGCAGCAGATCAGACTCAGGCTGGGATGTTTGTTTGAGGAACAGCACGATAGATACAGGAGTCAATTCTGCTGTGACGCCACTATTTGATCTTGTGTGTGTGTGTGTGTGTGTGTGTGTGTGTGTGTGTGTGCTCCCACATGCTGCATGCAGAGCCTTAACATTGACAGAGGGCACCATTAAATAAGCCGGCTCTGACACCTCCGCTGCACTGTTTGTTTTGGTGGGAAAGCTGCAATTCCTCTGGGCTTTACCTTCAATATCAAAGCCTGCTTATCCTGGGAGATACAATAGGATAGGATTCTCCTGAGGGAGAAGTGGAAGGAACATGGATGTGGGAAGAGACCGCAAAGGGTCGCACAGATCAATACAAAGGTCAGCCGATCAATCCTCTAGAGAAGTTCATCTGGCTGGAGATGAGGAAGCTAGATATGAAAGACAGATAGTGTGGAGGAATCTGCCCACATTAGGAGGAAGATATATAACATGGGTACCAGTGATGTAAAGGTCTATGCTTACAATAACCGGCAGGCTCTCCACACTCGGTACCGACAGTATTTATTTAATTTATCTAATGGTTTAAGTTTAAATTAGACACAAGAAGCTTCAGTTTTACTGCACAAACCTCCGAGACATCTACAATTATCAATCAATCATCCACTCATCCCATCTCATCACTTGACAAGAGTCTCAGAACGGAGAAAGAGGCCTTCACCTTCAGACAATAACACTAATAATAATACAGGATTACATCAGCTTCAAAAATACTTCAGCACCTGCATATCTTGTATAATAACTTGAGTAGAGACTGTTTTTCTAGTCTATGCAGAACAAGAGCTGGTGAGTCTCAATGAGAGCACGACTTGGGCCATAAAACCTCCTCGTCATCTTGTTTCGAGGCTCTAATCAGTTCACAATGACAGAGTCACTGGTTCATTATCATCAAATTCTGAAAGCAATATTTGTTAAGTTAGTTCATCAGTAATTTACAGTTTCAAGCTGTCGTTATCAGTATCTGAGTTCATAAAGTCAATGAAGCCACACGCTGACCTTTTGGAGGAAAAGGACGATTCTCTGGACCATCTCAACCCGCTGCTCTTCCAGGCTGAAGAGGGTGCGCGGCGTGCGGATGAACACCTTGGTTTTGCCGTAGGCCACGTCGTGATCAAACCCGCAACCCTGCAGGAGCCTCTTCACCGCGTCCTTGTCTGATGGCAAGTCATGGTTTGGCCACGTAAACTCTGAGATCATCTTGTATCTGGGGGAGGGAGGAAATGGTCACGTGACGTCTTGTTTTGTTTTGATCTACAATTGGAAACAATTATTATTATTATTATTATTATTACGTGTCGGTACCTCTGGAGGAATCGGGGGTACGTCTGTCTGTAGGCGAACCCGGCACGGCGCACTCTGACGTTCTCCAGGAGTCCGAGGTACTCCACCTGATGGCGGCAGCGCTCCTGCTCGAAGAGTAGAGGCGACTTGACATCGTTGGGCTTGATGCAGCGAACGTAGTACGGCTCCTACAGGGGGCGACAGAGAGCAGCTGTGGGTTAACAACTACTGTACATGTGTTTAATCTGCATCAGGCAGAACAATCCTATCAACACCTCGTCGACTCCAGTGATCAGGATATGTCCATCACGGATGATCACAGGGGAAAATAATATCAATTTAACACGAGACAGATTGTTTTTTAAAACATGTGACCTCTGAGGTCACACGCCAGCCTCTCTGACCTCCATGTGACCGCATCCTGGATGTATGAGGAGCACGGGTGAGTATAGAAGCAATCTGCGAATATATATATGTCATTTACTCGCCTTGCAGGCCAGGTTTTCCACCAATGAGATCATGGAGTTTTTGAAGAGTGTTGCAGCTGTCAGCGGCCGTTTGGTGACCTCAGTGATGCTCAGTTTGCCCTCAGGCCACATCCCCTTCAGAACTGGGTTAGAACTGGACAGAGGAAAGAAAAACACGAAGACACGGTGTTAGTTAGTGTTAATGACGCCAAATTTCCATTTTAATGTAGACTCTGGATACAAAAAGCTGCTTCCATTAGGTTGGCTCAAATATTGACCTGATTAAAGAGTAAAGAGTATCATCAGGAATTACTAAACCGTGACACATTTATATTCACACAGCGAGCAGCAGCAGAGCTGACGGGAGATTAGTCGTACCGGTACTGTACTGTTCGTTCTAGAGAAGTGTAATCAAAGTGCTGCAAGGAATACAGTGAAGAGTGTGTGGCTGTGATTTAATACACAGTGTGTGTGTGTGTGTGTGTGTGTGTGTGTGTCACCTGTTGTACAGCAGTCTCTTAAAATCCTGGAACAGAGTGTCTTTGTTCTTATCAATGAAACCAACCACTGAGTACCTGTGAAAGGACAGAAGCAGGTAAATGCATGTGCACATACACATCTACATCTCGGTACAAACTAACCTCTTAACGATATAATTACTTTCACCTTTACATAAATCTAATTGAATCTAATTATACATGAATCCTATTCAGTTACAGAGCTGTATTGTGCCAGTGTCCGGCCTTCATTTTTATTTAAATGTATTAATGTGATGAAGCTGCTATAAATAACCGAGCCGTGCTGTGAGATTTGAGGTGAACTCTGCCTCCTGCTGGCTCTAAGTGGTTCAGGGATCAATCAATCCTGCCAATCAGAGCCTGCTCCTCTGCCTCAGCCCTCCCTCAGGTGGCAAATAGGCTCAACACGGTTGTGTAAGAGCACTTTTTGGGGGGCTTAGTGTAAAGTAAAAATCAATACACATTTTTATTTGATGTGCTGCTTTTTTTCCCTCTTTTTCTCAACAAATACTGTCCTGTACTTTTAAACTGGTTGACTGATTTAAATGTTGCAGCATATATGTTGCATATATTAAGCCTGCAGTCAGGATAAGTTTTCACCAAATGCCTCAGAAATAACCAACAGTACAAGCCTGTGGTTCGAGGACGTGGACCGTTGGTAAAAGCTTTTCCTGAATATATTAAACTTTAAGATACTTACACCACATCTCCTGCATAGTGTCTGATGCGGAAGTCTCTGTCAAACTCTAAACTCTTGTCGGTCGGTGAAAGCTGCAGAGAGACAGACAGACGGAGCAGCGAGTGTTAATTAATAGTAGTAATAAATAAGTAGTAACCAGCGTTATCAAACCCTCAGAGCGGCACAGATGGATGATGCATTTCTGCTTTTTTTACCCCTTTTTTAATCTGGCAGCTTCACACTGATCGATTGTTCAGTCCGACACATATTGTGACCGAGGTTTCGTTATTGGCTTCAGTCTGATTTGAGTCAAAAGTCCACGTCAACAACTCTGCTAATTACATAAAACACTGTGAGCAGGTAGCAGGTTTTTAATCTAATGTGATCTAAATCTAAATGATTTGCAGGCGTGCAGACATACTCTATGGTTTTTTCCACGCTTGGACAGTAAATTGCCCATCATGAAAATGAATGCAAAATTTAATTTGTCCTTTTGTCCATTCAAGTCAACCTACACAGGTTTATCGTTGAGGCGACTGCAGAAGCAGATGCGCTGGTGCGTAAAATCCTAAAACTGTCAGGGTGGATAAAGTCTCATAGAAAAGAGGAAGGGTGGAAAGAAAGCGAGCAAGACAGAAATGAATGTGCAAGACGGCTGATGAATAAAACGGGAGGTGAGGAGGAGGAAGAGAAATAAAGAGAGACGGTGCTGCCTGTATGTAGGCCAGTTAGCAGGAGACAAGAAGCATGAATGAAAAAGCAAGAGAGGTCTGCCGCAGCCATCCAACAGTCTCTGATGAGCACGATGAGGCCTGTTTCATCTACTGCTAGCAGCCTGTGACGAGTAACTTTATGATGTGTGTGGATGATTCATTAAAAGTATTATGCTGACATGAGAAATGAGAGGGAGATGGGCGTGACTCCAGCTCCGCGCTAACACACAGCTATGACACCGATTCTCTCATCTCACCATCAAAAAAAAAAGCGAAGTAAACAAGCATATTTCTGAAAACGTTCAGATATTTCTTTGATGCTACAGCAGAGTTTGAAGAAGAACTTGTTTCCTGTTTTTTAACACGCTCCAGTGCAAAAAAAAAAAAAAAAAAAAAAGGCACGCCGATAAAGAAACAGAGCCGACAGCTTTATGAGAAGATTCCTGCTCGTTGTTTTGGAGATGCTCGACTATCACACGTGGGAGTAATTTTCAGGTGTCCACATACTTTTGGCCTTTTACACAGAGGCATTGAAGAGCACCAGAAAGGAAAACAACAACAAAGAATGAAAAACACAAGAAAATAAAGAAGCAGTAAAAGCACTCAGACACACACACAGACTCTCAGATAATCAAACATGGGAGAAAACACTGCAAACATAAAAATAATAATAATAATAAAAATAAAAAAAACACACAGACGGAGAGATTTCATCTGAGAAGTGAATCAAACAGACTTGATTCAGATCCAAAGCCTGAATCAAAACCACGAAGGGCCCCTCAGTAAAATCCCTCAGTGAACTCACACTATTATTTAACCTCGGTGGCATTTTCAAAACGCACTGAAGCATTGAAGGGCTTCCAGTAAAAAACCTCACAAGCTTTTTTTATTGCCAACAGTAACGTTTTCAGTAAACAAGCGAAAGAAAATGCTATTAAAAAAAAAAGATTAAAAATTAAGTGCACATAGTTTATAAGAGGAGGTCTTAAAGTGGACGCACATTTCCAGGTGTGTGTCTTTATTCTGGGATGATTTACAGTTAAAGAAAACTCACTTATTCATTTTATCCTCAGTCTGAAACAGGCTGTTTGTCTCATAAAAGACCCGCCTCCTGATGAGCAGACTCACTTCTGATTGGCCAGTAAACAAACACCTGTATCAGATTACCAATCTGACGTGAAGGAAGTTTGTAAACAAAGTGTTCGAAGCAGAAGCAGCAAAACAACAAAAACTTAAGTTAAGTCTTGAGTTACGTGTGTAAATTCAGAACACACACACACGCACACACACACACACTTTCTGTAAATAGTATTAACACTTGCAGGAAACACAAACCACACAGAGCAGACAGAAAAACAGATGCACTGTCAGACAGACAGCCTGCATCTGCTGGAAGCCACACTGCCCCTCATCCATCACAATCAGTCACACCTCAACACACACACACACACACACACACACACACACACACACACATCTTGGCAGCCTTATTATTATCACCTCCTCTTGTGTTTGGGATTCAGCCTAACGTTCAGAACGAGGGTGTGAGGGTGAGCTACAGTCTGTGCAGGGAGAAAACATTCATATAACTCTCCCTTTAAGATTTGCTGTAGAGCAATGCATTTAACCCCCCCAGCAGCTCCAGTAGAAACGCTAAGGATGCTAATTCAAGCAAGTAAAACACAGCGATTACTTTGAACAGCTTCAGGCAATGCAACACCATGAATGTAGAGCAGGGAAAGTGGTGGAAAAGAGCAAAGTCAGCATGTTTTCCATCCGAAAAACAAAGGTTACAAAGCAAAATAATATTAGAGGCTCAATGAAGCTCAAAGCTGTCTGTATGCTTGATTGTATTAAGATAGAAAAGGGTGTCGAGCAGAAAAAGAGACGATGTGGGACATGTGAGGACATGAAGAAAAACTTAAATCAGCTCGAACAGGAGACGCAGAGAAGGAGGTTTTAAATTTTAATAAACATAATAAAGACAAAGGCAGGACAGAGCAGGCAGAGAAGAGAGAGAAACAGATAAATTACAGGCAGCAGCTGAGAAAAAAATAAAAAACAGGCAGGAAACTGCGAACAGAGGGAGACGTGAGGTGAGAAGGCGAGAGAACACGGTGGCCCGACCGTCTGTTAATGTGACAGCAAGCAGCGATAAGACGCTTCTGCAGAGAAAAGATACACATCAACACGACCACTGTGCACCGTAACGAGAGGAAATAACGTACAGAATATACTTCCTCTGATGTGAATAATATATCACAGTGTATTCAGGCCAAAACCTTTTTTTGGTGTACATGGTTTCTCTATAAATGTTTTCACTCCCAGCTCCTACATCAGTCGGACCCTCGGTTCTCTCCCTCCAGCAGCCCTGTTTTTCCACCTTCGCCCTCTCTTGGCTCTACCAGCCAGGCCTCCTGATGAGCAGCGCCTGACTGTCTCCAGACCTGTCGAGAACTCAGCGGGTACCACGGGAGCAAATCCAGGCGGCAGATGAGGAGATGGATTTTGTATTTCATGCCCACTGCACTGTGTGAGTGGCAGCTGTCAGGGTATTAACACATTCAGTATGAAGCTACATGCTCATATAGACAGACATGCAGTATATATATATATCTTCATCATATCTTGTTAGTATACTGCACCTGTACATGTCACACGCTGAGAAGCTTGTGAAAAGTGCATTTAAATAAAGAGCGGAGACAAACGCTGCTATGATGTCTGCTCCAAATAATTTAAAAGAAAAAGAAAAAGAAGAAATGTTTTGGAAGATCAAAGCAGCATTCAGCAGGAGGAAAAAAGGAGGATGAGAGGAGGCGAATCACATGACCGGACAGACGGCAGAAATTCAAGCTTTTATCTTAACCAGCTGAAGCGTTGCTGGTGCTGCATCTATTTGTTGATTCAAGAACAAGACTGGTTACTATATATTTATTCATACAAACTGTATGAAAACACAGATCATAAATATATACTTTCATTGTGCTGATAAAGCCTCAGTAACTGGACGCTGCTGGTTCGAATGCAAAGATGTGAGAACACGAGAATCAGTTTTATAAAGCTGTTTATAAACTTCAGTCATTGCAGAACTCAGAATTCAGTCATTTCCTCCCACGATTAGACATAATTAGATGAAGATGCATCCTTAACCAGCTGTTTTTATATCAGTATCTACTGTCTGCTGTACCTGTCTTTACATCTGTCAGTGAAACACACAAAGGAAGAAGAAGAAGAAGAAGAACAAGAAGAAGAAGAAGAAGAAGAAGAAGTTTTACTAATTGTGTTGCACCGGCGAGGTTCAGCCGTCATTTCACAACTGTCTCTACTTATTTCATGAGTTTCTTTGACTGGCACCCCTGAGGATGACTTGACTCAAGTAAACAAGTACGAGTTTGCTGGCAGTAGATCAACAAGAAAAAAACATTTAGAAAACTTCAGTCGAGTCAAACACAACCTGAAGAAGAAGACTGGTGGAGACGGACGGGTTTTACACTGACATCAGATTCAAGCGTTTCCTTTTAGGTGAGACAACTTTATAAACAAGCCTGCAGCTCCGGTGCATCAAGAGCGCCTGATTAATCCATAACGAGGCTGAGAAGCCTGGAAGCTAATAAAAACAATCTCTCATCATCACACTGCAAAGCAACACGACGTATTGAGACGTGTAAGCAACGACATCGCATCTGTTACTCAACTAAACCTTCTTTCCTCCTTTTGATCTGTTATTAGGTCTTTTCAGGACTGAGGCAACATGTGCCTGTGTGTGTGTGTGTGTGTGTGTGTGTGTGTGTGTGTGTACACTGTGACAGCCATGAGTCAATAAATGTGAGTCTGTGATGTAAACGTATCGTGCATGTGCTGCATTATCATGTGACTAATTGAATGGACAGTGTTCGTATACGTGCGTCAGAGTGTGTGTGTGTGTTGATGTATAACTGCACAGACGCAGCACAGATCATGTTACGAGAACAGAACAGATCTCTGACTCAGTCTTTCTTTTGTGTCTGTTAAATTCTTGGCAGTAAAGTTTGTCGATTGCTGTAAACGTAAACGCTGCATCTACACGTACGTGCTGGTTTTTGTTTTTTTATGGCAGACGAGTGTTGACAGGACCTCAAAAACAGACGCTTAGCAAAGATATGAAATAAAAATATATAATAATATCAACCCACGATACAACTTTCTTACTCTTTCCAAAGCGTTTAAACACTCAGCAGATGGAGTTGCTCGGCAACTGAGTTTAACCTTGTACTGATTTATTTCTTTTTTCTTTTTTAAATCACAGTATTTTGCTTCATAAAGTAACACAGGCTGATTTTTTTATTGAACTTATTTGACATTTCCTCCCACATATCCTTCATCTGCACACGTGCACGAGCTTCATATAGAGCTTTTCTTCTTCATTAATGCATTGCATTGTTTATCTGATTTTAGCCTGTATTTTGGTGCAAGGTTACTGCATCTTTATCTTATCTTTATCTGAGACATTATCACCTGTAAATCTGTTAGCAAACAGGTGTCTATAAACACAGATACGGAGCAACATTCATTCAGAGTCGTGTTTCTGGTCACCTGACAAATATAAGTCCAATATTCACTTATTCTTGTGGCTCTGTTTTGGGTCTCCATCAACCCCTGTGGGAAATATCCGGCTCTGTAGGTTTTAGGTTGCTTGAGGATACATTTAATGAGCTAGTTTGGGGCGTTTCTCTGAACTCAGATGCCTGCTGAGAGCCGAGTTTGTGGGCCAGAAAAAACAAAACAATAGTCTACGAGTCTAAAACGAGGGAACAGGAGCTGCAGTCTCACTTTCACTTTAAACATGGTAATTTGATCCATCGATAATATAAATCCCTTTCTTCATGCCTCAACCCTTTTACTTCCCTTCCTCTCAGCCGTTCCCTGAACATCTCTCTTCTTCTCTCTTCTTCTTCTTCTCACTGTTGCACATCTTTTTTTCTACCTTCACGCTTTTATCGTTGCAGACAGACTTAAAGGGAAGTGAGCGAGGAGGCTAGAGAGCCACGGTGGGTCTGCAGAGCTCATGCACACGTCGTACCCTTAAAGCCTCGAAATTTCCCCCCAGAGCTGATTTGCATGATGAGTGTGGGTTAGGACGTCTATTTTAGGTCACACTAATATGCAAAGAAAGTTTTTTTTTATCTTATCTCAAGGCTTCGTTCCTGAAATTAAAGAAACAACTTTAAAATCAACCAGAAAGAACAATAAATATGAATTAAACAGCAATACTATACTAATACAAGTAATATATAAGAAATAAAGTCAATAATGTCACACTGAGACTTTGCAATAAATAATCTTGATTGAGCATCAAACCTGCATCGATCAATAATCACTACCTTAAATCTCTACTTGAATCTCATAGTGTGTTGGGTGAAAAACACCATTGCAACTATTACTCTGACCACTGGGTGGTGCTGACAACAAAATGTCCTGCTGCCGCAACCTTTAAATAAATGTCCATGTGGGTCACAATCAAGTAATCACACAATATACATATAGATCACAGTCAGCAGCCAATAATTAATCAATCACCACACGTTGTCCAACCTCTGATGATAGGAGTTAGTTTTTCTACTTCGAGAAATTTAAGAGAGGAAGCAAAACACATTTATAAACATAAACCTGTCAGTTATTAAGTCAGATGTGTATGTTAAAACCCAATAATTAGTTATTGGTAACACACACACTGTTTATCCTCATCAAAGCACCTCAGAGATAAACTAAAGCCCACAAAAATTCACACTGCTTCCTGAGTAATGCTTCCTGGCTAATATTGATCGATACCAATATTCAGTCCCAGGAAGTAACAGCTGGATCACTGCACTGTACAGTTCAACCCTTCATTTCTCAGGCCTTTTAGAGAAACAGGTCAGAGAGCAGCAGAAGGGCGACGGCAGGGGACGTATTGACTCTAAGAGGTTACCAATCAATACTTCCCTGCAGCAGTGTATAAGCTTTACCTCAACCAGCTTTATTCACAGTTTCCTCACATTCAGTCCTCATTGACTCGGCTGTATATTCTGTCTTTGTGTTGCATGATGGGAACTCGTAGTTGCCAGGAAGCTTCCTGACACAGTGCTTCACTTCGCAGCCTGTTGCTTAAAGTGTTTTTATCTTCAGAAACGTATACAGATGTTTTCTCTCTCCCCCTCCTCCTCCTCCTTCTTGGTTCTCCTCATAAATTTGTAAACACCCCCCACCTCCTCGCTTTTCTCTCTTTCCAACACAACTCCACACGCTTCCCATTGGCTGGCAGTGACATCACTTGAGCAAAGTGTTGAGTCAGACGCCTCCACGCTGTTTCTCTGACAGCTGATGCCCTCTTGTGGCCGCAGAGAAAACTGCAGGTGTTTAAAGCGTCTACTTAACACCTTTTATACATGTTTAACATGAAAATAAAAAGAAATAAGAGATGATCTCCCGTCTAAGTCATCTGATCTCAAACAGAAGCTGCATGTTAGTAAATTGGCTTATGTTTTGACCATTAGAGTGAATTAGACTATAAGCCTTCCTGATTATCAAAACTAACAGGATCATGTTTAATCGCTTTGCTCTGGCGCTAACGGTTACATACTGACTGGTGTAATCTCGCCTCTGCTTTCTTCGGGTTACTACAACCACATCCTGCAGAATTAAAATCCGATATATTGCTTGACTTTGTTTTTGCAAGAGTCTGTGGTTAAGATTCATTATGTTGCGCCGTAATTTTCATCATAAATTCAACTGCAGAAGACAGATGCAACCGCTTAAATGTTAATACTCTCTGAGTAAGATGCAGATGAAAATGAGTGTAATGAGTGTTTCCTACCTTGCGGCTGGTGTAGTGGGCGTGTTTGGCCAGCTTGCCGTTGAGTCCTTGAAGGAAAACCTCGTCAGTGACTTTGCCAACGTTCATACAGGCTTCGTCCAGCACAGAGAAGATGCCTTTATGCTGCAGCTCCACCAAGTCCACAATGATCTGGTTATTGAAGTAATCAATCTTCAACAACAAAAAAAAAGGAAAACAGAGGATTTAAGATGTTAGGCTGGATAGAAAAAGGTCAAAGTTGAATTCAAACATGGGACCAAACTGAAATAAACCCTTCGTACATGTTTCCAGGGGATGCCTTCTCGCTGATACTCTTCCTGTTCCTGCTTTAACACCAGCTGGATGAACAGCTGCTGCAGCTTTTCATTACAGTAGTTGATGCAGAACTGTTCAAAGCTACAGAACAAAAGACAAGATGACAAACATTGATGTGCAATCTTACTGATAATTAATATGCACATAAAAGTAATATCTTATATAAAGATGCAGATTTTGTTGATGCTTTTTTTTTTCACTATGGTGACCTGTTGTTCTGGAAAATCTCAAAACCGTAGATGTCCAGCACCCCGATGACTGTGTTCTTCCCGTGGACTCTGGCGTCGTAGTTTTTCACCTCAATTATGTCATTAATTCGTCCAACAATCCAGCAGAACAGACGCTCATACATGGCCTGAGGACGACAAAATATTCAGTGTAAGAAGTTTGTAGCACAGATCTAGCAAACAGGCAGTTCACAGCTACAGATGGGCGGCTCGGAGCGAAATGACTCGGCCCACAGCGCCGGTCTTGCCTACATACATCGCCGAGCATTCAGTGAAATGTCACAACCCTCCAGCCGTCAGCAGCCCTGCGTGCAGAGAAAGTGTGACAGGTGACCAACAGCGTGTAATCACCTTGGCCAGAGCGTCCCGTCCGTAGCCGGCCTCTTGTGCCGTGTGCTGTTTTTCGATGACGTCCCGGCCTGTTGCCACCGTGCGGTACAGCAGAGCCTTCTCCACGTTTTCCTCTTTGGTGGACAACAGATCTCTGATCACAGACACCAGCTTCGAGTTTTCTATCAGGGTCACATCTCCGTCAACCCCAAACGTCATGTTGCCCTACGAGAGAGTCCACAGAGACAGTTAGTCTTTTTTAAACTTCTGTTGAGATATAATATGTTAATCAGTAAACTCTGGAGGTGCTGGCAGCTACTATTTTTTTAGTTTTGGACAGAGACAGATTAGCTGCTTCCTTCCTGCTTCCAGGTTATATGCTAAAAGTACAATTTAAAGTACAAATATGTACAAATCTCACCTAAATGTTTACAGGCAGATATATAATTCAACATACAGTATATTAAGAATAATGTTTCCAATGCTTGATGAATAATGAAATATTTACTTGGGTTTAAATAAAATATTTGTCTGCGTTTTCACTATAATCAGCAGCAGTTTTATTAATACACAGTGAAATTATGGCTCCTTCCAAGATACTTTTAAGGAAATTATTAAGAAATATATAAAAAATCTGTGTGATTAATCATATTTTGTACAGTGTTGTGATACTAACACAGAAATAAACAATATGTCTAAACATCTGAACATAAAACCTCTACATCAGGACACAGCTGGCAGGAGAAACGAGCCGGGATGTGGTATCATGGAGTATTACCAGATGTAGGATGGTGGCCAGGATCTTGTAAACAGTCTGAATCTCGTCTCCTGTGAAGCCGATCACTTTCATGGCGTCGGCCACGGCTTTGAAATCAGCATTATCATTGATGCTGGACTACAGAGAGAAAGAGAGAGAGAGATAGAGAGAGAGACAGAGAGAGAGAGAGAGAGAGAGAGAGAGAGAGAGAGAGAGAGAGAGAAGGAGAACAGCAAATTACTGAAAGTAAACAAAGTAGATTAACTGCATCAATAAGTTCAGGGTTTGACGAGCTTTCGGTCAGTTTTGCCTTTCCTTAAGCCCAATGAATCCAGCCATAATAACTACTACAGTTCATCAGATTACAAACTGGTGCTGAACTGTGATTCCTGGATATAAAAATAGGAGCCTCTGGGACATACAATACACAAACTGCCACCTCAGCCGTTTGCTTGTATTGTGCTCCATGACGTCAGGCTGGTTTTGTTCCTACTCATTAAGCTCGAGCCAAGACGGCAGCGCAGAGCGGAGGCCTAAATTTAAACACCATCCAAAAAAAACCAAAACACGGGTCGCTTTACACTTCGAACGTGACATCAAGAACCGATTCTGCACAATATATTTAATAGGAGAAGTTTTTGTGATGCACTACCTTAATCTGACCTCCAACTTTAATGTAGTTGTAGGCTGTCGGGTCCTTCTGAATGTGCAGAGAGCGTAACAGAGAGTCTGGAGCTCCTTTAAGCAACTAGAAGATCAAAACAACACACAAACATTAGTTACAACACGTCATACAGAGTCTAGTACATAAACAAGGATGTCATGCATGCAGCTTTTTCAGTTTTATTTACATATTTGGTGTCTGTATTTACCTGGTAGTATGAGTGGAAGCTCCTCTCTCCTTCCTGTTGGAAAATTACCCTCGACTGCAACATATAAACAGTTGGCAGTGTCACTGAAGTTGTTTTAAGTTGCACTGCAGTCTAGGCAAATAATAATTAATGCAACATGCACGCGTTCAACTGAACGGGACGGTGCGTCGACGCCTTTACCTTCTCCAGCAGGTAGTTGTTGATGTGGCCGCCGATCGGATCCCCCTTAAAGTCAAAGTTGATGTCCATGTACTTGCCGAAGCGGCTGGAGTTGTCGTTGCGGTTTGTCTTTGCGTTTCCGAAGGCTTCCAGGACACAGTTGGATTTTAGCAGCATGTTTTTTACCCTGCAGGAAGGCAGGATTCAAAATAAAAAGGTCGACAAAGTAGAACCAGCTTAAAAAAAACAAACAGTTTGTTTATTGGCTTTGAATCCATCCTAATATTTCTACTTTCTCAGCTCTGTGTTTTGGGATCGACTGCTGTGTGAATGCGTGTGAGCGTATTGCCGATGCGGCTGCGTTGCTCCTCAGGCTCCTCCACCCTCGATCCTCCACCCTCCTGTTATTAGCTGGTGCATATAAGTGCTGCCTGTTTACACCCAAGTGTTTGTGTACTTGGAGCTATTTTGTTTATTTAGCGCATATCTCTGTTGCTTCATTATCTTCATCTGTTGTTTTTAATGTCTTAATCCTTTCAGACCTGACATGAAGTTACTTTTATATTCATAAACTTTGACAGGAGTCGATATAATAATGTGGTTCTGTTTCTATTTAAAGCCGACTGGTTTGTTATTTTGGCCCCTAAAGTCAAACTTCAACATCGCCGCTCTCCTCGACCACCTCGGGGTCACTGCATCTACGCTTGAGGTATTATTTTCTCTTGGCAGTCATCATAAAAAATACAAAAAAAAACCAAAACCCAAAATGTGAAAAGTGAAGTGACCTAGTATGAACCTGACATTATCACAATAACAACAGAAGAAGAAGGCCAACTTCAGCTGATAACTGACCCACATAGATAACTGTCACTGAGTTGGAGGTTCACGTCTTAGCATGTTAGCTGCAATAAAATAAAACTTTATTGCTGTTCTTGATCGTTGACGTCTACACGATCGCTGTAGTGTTAATTCAACTTCAAAAACTTCAAAACTTAAAGGCTACTGATTCATAAATCTTACTACAATAACTTTGTTTTTATTACAAATCTAATACAGCTACGTGTCAGATACAAAGCTGAGGTGCAGAAATATTTTAATGCTTTAATGAAACATTACTGGCAAATGTTTTGATTTTTATCCGTGATGTGATACCATCAGAGAGGCGCCTGATGGCTCCTAAATTCATCCTGCAGCAACGACCCTGAACACACAGCCAAAGTCTAACTGCATCCTCACTTTACTTTTAGTGCCTAAAACCTTTGCTCGGTTGTTCACTTCCAAGCTGACCTTTTTCTTCCTCGTTATATTCCCGTTTTATTACAGTATGATGAAACCTCTCCTTCATCTAACAGTCCACACCCGCTCAGTTATCAGTGATACTGACTATATCTCACTAAGCCTTTAGATAGCGGCTGTATTTATTTCAGGAACATGACTTCATTCGAACTACAATAGCTGTGATAAGATACTATAAAACACTTCACTGCACTAATCTAGTATTTTAACAATTTACAAATACTTAACAAGAACTTTTTCCTGATTTGTTGCACGCTTTCTTACCTTAAAATAACATGTGCAACAGTATAAATGTTTGTTTCCTTCTCTGATAATACCTGCTGTTTCAGTCACAGTGTGTTCAGGTTGACAGCTCACCTTTCAACTTCAGCCCTCTGATTAGGATTGGTGATAGCAGCAATGTATTGCATGATATACTTGCTGGCTTCTGTCTTTCCTGCTCCACTTTCCCCTGAAATAAAAACACACACACACACACACACACACACACACACACACACACACACACAGTGTAAGGAGTCTTTTAAAAATAACGATAAATATTTTTGGTGTCTATAATTTCGGGGCGGTTTGCTTAGCTGGCAAATTAAAACGACCAAACCTCAAGTGGTTTAAATAACTTTCAAATGAAGTCAAAACTTTAAAAAAAAACTAAAAAAACACACGTTATTTTGTATTCCTGTGATCTAAAACATGAGACTTATAACCAAAGTCAATCTATACTGAAGCATAAAAACATGTCAGCCCACCATAACAACGTCAATCTTTTGGTGACTTTATTAGACTAAAGTGCCTCTGTGTGGATTCAGTACATGTTATCAGGGTTTAAAGGGGTGTAATTCCCTCTCTGACCACCGAGTGGTGCTTCACCCTCCACATGGTTTCTCTATGCTGCCACACAGCTTGTGAACACATGAAATTATTTGTTGTAGAAAAATGAAAGAGAGCAGCAGAGAAAACAATGAAACTATGGATTTTTAGTGCAGGTAAATAAACTGTAAAATATATAACAGAGTAAAATATTACCACATTACCTGAGATGACAATACAAGTGTCTTTGTTCCTCCTCTTCATGGCTTTGTAAGCGGCGTCAGCGATGGCGAAGAGATGCGGCGGCCTCTCGTACAGCTCGCGGCCCTTGTACTGCTCTACGACGTCCCGGCCGTAGATATTCATGGCACGGTAAGGGTTGACGGACACCACCACCTCTCCGATGTAGCTGTATATCTTCCCCTTCTCAAACCTGAGGACACACAAAATGGGCTTTTAGATGTATACAAATATTTGTGTTTCACAGACTCCAGAGTCACGTCTGTTGTTTTTTTATTGTTATGTTTTGCACCTTGTGGCGATACATCGACATCAGGTGACTTACTGAAGTGTTTACCAGCTCAAACACTGCATAAGTATAAACGGTGCAGCCTGATTTAGTAAATCACTAGTTTGAAACTAGCTAGTCTAGTTACTAAGTACTTAGGAAAGGCCTAAGCACACAAACTTATCTCCCAGCATGCATCAGTGTTTGTCCTTGTTAATGCCTCTGAGGCTGAATGACAACAAATCTCTGCAGCCAGATTTCAAGGTTCCTGTGGAAAGTTTTCCCAGACGAGTGGACAAACCTGTTACAGGATCAGATTAATGGTTTTTCAATGAGCTGTTCATTCATCACATAGGTGTAATGCTCAGGTGAATAAATAGTCCAACTCTGTCTCACTTTCTTGCTCTCATACATTTTTGTGCCCTTCTCTCTCATAATCTTTGTATCGCTCTCTCTGCCCGAGGCCGGCCGCCCGCCTGCCTGACTTCCTTCCTCTCCAAACTGACTGAGATCCCAGTTTCTCTCCACAGAAGAAAGGTCTCTTTCTTCACAGCTGCTAAAACTCTGCTGCTGCAAACAAGGCCAAAGACGTATTATTCCAAAACCGTCCTAATAGGTCCATATATGAAATATCTGTGATTGTGGGTTTGACGCAATTGCAAGATAAACTCAATCAAGCACTTGCCAAATATTGATACGTCTCTCTGTTCGCTGGTATGAATCAATCAGTGTTGCTTTGACGTTGTCATGACACAATATTTGCCTTCAGCTGACAGACGCCCATGAAAATCTTCTCGTTGGTCCTTGAGTTCTTACATAAATGTTAGTGTGGCCTTTTGAATCCGTCACTGATTAATGACTTCATGAAAAAAGTGTGACAGACACAGTGAACGAGGGTGAGTCCAATGTAAACATTACATACAGTACATTCAGGCCGCGGCTAGGAACTATAATACTATCTCAGATTAGCTCATCCCTGTGTGTTCAGATCCACACAGTATGTCCGGCCGTGCACAAGCTGGCACAGCTGGGTAACAATGACACGGGACGCTCATTCGTCATGGGAAGTTGTGATGGGTGTTTTTCATAATCACTAGTTGCAGCCGTAGTAACGTTACGTCTAAACAAAACAGTGCACATGATTTGCATTTTAAGAGCGAAATGTCAGATCAACTCTACTCGATGTGTACGAAGAAAAAAATTAAAACAGAACTAGAGGTTCACCATCATTTCTCATTGCAGTGGTGGCATTGTTAAGCTAACATGCTGGTGCTACAGAAAAAGACCATTGTACCCCCCCAACCCCACCCGTCAGGAGGCTGCTGTCCCTGCTCCATTGTTCACATGTCAATCGGAGGCCTTTGTCTGAGACAGGCCTTCAACTCGGAGAGCTACCCACCTAACGGACATGTACGAGGAGAGGAGAGGAGAGGAGAGGAGAGGAGAGGAGAGGAGAGGAGAGGAGAGGAGAGAGATTATACACTCTTATGGGTCATAATCGTCTCCCAGAAATGATATTTATAGGAGTATGGAAACAGAATTACATTTGGTAACACAGTCATCCGTCTTTTTGTCTTTTACTTTACTCAGCGTCTTTCATGGTACAGTGATTTGAGCAGTGACCCATTTTAAAAGGCGCAAGAAGGAAGAGGGAGGGAGAGTTTTAGAGTTGACTTTCAGTAAAGCTGGAAGGGACAGAAAACCTCCTCAGGTGTAAAGGAGCAACTCCTTCTATGTTATCTTTATTTATCCCCCCCACCTCTGTCCAGCTGTGAAGGGAAGTGTGTCTAAACCGGTCTGACGTGCAGCCGTGTGATCTCTTTCCAAAAAGGACCCCTCCCATCAGCTGCCAGGAAATGAGAGCGAGGAACACGGATAGACAGAGAGGAGGATGATGGATCATACTTAGAAACAGCATCATGAATGGAGAGATGATTCATTCAGACATAAACACACACAAACACATATAGATGTGTCTCGAATACAAGCAGAGAAAAGAAAATGCCATGATGTGACACACTTCCCTCAGATGGGAATTACAGAGCAAAGCCAAGCACAACCACTGTCTCCAATCTTGTTTGGGTGGGTCTTTTTTTATGGTTAACTTTGGGAGGAGTGCAAGCGATTTATGGCCCCGATCCCTCCTCCTCCTCCCCTCTCCCCCCCAAAAAAAGAGAAGAAACTGAGCAGAATTAGGAGGTAAAAGTGACTAAAATGATAAAATAATGTCAGTGAGAATCTCAGCTGGAGGTTTGGTGTAATTATAATATTCTGGATGATAATCTGTGTCTATTTAACACTCGCTGTCCGTTGTCGGTACGGTGTCGTTCAATCCGCGGCCGGCACGTGTTTGAACTTCAGGGTCATTCGAGGAATTATGGGAGATAATCTGTGTCTGTTCCACTTTCATCTCTTGTTTTCAGTAATAGCAGATTGCTTTAAGGCTTATCCCTGTGGATGCTGCTTCTTAAACGTGGGGACCTGATGCTTGTCTTCGTCATATATGACAGTAAACTCATTATCTTTGGTTTTTGGTCTCATCTGGTAAGATAACACTCATCTGAAGACTTTGGTTGGAGAAAATAACCAGCAGATGGAATAATTACCAGGTACGTTACCGGTCATCTCATCATCTCCGCCCTCTGCAGTTTGAAGGAGGTCAACAGTTCATAACATCACAAACAGCAAATAAACTCAGTGGGAATGAGAAAGATAAATTGAGTCCAGATGTTGCTGGATTAGGCAGCTCGGCACATGGTTGCAATGATGAGTGATGAAGAAAACAAACAACAATAAAAACAACAACACTAATCTAGAATCCGTTCTCAGCAAAACATGACTTAAAGCTCTGAGGGGTTTATACTTACTGTTATTAATAAAATAATATAATAAAATAAATAAACATACTGAGTACTGTTTATGATTTTTATCATCTTGTTTTCATCTTATTTCATTGCCTATAATGGTAATAAAGTGTCTTGTGTCTTATGTCTGAGTACTAATGACTAACTGACCTTTACACATCAGGGTCAAAGTAGAAGTAAGTAAGTAAGAAGTCATTTCGTAACCACCATCCTGCTGCTGTACCAGAGCCTCAGTGAGATCCAACTCTGATTCTGGCTCGCAGTCGGCGTTCCCGTTCATCCCAAAGGCAACTGGACAGTGTTGAGGTCAGGTTCTTCCATAATAAACTGGGAAAACCGTTTCTTTATGGACCTGGCTTTGAGCACCGGGGTGGTCATGTTGGAAGAGGAAACGGCCTTCGTGTTACCACACAAGCAGAACAGAAGTTCCCAAACTGTCAGGCCTACGAGCCCTCATTACATGCTGCATACGTCTGTGAACACTTTCTTAGGTTAACAGGGGTGTCCACATACTTTTGACCATGTGTGATTGACAGAACGTCTGTGTAAGTAAATGTTGGTCATTGTCATCACGTATTACATCAACTCTGTTCAAACTATTGCTCCTTAGAGGCTTGTAAACATCTGATCTGTTTGGGCTAAAGTTGAAGTTCTTTTACAGCCAGCATCAGTTTAACATCACATCCTGTCTCAGACAAACTACAAGGGGACGCTTCATTTCAGGGACCTACCAGAAATGAGTGAAAAGTGTTGCTGAGCTGCACCTCCGCCCCTCTACTCTACTCTTTTATGTACAGTGCGACAGAGGCCTCCGTCACGGTCTGCAGCCATCAGACATCTGGGCTCTGCATTAGGGGGATTTTCCGCTGCTTTGTAAAGCCTGCTTAGTGCTAAAAAGCAGCTCCCAGACTGTCTGTAAGAGACGAAGCCCGTCAACACATAACACATCCACCCTCCCTCCGGCCAACATCAATCTTCTTCCAAAATCAGAGGAGTTAGTTTCAGTGCTACCAGCACAGCTGGCCTGCACCCAGACTCAAGGTCCACAAATCATAAATCGAGCATTTTGTGGCTTTCGCTTCAAAGATGTTTCCAGATTCAAGAAATAAAAATAACAAAACTGAGAAGTTGACGATTACGTCATCTTTTTAAAGTGCTGATGACTCAAATCTTCTCGACTAAATCTTGTACTTTGTGACCTAATGGCTCTGGTTTGAACCACTTTCCTTTGTGTCTGTCTCAGAGTGAATGATGTAATGTTATCAAACTGGAAAAAGAGGGACGGACAGAGCGAAGGGCATATCTCCCATCTGTCCCCACAATAAAAGGCCAAAGCATGACGATGTGCACTGCTGCAACGAGCCAAACACCTGCTTTACTTTAATGCATCTGCACCTTGAAGCAGATTAATGTTGCATATAGCTGATTATTACTAATTTCAACACCCGATCTTGACTTTTCATTCAGTATAATCATATTTATATTCATGTGGTCTGGACATTTCCACATCCAGGTACAGAGCACTTCATATTCTACCGCTAACTTCATACATTGTTGAAAAGATAAAGCAAATGTTTACAACACAAACTATGTTCCTACACGTGAGCAGTGGTGGAGATCCTTTCCACACAACTACTCTCTGGAGACTCAAACTGTGATCTGTTGTTAGTCTTTGGATTTTAAACAAACTACCATCATCATCATACTGTTCGTAGTGAACAAACGCAGTGTAACGGTGCGGCTTATTGACATTTTTTAAACAGTTTTTGGACGACAACAGAGGTCTTAGCAGCGTGTGTTCCTCCCATTCACACTACAGGATGTTCCCATGAGTCTGGATACTTATGGGAAATGGGAGCCATGTGTAAACAGCCTGGCTACAGATCAGGTGGTTGATCCTCCCACCACACCCGTTTACACACACACACACACACACACACATATACCGCCACCAAGCTGTTACTGTGAAGAAGATTTCACTGTGATTACATTACAAGAGGCTTCTGGTGAAAACAGGAGGGCTGGAGGGAGGGGTGGTGCTGGTGGTGGTGGTGGTGGGTGGGGTGGGGTGGGGTGGGGGTTTCTGGGCCTGGCTGTTAGTCTGATGCAGAACCTGTTTACACTTGAACAAAATCACAGAGGGTTTTGACTATGAAAGGGGATGACTGGACACATGGGAGAAAAAGAGAGTGAGAAGGAGAAAAGATCCAGACATTACTCAACATGCTATTTAAGGTCAGCACTATGATTTCTATCAGGGCTAAAAGGAGGGCCGAGAAGCAGACAGACTGTCAGGCGGAGGTAAAAAGGGACAACGACATAGCTTGTTACTCTTAAAGGGGACATGCCACGTTTGTTTTGTGATTTTTTTGTCATTTACATACTGTTATGATGTCAGATGTCTATGTTAAACATGGTCAAAGCTTCAAAACTTGAGGTAAACAAATGTAAAACATGATCCCAGAAAGTCAAACGCCCTGTTTGCAAAGTTTGCTCTACTTCCTCCTCGTACATATTGGATTGGATTCGGGCTCAAACATGTGCAGATGTATTTGAGAAAGATTTAATTTCAAGACAGAGAAAAAGAAGTGAAATCCTACTGATACTAATACTACTATTACTTTACGTAGGCTCTAAAACCGCTGGAAGTCTAAAACAGCCTGTTTCAGACAGTAAATCTGTATTTATGCACGATACGTCATCTTTAACAACGTGAAAGAGAATAAAATGTGCAATAAACAGAGGCAGTAAATAATCCGGCTACCGTGTGCATGTGTCCTGTGTCACTTATAGGCTGTGAAGTGATGCGAGGAGCTGGCTGTGAAAGTGAGTAAACTGTCCCACCCCCACAGCGGCTCAGGGCACAGCTCCAACAGGTGGACGAGAGAACAATACAGCACTGAAAGAAGCAGAGGGTGACATCACAGCCTCTCCTAGGACACACGAATAGACACGGAGAAAACAAACAATGTGCCCGCACCGTCCCGTCTGAGTCATACACACCGTCAGGGGTTCCCAAACACTGCGTGTAAGCCGATTCCTGAAAAACTAAACTGCTTCGGTGAACGAGGCTCAGATAGGAGATAAGAGCGTTGCATGAATGCATCATTGTGTGTGTGTGTGTGTGTGTGTGTGTTGCTTAGAGAACAAGGCTTCTAGGAAGTTGTGTCTAAGGTTAATGTTGCAGACAGTCGCTTGTTAAATCATGAGCCAGACGGCTTTTAAATGAGACGAGGGTCAAAACGGTTCCAGGATATTAAAGACTGATTCAAGACTGATTCAGAGATTGAAAGACTACATTTTCCTACTAGTGAACAACGTCATTAAGATGTCTCAGTGACCCCATTCAACTTCTACACTGGTACAAATGTTTAATACTGGTGCCAAGGAAGGCAGCACAGTCAGCTTGTGCTCCCGACCCCGCCTGCCAACTCAGGCAGTCCACAAATGAGACGTCTGAGAGCTGGTGGACCTATTTTAGAGGGGAATAAAGCTACACAAGCACAGCCCCTGTTTATGTAAGGATGGTAATGTGTTTCAGATTACAGAGGGTTGTATGGAAATTCTTGTGGTGAGACTGGACTCTTCGCTGCTGGGTTGCAGGAGAGCAGGCCTACGAGGCATTTCTCAAAAAGCTTTCTATGAACGCGTCCGTTCAGGGGAGACAAAGTCAGTCTGAGACACTGAGGAAATACTTTATTATTGCTTCAGCATAAAAAGAAACATATTTTACCAGCATAATGGGCTTATTATCTGTCTCTGATGTTGCAGTCCGTCTACTGGGAAAATGAGGAGGAAGAACACCGTCTATCTCAGAGTTAATCTATAAATATTTCTCTTCTAACCGCTGGCCACCGCCATGAGGAAAAAACTTTAATAAGCAGGTTGGGATTAAATATTCTTCGAGGCATCTGATGGACACTATCACCCACTTTCATCTGTGCTGCAGCGTGCAGAGTAGACTGTTTGTTCTGCACATGGACTTTGGTTTTGTTGCTCCGGTATGAACAAATGCATGACAACACTAAATAGATCTGCCAGATATAATGCTTCTATGCCAAATACCAACACTTTCATCTCCCCTGAAGCATTCAGAAAACAAAACGCTATGTCATTAAAAAAAACAACATGATTTAAGACGTTTAAATGTTGTTCATTCGAGCCTCTCACAGGAGGAAGAGTACAAACGTGACCTTTGACCTCTGGTTTCTCTCCCTTATTCCACCACAGGGGTACTTTGATACCTTTGTTTATTCTGTAGGAATAAGAAGGAAAGAGTCGAGTTGTCTTCTTCTGCACCACACCTCCTCTAGTCTACCTGCAGTTAGAGAACCTGCAACAGGAGAACCATTGTTCCTTCTGACAGCAGATGAAAACCTTTTTTTCTGAGTAATTTTACAGCCAAATACCTGGAAACATCAGAAAGTATGTACCTATGCTACCAAAGATAATAAAAACAAAACACAGCATGCTTTTGATACTGTATTAGCATGTCTGCACATTTCCAACCACGAACTAAGAAGAGGAGCTGCAGGAAAACACTGAAATCTGAGGAGCGAAGGCAGGGGAAATACCAGCTTTCCTGCTCCATATTATTGGAGTCTTCCTGTTCAAAATCCTCTTTAACTCCCCACAGATGGGTTCAAAGGTCAAATCACTTGGAACAGTTCAAGTAGTCAAATAAACAGAAGCTTTGTGAATTTCTGCAATATTCAGTGTGATATTATCAGTCTTGAAACTGGATAAACATAATGAACGTGTTTACAAAGAGATCCCAGCCTCAGGTTGAACATATTTATACCAGATATTCAGACTGTGTTATGTAATACACTGACGTTCAAACGCTGCACATATTTGGGCAAACATTTCTTCAACCAGCTCAACTTCCTCTGGACCCTTTTTATTGTACATCTTTAAACAAAAATGAATAAAGTTTAGCAAGTTTACATGAGTGAAGCTGTTCGGTTTTTATACTTTTAAATAAAGAATTTAAAAAAAAACCTTCATAATTATTTGCAGGAATGTGTTTTTTTGTGACAGACGAAACAAAGCTTCCTTATAAAAACATTCAGACGAGCAGCAAGTTTTAAAAAAGTGCCTGGAAGGTGGATTACTGTGAAATGACTTCCTGTAGTCATTATTTGGGCTGTATTGTTTTATTTTGACAGGTTGTAGAGGAAGTCTTGGGCAGTTATGCCTGACCTGTGGCATCCCTATCAGCATCATAAATATCAACTTAGTGACTGAGAGCAATCACAGTTAACAATGTATTCTGATACTATAATTCCCATCAGTTAACCCACTGTGTTTTCCCCTGGCAGGAGTCCTATCCAAGCCCATATCAGTCGATACGCTTACATAAACATAATCTCGGTCCAACAAGTCTTATCTGCTGACTGGTCGATTCAGGCAAAACTCCCAAGACCTTGCAGGAATTTGGCTTGAACTTTTATCTTTACAAAAAAAGACTGGGCATCTGTGGGGCTCTATTTAGAGACTGGGAGGCTCTCTGGAAAAGGACAAAGTTCAGCCTCAAGTCAAACTAAGTAAATGTCAACTTGAAGCACACTGAGAGGGGAAATAAGCAATCTTCTCCAAATCACGCCTCCAATACAGTCACTGAGGGGATTTGATTAGCAAGTATTTAATGACGTCGAATGAAGTAGAAACTCCCGGCTCAGCAATGTGATTTAGTCCGTTAATGTCAGGCACTGTGAAAGTCACTAAATGAGGGCTGGATGCAGACCAAAGCTCACCTCTTGACCCTTTGGAAGTTTAAGCAAACAAAAAGGTTTTCAACGGTTTTTAATGCTTTGTGAGCTCATCTAGTACTTTCTTATTTTCTCTTATGCCAGACATCCTCCAGCTCTGCTCGTATTGGATTAACTACAGCAGGACAAATGGAGACCATTAGATGCCTCATGCCCTCTGGATCCACTCCTACTCACACACGCATGCAAGCACGCACCCTCACACTACGGAAAAAGGAGCAAAAAAAAAGAGGAAGCGCTCCTGGACACACCCTCTACAAATAACAATCTGCACACGCCATCTCCGGACAGACCTGTCTGGTTGGAAGGAAAACAAACCCGACAGAAAATGGGAGAGAGTTGGGAAAAATGAGGCCCAGTGTGGACTCAGGTCCTCTTGCCTGGCTGCCAGCGACTACTGTGCACACTTAGCAGGTACGGCTAATAAGACAGTGTTAACCAGAGCTGCCATGTTCTCTATTAAACATGAACACCTGGTGTTTATCACATTTTCAGCTTCACATTCATGCAGCTTTAGTTATCAACAACATTAAATAATAAAAAACAAAACTTACTGCATTGATATACACAACACTAGATGGGGTTTTTTGTACATAAGTAAGTCATGTGGTTTGCTCTACTTGGCCACAGAGGAGAAAACAACCTATTAAACACAGAAAAGCCCCTCTAACCTACGTCCATAAAAACATCCAGATATTTATTCTACAGTCACTGTTCACTGGCTGTAAGTGTTTATTGAGACCAGCATGATATTTTATTTATCAGCCACTTATGAGGGAAGCATTGAGAGACTGACGTTAATGGTTTTACTATTGAGTCATGTATACAAATATTCCAGCCTGTTAAATGTGAATATTTTCTGGGTTTTTTTAGTCCTCCATGATAACTGAATATATTTGGACATTTCAGGTTGCATCTGGGGCTTTTTTCACTATTTTCTGACATTTTACATATCAAACTAATGGATTAATCTAATAATATATATATAAATATAGTCTTTAATTTGACTGTGTGTGTCACTCAAACTTTTAAAAAGGTGTGATGATCACAACACAACACGCCTCTGACATCATACTTGCTGAGCCACTGACAACACAGCTGATAGAAAGCAGTGTGCATGTGAATCTGTGCACATTGCAGCTTTGGGTGGAGTCTCACAGCAGCATAGTTTATATGGTATTACCGGTTTGGAAGAAAGAAGGAATGAAAGGGATATGAAACTTATTGTTTCTGCATCAAAACGCAGGTGTGGTGAGGGCTGTAGTTCTTTAAATAGCATGTTGTGTTCATTCATACTTTCTAAGTGGGGGAACAATATCAAAGTAGCACCTGTTGAGCTGGAAAAAAATGACAACAATGGTCTATTTTACAACATATTTCCGGTTCAAATGGTGATGTGTTGCACTACATTTACTCTATAAGCGTGTTTTCTTTTCAACCTCTACTCAGTGGAGCCTTCAGGTACCTCAGTGTCTGTAACAAAAGGTGAGTCAGACTTACCTGAGTTTTAGGTTCGCCATGAATTCTTCCATAGACACGTTGTCCAAAAGCACAAAATCCGCCTTTCCATACTCCAGGCTCTCGTGCTCTGCCATATTTCTTTTTTTTTAAAATACTTTGATCTTCTTAAAAGCTCGAGGGAAATAAAAAAAAAATACTTTTTAACAAGTTGCTTTGAAGTGCCGACGGAAGGTGAACATTGGCGGGCTTTGCCGAGCACCTCCTTAATAGACAGCTGAGTGCTCCATGAGTCAAAGTGTGTTTTTACTCATGTTTAATTAAGGTCGCAAATGACAAATAATAATAAAAAAAAGCCTATAAAGAGTGAAAAGTATGTCTACAGGTGCTTTAAATTCCCTTTAACTAAAAGCTAATTATCCCAAATATCTTTATATCCATACAAAGTTTCTCCTTCGGGCAGAAATGTATCCTCATCCCGTTACATCGTGAGCCAGCTCCGCCAGTTTTCCTGGAGCTTCTCTCTCCTGTCGTCCGGACCGACAATCCACCAATAGGATTGAAGCCGCCTCTCCAAGCCCCGCCCCCCTCTGCCTGGTGAGAGGTGTTGGTCAAAACTGAGTCCTGTGTGTAAGTTGAAAAGCATTAGAAAAATGTCTGAAGACCACTGCTCCACTGTTTCTGATTCATATCCCAGCGATGACGAGGCCACCTCTTAAGTTGTAAAACACCCGGAGGAAACCATAATGTTTTTCTGGCCTGACATTTATGGTGCCCTCTGTTACCATAAAAGGACAAATTCCAGCTCATCATAATTTTCTCAATGGGATATGAATGAAAAGTGTAGTTTATGTGTGTGTTGGGTGATTCTGCAGAGGCTGCAGCATTCTCACATCTACATACATAATGACTTTGAGCTGTTGTTTATTTAAATGAACATGCAGGACCTGAACGCATCATTTGCTTTGATTTACCAGTGTTGGAGGTGAATGAGGCCTGCTGTATGAAAGCTGCTGGTCAAGGAGGTTGTTATTGAATACAATGCCTGCAACCACTTATTCACACTGATGCAAGTGTGCCACCTTGTGTCTAAATGAGACAAGTGCATTTATAGACAGACTAATGAACATAAACATAAGACTAAAAAAAGTAGTCAATTAGTTTCCAGCTATTAAATTATACTATTTTGATAATTGCTTAATTTTTTAAGTCTTTTTTTTTAAAGAAAAAATCTCAAATGTGAATATTTTCTAGTTTATTTAGTCTTCTATGATCTCAATATCTTAATATCTTTGACAAAACAAGACGACGAACGACATTTTTCACCATTTTCTGAGATTTTATGGGCCAAATAACTAATCAATGGATAATAACTGTTAGTTGTTATCTTATTTTAGGAGTATCTCCTAAAATAGCCATTCAGGAGACACCTTTAACACTAAGAGTAGCTCCTAAGTCTGAGAGAAGTTATTATGATCTGCTCACAAAGTGTCAGATGATGTCAGATAATGCTGTCTTGCATTAGGATTTTAGAAATAAACTAAACGATAATAAACTTTTGATCAAAAATAAGGATTCAATCAGAATACCAAAATATTAAAACTATAGAAAAACACCAGAAATAAGTCAAGCAGAAAAATCTGCTTTTCTATTCAGTATTATTCCTTTTTGATTTTAACATAACATAATGTTTTATTCTCTTTATTCACGTCCTGTGTGACTGAAGCTCGGCACAGCACAGTCTGTGCTAAACAACATCTGGGAAAACTTTTGCTGCTTAGTGTTTGATTTTTATGCTCCATTTGTCTTGCAGCTTTGTAACATCAGTGAACAAAACTCTCAGACTTTAAATCCCCCGAGCAGCCGAGATGACGCCGTTACAAACAGCGATCTCTGAGACAGCCATCTGGGTGACAGTTACACAACACTTATGTAAAACATGACATTTACATGGTTACTCACTTACTCGTTGAATAATCACACGTAATCACTGTATTGATGTCTGTGTCATGTGTACTGTTACAAATCTAAATGTATATTATATTGCACTTATATGACAAACTGTACACCTTGAAACATTGTTGACATGGAAGTAAAATTTGCTGTTTAATGTTGATTAAATTAAACTAATTTACAAACTAATAATTTTCACTTGCAGCACCTGAAGGCCAGAATACTGAACCTTTGCTGAAACGGCAACACATTCACATGAACATACTTGGCATAGCAGCATGGTCTCAGCTGACAGCTACTGTGTTGATGTTGCACTGTGGCAGTTGTGATGTTGTGGTCTGTTGCAGGGCACCAGGTCAAAGGTCACTGTAGGATTTGACTGAGCCATGTT
This sequence comes from Pampus argenteus, assembly GCA_036937835.1. NCBI lineage: Eukaryota > Metazoa > Chordata > Actinopteri > Scombriformes > Stromateidae > Pampus > Pampus argenteus. The sequence goes on from CM072881.1 coordinate 17,091,098, forward strand.
GTTTGTCCTCATACATCAGTGTTAGTGTTTGTTGTCTTTTGGTGGATCCAGCCTTTTGGACAAAGATAATGTCACTGACACCACCTATTATATTCTAAACGTGTTAATGGTATTTAATACTATCAGTTATATTAAAGTAGATATTGTGACAGTATTTTATCTTAAAAAAATAAATACCATTGTTACTGCCGGTACTACTATAAGTGGCACAAGCAGGACATTAACCATTTATTTAGCTAAGTATTTAAAACATCTTTTATTACTTATATACCTATTTTATGAATATATACATTCCTTCAGCTAATTATGTCAACTGTTTAGCGGCTAAACAGATGAAGTAGTTAGCTAAATGAATGTATATATTATTAAAATAGGTAGCTAAGTAATGGCTAAACCATGGCAATTGCTTTTAGCTAACTATTTTAACTGTTTAGCCATTGCCATTAGCTATTTTAACTGCTTAGCCATTACCTTTAGCTAACTATTTCAACTGCTTAGCCATTACCTTTAGCTAACTATTTCAACTGTTTAGCCATTACCTTTAGCTAACTATTTTAACTGTTTAGCCATTGCCATTAGCTATTTTAACTGCTAAGCCATTACCTTTAGCTAACTATTTCAACTGTTTAGCCATTGCCATTAGCTATTTCAACTGTTTAGCTAAGGCTATTTGCCATGTATTCATTTCTTTTTGCTAATACTATACCAACCACTTAATTATTACTTTTTACCATTCCTTACTTTTAGTTATCTAGTACCATTTATACTTAACATTTAGCACTATTTCAACTTATCTATTATTTCATTACTACTTTTGATCCACTTTCTATCCCAATACATGGTGTTCAGGTGTTCAGTTTGCTCATTTATGGATCTATCTTTTCTATTCAAATTGTAGTTATTTTTTTTATTAGTTGACAATCTTTCCACGTAACCCTCCCTGACAAGTGCCAGTAGGCTAAATCCCCTGGGACACGTACGCCTAGTTGGGAGTCTCTATCTGAACGTTTTGACTTGATTTTCCTCCATTTGTTTGTCTTCCATTTCTATTTATACACACCTTATTTACAAAAGAGATTGCAGCCTGCATGAAATGTAGAAACACACTAACATGCAGATATTTGATGTGTATGTGTGTGTGTGTGTGTGTGTGTCACTGTGCTTGTAGCAGTTGTTCTTGCTGCTATGGATAGTTTATCAGCTTTTTGTTTGCATGAGATAAGGAGGAGGGCACTATGGGATTATTTCCACTCGTCCATGTACCGTAGTTATGGTGGCCTGGCCGACTGTAAAATGAGCCTCGCTTGACATCTGCCTCATGCAAAATCTTTCATTCATCGACAAAAACAGATGGGCATCCCTTGGCATGCCAGATCAAATATAACACCAGCATGTCGAAGCAAACCTTTCTGTAAACATTGCATTAATTATTAATATTTTATTTAAATAAGAAAACAGGGACAAAAAGGGTCTTAACGTAGTACTACATTTCATATGACAAGACAAGAAATTCAGGATTCAGAAACTTTAATTATGTAAATGTTTTTAAAAAAGCAAAACCACAGACAATAAAATACTAAATCTTTAAAGCAACAAATTATAACACACTACAGACACACACACATACATGCAAAAGGGTTGCCAAATGAGTGTACACAGAAAGTGAAGACAATTTGTTTACAAAGGCCAGGTTGAGTCATTCTTTGAGTTGTACAGATGGGATTTTGTGTGGCGTAGCCCTTTAATTGCATCAGAGATATACAAAAACTCTGCATCTAATCTGGGTTTTGACTGATATAATCAGTGAAACACCTTTTAAGTGAATTACCTGCTTACGGTTTTAAGTCAAATGTAGAAGAATGCATCACATTGTATGAATTCATCACATTTTGTGTGTAAAATTTCAACCCTTAATCCGTCTGAAATGTAAAGCGTATGAAGTGTATGTTAATGTGAGAGGCAAGAGAAGCCGGCTAATATTAGAAGTCCCTTTACACTCGTACCCTTTGGCTGCATGAGTCTCACGTGCCCCTGATCTTAAATAAGACTTGTGCTGACGCCTCTTTCCGTCTGTCTTAATGGGCTCTGGGCCAAAACAAGGCAAGTTTTAGAAGACAGTCTGATGCACCTTTACTATCTGTTTCCTTTTCTGGCTTAACTCTTTATACCCAACAGGTAGACCTTGAAACTTTTGCAGACATACATCTTACTGTGTCCATGTAAAGAATATTTTGGTGCTGGAATAGCTGCAGGGTTGAATTACTGAACTTAATCTCGTCACCAGCTTCAGAATAGATCTAAAACTTCTCCACGCTTCATTTACTGATCTCATCATTTCCCTTTTTTATCCCACTCATCTGCTTTCCAAAGTTTCCCTCACTAACAGATAATCAACCACACAGGATGCAGGATAAAACACAGGAGAAGCATTTTGTTCTCAACTTGTTGTTCTAATTTATTGTTTGTGTTGTATTTACAGTATTTACAGTCATTTCTGTCACAAAAGGTGAAGCTATAAAAATAACCTTTCACATACTCTATGATTAAGATCATTTTAATACAAAAGAAAACTGTTCCTTTTCAACACATATGGACCCAATGGACATTTTTTTCCCCTCATAACATGACATGCACCGTCATATTTAACTCTGCTAAAAGCTTTAAACCTCCAAACGAACCAGGCAGAAGCTTTGCCAGGATATCAAAGAAAACCTGGACCTTCAAGTCTCTTTATCTTTATAATTAATGCAAATGAATGCACAGAACAGAGTGGATTTCAGCCTGGTCCAGAGAACTGATATTAAGATATCGCTGTATCTTATCAGTCAGTGTGAATATTGTGATATCATTTCTATGGCTGAAATATCAAAAACCCCAAAAAACAAATATCCATGCAGACATAAACACTCAACTTTAAAGTCCTATGTTTGTTCAAATACAGGTTCAACAGTCTATAAATATAATATATATATAATATAACAAGATGCACCACTGGCATTATTGTGAATAGTTCAAGTATTTTGATGAAATGATCCTTTGGGTGAGGTTGCTACTGTAAGGCCTGGGTTTCCTACACAAGATAGGATCTGGTTCTTTTTCTATTATTCAACATCCTGTTCAGATGAATGCGTCCATATGTCCCTCTTCAAACATCTGCTATAACCTTACAGCATGTGTAATGTCTTCAACTGGTATATTACAATCTGTATGTTGCCCTTTTTTTTTTACACCCATGACATATCCTGGGTGCTGCCTCTGTGTCTCCCTACCTGTGCATGACTCTGGACTGTTTGTCCACACACACACACACACACTCCCAGTTAATGGGATGAAAATATATTTCAGCCAGATGTGACTGTGAGAAGTTTTCTCTGTTAGTTAGTAGCTGTTTCCATTTGTGTATTTTCTTATAGAGAAACCCATAAAGACAACAGGGAATGAAAACTGCTGAAACTGAAATATAAGAGGACACTGTCTGCTCTGCTCTGGTCTGGAGATGACTCCCCGTCTGCCTTGGTAGATGATGACATGGTAATACAAAGATTCATAGTATGTAAGCTTGAAGCACCCGGCCTGGAGGGTGTTTTCACTTGGCTACCTTATAGTTGCTCAGATCTATGGGCTCTTTGCTGGGTATACACCAGTCATCAGCCTCTTGGCTCACTTTGTAGTTCTTCAGAGCAGTTTTGTTGTACACCGGCAGCCTCTCGATGGAGTCTGTAGACAGCGCCTAGAGGAAAAAATGAAATTAAAATGGTTTGTCATACTTGCGCTGGCTCCACAGGTCTGTAGAGTTCGGTAACAAAATCATAAAATATTTTTCTCTCTGTGTTATGTGCCGCAGACTTTCAAACTTTTGGAGTCTTGTCACAGTCTAAAGCATCATTACCACGTCTGGCTCACCTTCAAGTAGATTACAGCATCTGTGCCGTGGCCCTCCATGGAGTAGAGCTGCAGATCCCCCTGGAAGTACTTGGCGTATAGACGGGAGATGGGCAGACCGTAGCCAAAGCCAGCCTGAACAGACAGAGGAGATCAAGGGTTTAAGAAGACTTTGTTCTCACCACTCTCCCATGCAACAAACGGGTCCTTCTGTCAAGTTTGCTTTGTGTATTGTAGGTCAGGATGCCAGGATTTTAATCTTTAAATAGCAAAGAGAGTCTAAATAAAAGTCTTTATGAGCATTTTGGTGCTTGTAGGCTGTGCAGAAATGCAACAAAAATGTCATACTGTGCAATTAACTGTGAGAAGAAAGACAGAAGAAACCAGCCCACCGCCTGTTTCTCTACTTACCAGTGGAGGCCGTGTGTGTTCTCCAATCTGTGGAGCAGGAGCGGTGGAGTACATGTAGCTGAAAAGGTTCTCGATGCGACGAAAGGGGACACCGCCACCCTTGTCACTCACCTACAGTCAGGGGGCAGAAATAAGAGTTGCACAGTCAGGAGAGAGAAAGATGCGAGGCCGTCGAACAGTGCTGAGCTGTAAAAACATCGTTAACACTCGGTCACGATAAAGGTGAAAAGTTCGTGTCCAAGTAGAGGAAAAAACAGACAGCAGGGATGATAATATCTCACTGACAAGTTCAGATAAAAAAAAGAAAATATGTATGGAAAGAATAAAAAAAACCCTTTAAAATCAAAAGACACAGAACATTATGTGTATAAATGAGTTTGACACTAAACTCCAGCGACAACGTTGTAAAATACTAACTCAGTGAAAGCATCTTTATGAGCATCGTTAAAGTTGTTTGACATGTCGGTTCACGCAGAGCTTACAAACCCACGCTCACATTCACTCCTACGGGCAATCTTAAAGCTCTTATCCACCTGCTGCTTTTAAGTATGAGGAAACTTTCTGAGGGCAACCTGCACCGACACAAACACAAACAGAAAACAAACCAAACAAGGACCCTGCTGTTTGAGTCACTCTTTCAGCATTTACTAAAATAACCGCTACAATATATAATTTAACAGCTGTAATTTGCAACCCACCTTAATTGACATGTCCTCCCCTCCTAGAGACACCATGACTTGAATGGGTGGGATATTGCCGCTGCTCTCATGGGTCTCAATGGTAGCCCTCATAGCATTCTGTAAGGAAGATATTAGTCTTTTTAAAGCATTTTTTATTTTATTTTATAAATTTTATTTGAGTGTTATATCAACAATTCAATATTATAGGGTGTGTCGTACCTTAAAGAGCTCAAACAGCATGTGATAAAGGTGAGAGGGCACGTACACGATGTCTATGGGATTCTTCTTGTCTGCACAGAGACAACACAGTGTGAGTGTTTAACTCCTTCCTCTTCATTTAAAATTCATTATCCTCGCCACTTGTGGCTGTTTTCCATCCATGTTCTGCACTCGTTTGGCGATTTGGGAGAATGGAAAGAGTCTATGTGTCAATATTGTCTGATGCAGTCAGCTGTGTCCACTTAGCCATTACTTCAGCTTCGTTGCTATAATTAGAGGCCCCTCAGGTCCATCTGGCAAACACTCATACTGTACGTACATACAGAGGCTTTGGTTCTAATGTTTTTATTTACTGTCTCTGAGGTTGTTGGTATTAAAGGTCAGTTTAAATCAGTGTAAACTTACTGTTCTTCTCTTGTAGAATCAGATCAGGGGAGCAGAGATAGTACTGGTCACACAGCATCTTGGCACTGTGAAAGGCGTCTAAACAGAGGAGGAATAAATATCGATTATAGAATCGCTTTTGTGTGCACATATCTCTCTACATTGTTGGATATGGAGTGCTAATTAATAGAATATTAAGAAACAAACATACAACAAACAACAATGTTCATCATATTTACCCTGGACGACGTCTCCGACTTGACAACGAGGGTCAATACTTCCAATAGTGTTGGGGTGGACTGGGTTGGTGGTGCCATCAAAAATAAGAGCTGCAGAGACAAAATAAACAGAATCTATTATATGTAATAAACGGACAATGCAAACATAAGTTATGTAATAATTTCATATATGATACAGGTTTTAGTATGAATAGTTTCAGCTGATACCAAGAGAGTAAAGTTTCTAATCTACTGTATATTCATAAAATCACAGACGTTTCTAAGTATATATTTTATGTTGTGAAGTCTTACACTGCTTTAACTGCTCCCACATATAAATCTGTAATAGATGTGACAATAAAGTTTGTGAGGCAACATGTTTTGAACGAATTATTTCAGGGCCGAGATGCATTTTTTCCTTTGATTGTCTATAAAATAAGGTAGTGACTCACTGTGCTGGTTGATGAGCATGCGGATGGAGATACGGCTCATGTAGAAGCGGTCCAGAAAGTACTGGATGTTCTGGTTGGTTACCAGATCCTGGGGGAAGGCTTCTTTGTACTCTATGATACCCTGAGCCATGGTCGGCACCACATCGTTGTGTCTGTTTCTGATGGTAACCAAGGCGTCAACAAACCTGGGGAGGAAGGATATAAAGACATCCAGCTGTCAGGATTTATTTTATGTCTCATCCAAAACATAAAAACTGAATGAATTAATGTAAGATTAATGAGGAAAATGAGAGACTTACTCTCCCAGGACTTTGTGGTCGTCAGGATTCTTGTCTAGGAATTCAAGGATCTCCATTAAACTCTGGATGTACCTGATAAAATCATGAATAAAGACACATATGACACAAACATGTTATAAAATGCAAGATAGCAGATGAGTGAAAGCCTGCAGGAATCTGATTAGTGAAGGCTTTTGGTTTAAAAAAGGCTGTTTTTTAGTCTTCACAAGTATGTATTGCATTCAACACAAAGGAGAGAGAGAAAAAAAAAAGAAAAAGCCGTAACAAGGTCACGTGACGTATGATGAGAAACTAGGGCGAAGTTCAAAGCTGAGAGCCTCCTCCCCCACTGCAGAGGTAACTGGAAGCAACACAGCTTGGTCAAAGGGTGCTTTTGTAATTCTGAGCATGACGTCAGGCCAACAGCCAACAGCCAATAAACAAGTCAACAACTCGTTAAGAGTCAGGCGACAGAAGCTGGATGTATGAATGAATGAATGATGATTAAAACATGATATCATTGGACTTACCAGCCTTGCACCATTTGCACAGACGGTGTTGTGACCAGTCTGTCAGGCAAAAGGTTGATTTCCTTCATGATGTTTGAAAGTCTTACAGGGAGCTCCTGTCTCAGGAAGACAAACGACGTCTTCTCGCAGGCGTTGATGGAACCTGAAAATAACAGCTGGTTATTAGTCGATTGATCGATTATCAAATATGCAGAAAATCAGCCAATTCAAACCCGAGCAATTTTTGATTGATTAGAGAAAACATGTTATAGAGTTATGTAATAATAGGTTTATTACAATAATCAGGAAAGTCATTGATAATGAGAATAATCATTAGTTGCAGCCATAAACCTGGAGGACTTTTGATTGGACAAAACAAGAGACTGAAGACATCATCTGAGGACATTTATCAATATGACATTTAGACCTTAATTTCCACAACTAATCAAAAGAATAATCCCCTTATTATTATTATGTTTATAATATGAACTGTATATGTTGTTGTTTTTCTCAACCATCTTGTATGTCTGCATGTTACAAACAAACATTTGTGTTGATGAATATTTGCTGAATTCCTCCACATGACATGTTCATTTCCAATCTAGTGAACCACATCTATTACAGATCAATATAATGATCAGTGATTTATTAGCACCATTATCATTGGGATTCGTGGTTGGATCGTTTGTTTTCTTCACCGTGTGCAGCCTGCAGATATGACGCAATACTCTGCACTATGAACACAATGCCGCTACTATTACTGGATATATTTATGTCCACGTTTAGACACATAAAACTGTCGCTTTCCACGCAGCTAGCATGCTACGTCAGACATTTCCCACCCCAACGAGGATCAATACTCACCGAAATCGAGAAACTGCTTCATGGAGAGCGGTGAAGGAGAAAATTTAGAGAAATGCTCGATATGTTTGGGAACATTTGCCAAGGCGGCATTTTTCATAATTAACCTAATAAACGTCATTTTTGTTGTTTTGTTTTTGCTGTGGGGGGTCGCTGGTTTAGTGTCCAATGCTCCAACAGAACTGACCGAACCTGTCAGCGGACGGTTACAAACAAGAGAGGCATCTGGGGGAAAGTAGGCCGCACCAGCCAATAGGAGGACAGGATCCTTTATTTACTTTAGAGAGTGACCAATAGGAAACGCCGGAGGGAGGGACGAGTGATGTTTAGGTGCTGCCTGTCCTTTTCATTATGTAAAGAGGTTATTTACATGTAAAACATACATCTACATGTATAAATATGCTTATTAGACCTGCAAGTAAGTATCCAGATTATTTACATATGTAAAAATACTTCATTACATATATGACATCATTATATTATTAATACTGAAGCATCAGTGTTAGAGCAGCATGTTACTGTTGTAGCTGCTGGAGGTGGAGCTAGTTTCAACTACTTTATATACAGTTAGATAGTTTAGTCCAGTGGTTCCCAACCTAGGGGTCGGGGCCCTCCAAAGGGTCACCAGATAAATCTGAGGGGTCGTGAGATGATTAATGGGAGAGGAAAGAAGAAGAAACAAAGTTCTTTTGGACTTTTTCTCTAATCTTTGATTTTTGCTGAAATATTGGATCATTTGAACATTTATTGAAATGAAACCATGTGAGAAGTTTAGAGGTAAAAATCACTATTTGGTGGAGCTGTTAACAACTCATAGACATCTGAAATGTGACCCGACTACACACTGCTTTTAGTAAGACGTCAACAGACTAAAAGGTTGAAACCACTGGTTTATAAAGCAGCACAAAATGGAAAAGTAAAGTACAAGTACCTTACTACTGAGTAAAGTACTTTATCACCACATATGGGTTACACAGAGTTATATCTTTCCGTCTTCAAATTTGTAATTTTATTTTTAAGGAAATGAATCCCTCTTTAAGACGTTTAATCTCGTGTTGAAAACATTACACGTTTCTTTTTTTTTTATATCCTGAATGAGCTGCGGTTGAGTAAAAAGATTAAATCGATATGAAAACAAGCAGGAGACATGACGCCCTCATTAGAAGATGTTCCTGTTAGAAAAAAGTATAAAATACAGAATATAACAAGTCACACATGCCTGGATGACAACATCCTCCATACAGCATCCAACTGATCAAATACAAGACATCCTAGTGTGAGCGTTGGTGGCTAATGGTGCATAAAACAGTGGACATACATGCAGTTAGCTTTAGTATTATCTAATTAACTTATAACACTTATAACTGCTTTCAACCAGGAGAAAATGTCCCAAGAAGTACCAGAGCTTATCATGTACCTCCATCCTCATCTGTGTAATAACTGATACCCTCTGCTTCTTGTTTATTTCCTCTCCTGACAGACAAACGTTCACCCTCAGTGGATGATTTCTCTGGACGTTTGCCACCTTTGGTTTTGAATAGAAATGCCTCCGTCAGGGAACTCTGTGTTACATAAGCTGCATCTGTACAGTCGGGATTGTCCTTATAAAGCCAGCCTGTCCCGTCAACACTTTACACATCTGTAGCTGCAAGATGTTTCTGCTAGACTTCATCAAAACAAGCATACGTCACCTTGTTTGGCTGCTTAGTGGCTGTTATCTTATATTAACAACATCAATGCTTTCACAGGATTTTGTGGTTTAATTTAACAGTGAGAGAAAATGCTCAGAAAATAAATAAAGAATGCTAACACCAACAATATTTTTTATCTAAATAAAATGAGTCGAAACACAATCAACACATTTAAATCTTAATATGCTGTCCTTCAGGTCTCTGAAACCAAACATGCATCAGTCTAATGGAGCTGCTGCTGGGAAAGAAAAGTGGTATAAAAAGGCTTCGGCCAGCAGTGGATTTATTACCCACAGAGATTTATTCATCACTGTCCACAGATAAATGGCTTTTCTACACTGGGCCACTTCATTTCATATTTGTTCACAGGTTCTTCCTTCTCACTACAATCCTCAATGTTAAAGTCCAATGTCAACAACACATGTTTGTAGAAGCATCCTTACATATGCTGCATAAGACCAGTGGAGATGTTGTTTGTAGCTACTCGAGTTGCAGATGTGTCGACTTTATACTTCACTACATCAGACGTAAATACTGGATCTCTTTAAATTTCAGATTAAGATTTTACATACTGATCACATGACGTGTTCATAAAACACAATGAACTGTTACTGACCTAATCAAGGCGATTGATTGGCCAGATTCACATTAACATCACAGTTTCTTGCATTAGTTTATTATAAACTTCAATATTTCCACTATGAGTTACATTCATTAAGACACACTGTGTCACACTGACTCAGTGTTTTAATGCTACAATAATCTGACCTCATATTATTTTATATAAAATAGATTTCAATGAGTCACACACAGAAAATCAATACTCATTAATGTCACTTCTAAGAACTGTTTTATTGTCAGTTTAATGACTATTTCTTACTTTTGATACTTGTATATTTTGCTGAGAACACTGCAAAGGTTTTTCATAGTAATTCGTACCAGATAAGCTACGTTTGGTTTGGACTGTGGCTTATCAGTTGTGAATCTATCTACTTATGAATCTATGACAGTCTATGAACCTCAGTTCAGTCTTATCCTTGTTTAAACCTGGAGTGTTTAAGTGGTCAGGGGTGGAGGTGTTGGGGGTTGTTGCTGCTACCCCCAGTACTTTTCCGCTCACCACCAGCCTACATTCCTGCCAGTAGTCAGCTCATATTCCCCACCGTCAACAAACGCCCAGGATAAATGTTTGGCTATTCTGCCTCATTGGTTGAAGTTTGCAACTGAACAACAACTCCAGTGGAAAGATCCTCTGGCTGCAGGCGTTGGGGAGCGGCTGATGGCCCATCAGGCAGAACTGACGTCATCTCATTTAAATACCATTGATTCACCTCATAGGGTGTAGCTTCTTCATAACAAAAGATTTCCCTCATTGAAGTTTTAATCTTAAACTTTATTCTCAGTCATTAGTCGCTGCAGCTTTCGAGCTTCTTTGAAAGACACAAACATTTAAAGACCGGTGCATTTTTATGATTTTTCTGTTCGGTGTAATCATAACATTCATTCAGTGTGTTTAATTCCTATTCATGAAACGACTGATGAGATGTTCCACTAATCAAGCATATGAATAGAGCCTTTATCATGGTCATTATCATCACTTTGAAAAGAAGTGAACAGTGAAAAAAGTAAAGGGGGAAGTTTAAACGAATGGGAGGGAACTTAAAGGGTACGTCCGGGGTTTTTTTTCATACAGACTTTGTCTACAACACATCTGAAAACACAGTTTCTGTGTGAAAACGACCACCCCGGTGATTTCCTTGATCTCAACCCACTAAAACACTAAAACAACAGTACCTTTTGTTCTTTCCTCTTTCTATTTGCGCTGCTGCTTTTATTTACCTTGATTTCCTCCCTCTGTTGTCAGATAACTGAACCAGAACTAATGACTAAAATATTAATAAAAGCAGCTGTGTTGTTTAATGAGCTAAATAAACTAAACATTATCAATAATTATTCAGGCTGTTATTCTGTATTTCTACATTGTTGTTTGTCATCCACAATAAAACATGTCAACATTTTCTGAATAATGTGGGAGAAAACTCACGTTCAAGATATTCGAGTTTTGAGAGTAGTTCTTTGTAAAACAGACTCCTCTTGAGTTCGTACTGAAGTCATTTAAGACAAGAGGCTGTGATATATAGCGCAATAAGCTGGTGAACCTCTGCAAACAGAGCTCCGTTCCTGCACATGCTCAGTGGCATCTGCAGCACACAGAACTACTCTCCGGAGACTAAAAACACCATTGCTGTTATTAGTCTTTGGAGCGTTTCTAAACAGACGTATGTGACTGTAATATTCTCGACGAAGGAACATGTGCAACGGTGCAGCTTACCGACGTGTTTTTAATAGTTTTTTGGACAACAACAAAAGGTCTACGGCACAGAGGAGAGAGAAGACATGAGTCTTTGCATACACGCATGAAGTAGGATGAGTTTGCACGTGAGATTTGTTGACAATAAGCTGACAAAAATATACTGCAGGAAATCACCAGCCGCTCACGATTAAAAACTGGAAAGCATGTACCTACTATTCAGTATAATGTTATCTTACTGAAAGGCTGCTTCTTCTGCCCACTGTGTGTTGGATTAGCTTCAGTCCCCCGTGAGAGTAAATAAATGAAGGAAATGAATGAATCAGACCATTTCATCAGAACATAAGAAATAGCCTCTTTTATATGTAGGGTATGTTACATAAGAAACACCCACAAGTGTCATATTTATTTGTTATGCATGCATGGAGAGGATGATGGTTGTTTGTGCTGCCACTGAAGTAGAATTACTATAATATTCCTGTAATCAGTGGCATGTAATCTGAACTCTCTAGACTGTCATGGATTCATCAATCAAGTACACACAAAGTACTTTGATTTGACCTGGAAGTTTGTTTTTTTCTAGTTTATTACTGAAAGAAGCAAAAGCAATATAGACTCTTTCCTGAGAAGTGCACATCCAGGACTTGATGTTCTGCCAGAAAGTAATTCCTAAAAGTATTTTTCAAAAATGAAGTACTGGAGATGTGCACAGCAGCAGTATATACACCCTTTACATGAAGAAAATACACAACCTCTCAATGAGATTAAATAGGAATATGATCCCATTTTTAACAGTACAAACTGATATGAAAAATGTGAAATTGAACAATATTAAATAGTTTCCAAGAAGATATTTGTATTCAAGACTAAATACTACAATTTTACTTTATTAACACATTTCTATACATGCCATGAAGTGAAAAGGAACAACAGGTAAAGTAAATTATAGTTACATATACAGTACATTCAATTATAATTAAGCGCACAACTATTTTTGCCTTATTGATCATGATATCTGAACCTGAATTAAATATAAGACGGGTGAAAATGCATTTAGTGATCGTCTGTTTGTGTCAGTGTTTGCTCTCCTCTCCTCTCCTCTCCTCTCCTCTCCTCTCCTCTCCTCTCCTCTCCTCTCCTCTCCTCTCCTCTCCTCTCCTCTCCTCTCCTCTCCTCTCCTCTCCTCTCCTGTTACATACACGAGCTGCAGGAGCAGGAAACCTTATAATTGTGTCATCAAATTCTCAGATGACACAGCTATCTTGGGCTTAATGCACAAGAATAGCACCCCATCAGTAAAAAGGGAGAGTCGTGAAATGATGCGATATGAACCATCTCCCACTGAATGATGAGAAAAGATGGATCCCAGACAGACAGACAGACAGACAGACAGACAGACAGACAGACATTCAGCATTTTAAACACTCTATCCTAGAGAGCATCAAGATTCGGTATCTGGGTTTGTCTTTACGCATGAGTGGGTTACAGAAGAGTCCGTAATGATTCAAATAGTCTTTTATTATATTATCATCTTTTACAGTTGGATGATGTTAGGAAGGGATTTCTGAACGTCTATTATGGAGAGGAGGAATAATTTCCCCCCACTGATAACCTTATAATCATACATTTGACATTTGAACATTATATTGAGACTTACCAAACCTAATCTTGAATCTATTTGAATTTTCTATTATTCTATTTTAAGTTATATTAACGCTGTATTGATTGATATTGACGTTTCTTAGTGTACTGAGAACTTACATTGCAGATCTTGAAGAACTCAGAGAAGAACTGGAAGAATGAAAAAAAAAGTCTAAAATAAAATAATGATGATGTTTCTATTTTACACTCATAGCTGCTGAAAAAGTAGGTGAGACGACAGCATTTTGTCCCATCACACTTTCCATACTTGTCATTTGCTTGTTTAGCCATTTTAACATCTAGCATTGTATCGTTGTCACATACCACCTGGGTTTTGTTTGTGTTTACCGTTGTTTTGTTACATTTACATCAGTATTTCTGGTTTAACCGACGCAGAAAATAAGTTTATTTACTGTTTATTTACTGTTTATTTACTGTTTATTTACTGTTTATTACTTTAAAGTTTCCTGAGTTACACATTAGCTTGACTTGTAACTTACCATATAAAACCACCGACTGCTTCCAGGAGACAAAAGGGGGCGGTACCGACTCACTTCCTGGTTATAAGATCTCGCTGACATCACCAGTGACGTCATGGGTTAAACCAAGTATGGGGGGGGGGTTTACTATAATTAGTTAAACGTTTGGTTTTGTACTTACGTTACTTGTATTTATTGTGTTTTATGTTGAGAACTATGTTGTTTTTAATGTGTGTATAAACAATGTAAACTGGTAAAGTGACTTTTTTTATTTCCCAGTTGTTGGTATAAAGGGAAGATACACCTGCTAGAAATATAGTTTTCTGCCGAGAGAGATTGGAGGGCGTATTTAAGAGAGCATAACAGAAGGAAGAAGCCAGTGTGGTTTAAGGTCTTTGTGGTATATCATTTCATTTTGTGTCCTGGTTGTTCCTGGTTGTTCCTGGTTGTTCCTGGTTGTTCCTGGTTGTTCCTGGTTGTTCCTGGTTGTTCCTGGTTGTTCCTGGTTGTTCCTGGTTGTTCCTGGTTGTTTTTGGGTGGGGGTGTGGAAGTGTTTATAATTTTATTTAAGACCTGGAGTGTCTCAGACTGTCCATGATTTTTCATCCAGCACATCAATAGGTGAGTTCATTTTTGATTTTATTTTTTTGGCTTTGCTTGGTATAATAGGCAAAATACAACACATTTCCAATCAGTGTGAATTGTGCTCTATGCGATTACTTCTGTCATGATGGTTTGGTACCCTGTCATCCTAAAACTGTTTTCTTGAAGTGACTTTTACTCTGATTAAACATGAAAGGCAGAAAATAAATGACGTCAGTGTTTCTAACTAGCTCCATCTGTCTTGTTGCTAAAATCTCTCGTTTCAGTGGCAAGTCGACATTTCTGAAAGTAAATCTGCACTTTTGATTCAGATGCTCCAAATTAAACGGTAAGTTTCATTTTACTTTCTTATATGCCAACATAGTGTGTACCACTGATGAAACTGTCCTTTAAAGTTGAAGTACTAGTGGATTTAGTACTATAGTGGCCTATATGAAACGCATCAGGAATATCATCACAATGTTTTTTCCTTATGTGAAGGCGTCTTAGAGTCCCACACAGACCGAGACTGTCAGGAAATTTGACCTTTTTATTATAAAGTGTCGCCCTCGTTCTTGGTTCAGGTATATGCACCATCCATATATTGGGAAGGCTGCAAAATGCACATTGAAAACATCTTTCTGACGCTCTTCATCATGAAGCTGTGTCATTTCTTACCACATACAGACTTCACAGAAAGCAGAATGTGTGATGAGTCCTCATGTATAGAGGATATAACATGGTTTTAAATGGAAGCTGTTGAATTGTTTGCATAAATCTTGAGCTATAAATCCACTTCACACCATTATTCCCTGCTTTAATCTGATCTCCTCTCTGGTTCAGAAACTCTGTAAGGACTCGGAGAAAGATTAATATAATATGAAGGTGATAATAATCACAATCACATGAGTCCTTTTCTCAAGTTGCTGAGATTCGTTGCCTTGACTCTCCCTCTAAACATGTAGGGTGACTCAGGCAGGAGACATAGATGTTCTCGTTAAAAGGAGAGACTGACGCTCCTATTCCCGCGACATCATCATCCCACACTAGCGGAGCTCCACGGTGTGATGCTCAGTCCTGCACAGTAGCAGCTACAGGAGACGGGAGGAGGACTGGAGCAGCGGCCAGGCGACCACCGGGCATCGGACACACCGTCAGAGAGCGCTTATTTCGGGGTGTGCTCCGTCCCCGCCTCCCATCCTCCAGAGCGATGGCATCTATGGATCGATCAACGGCAGCGTGTGAGTTTGATCCTCTTTTTATGCAATCCGTGCAATGTCTCATGTGACGGATACAATGTGTGCTGGAGGTAGTAAGCGCACATCACATCCATGTTACAGCAGAGGACGGTGTCATTATGAACCGGGCCAAACACGGAGCTGGAAGACCACCATCATCATCATCATCATCATCATCATCTGCTGTTTTCTTTATTCTACGTCTAATGTATTTGCAGCAACCACAGCTGATGGAGACGCGTGCGTGTGTGCGTGTGTGTGTGTGTGTGTGTGTGTGTGTGTGTGCGCGTGTGTGTGGTCGCTGCTTTTGGCAGCATCAGCATCACACGGAGCGACGCAGGAAACCTGCAACTTCAGCTCAGTGCTGATGGAAAGTAGCCTACATCTGTCAGGGTGTAGTTTTCTGGCCTGCTTTAATCCTGCATGTTGGTATCAAAGACAGGAAAACGGTGTCAGCACAGCTTTTTTATGTGGCTCAACTTGCATGTTCATTCACTCTGAATATCAATTAAATGTAATAACAGAAATGGCAAATATAGGTCTGATTTATAAATATAAAAACTCACTTTTTAACAGCAATAACTGTAGTCTTTAGTAGAATATATTTTATTTATCACCTTACAGGAAAAAGAAAAGGGAAGACTCACCTTGATCCTCATGTGTCTGATTTACATCATACCTGCTATGAAATAACAGGCTGGTTTTAAAACATGGCTGCTGGACTCCCGTTGTTCATATTAACCATCTGAATATCATTTTAATGTTTTCATCTACAGCTGTGATACTGTGCTGAGACTCAAGGACGATGTTAACATGCTGATGATTGGCAGGTATAATGGTTACCGTGGTCACATCATAGTTTATTATAAAAACAAACCAACTGGTGCTGATGGGAATGTTTCTACATCGTTTGGTCATAATAACATAAATGTTAAATAATTTAATGCCAATCCGTCCATTAATTGTCTACAGGAAGCATGAATGTTTAGACCAAGTGTGTCAACGAGTCCAATTAAACAACCAAACACATAATTTGATCATGTGGTTAAAGTCTGGTTTGGTTTAGGGACAGATCATAGTTTGGGTTAAAATGATCACTTTAAGGTCAAAATGTGACTCTGAAATGGAAACGAGCAGCTGTGTGTGTGTGTGCGTGTGTGTAGACATCAGCTGAACTGTGTGTGTGTGTGTGTGTGGACATCAGCTGAACTGTGTGTGTGTGTGTGTGTGTGTGTGTGTGTGTGTGTGTGTGGACATCAGCTGAACTGTGTCTCTGCTCCGGGTCATAATTACTATGCTTGCTCGATAACACCTGTCACTCAAATGAAACTATAGGTTACTTTTTTTGTGTGTTTTTTTTTTTTTTTTTCTTGGACAGTCTTTAGGATGAGGCTGCATCCTCTAAAATACTCACAGTGGTTCAAGAGGTAAAATCAGAGCCGTGTCAAAGACAAAGGAGGCTTCATGCTCTGGGAAACATGAATGTCTTTATAATAGATTAAGAGTTGAAACGTGTAACTTTTAGTCATGAACGAGGAATGAATACTCACTCACTGTGTTGGGAATCAGATCTCTGATCCAAGTCATTATTTCACACGCTCAGACAGGCCTGATAATTATCAGTGTCGCTGCAGTGGCCTATAAGAGGGGTCAGTAGGTTACAGTAAGAACTGCCCTGCCCGCCCCGCCCCTTCCTCATCCATCTGCAGGCCCTCATCTTATCACTTATCAGACTTCAGCTGATTACACCACTTGGTTTAAAGTGTTCAGCCTTCCCCTCTTGTCAGTTGCTGTGAGCTCCTGTCTGAAGTGAATCATGGTTTGAACCTACCTGTTAATCACCTTCACAGCCGCTGTAACGCCGTACCGTCTCTCACCAGTCTGGACTTGTTCTTTGTTGTTTGTCTGCTCTCGTTAGTCAGGTAATCTACTTTTATGTGCTGATGATGCGGTCTTTGTGCAACATGATGAAGTGAGGTTATACAGTCAGTGATTTCACTCAAACGGAGACTCAGGTCGGGTAATCAGCTCTGTCGTAATCAGAGACAAACCATCACGTGTTTGTTTCTTTTGTGGAGTGAATTAGTTTGTTTTTCTGGTGACATGAACGGAGGAAATGTTGAATTAACAGTTGCTGTAAACACAAAATCACATCTTTACATTAAAACATGTCGTAGGCACATTTACACATTATATGGCCTCATTCAAATCAAAAATTTAAAGCCTTATACAAAAATAAAACATTTACAAATTGTTGCATCAGTATTGCAAATATTAAATCCATTTTAGCTTTTAAACAAAAAAAGTGTTTCTGCAAATTACACTAAACTCTGACGAGCCTGTAATTAGAAACGCTTTTGTTTGTTATAATTATTAGTGGTGGTTTTCTCTCAAACGTGTTGACAGTTGCATTAATTACAGTCTGAAATCATGCATGAAGCTACGTTGGTTTCTTCACTTCATATATATGCACAGTGAGCCTTAAATATATAATGTAGGATGCAGCCTTCAATAATAATCACAGAACATTGATCTGAATGGGGATCATGCCAGAGGCCTGTTTTACAGTACAAACACATTTCTACGATTGAGTGAAACACTGAATAGTTATTGTGGGTTTAATTAATCTAGAGTTTATCTTTGCTGTAATTGACTTTTTGCTTGTGATGATTTTTTTATTTCCAGCTGTTAAAATCATCTTATTCCACTCTCACAGTATCATACGTTCTTGCTCTGAAGCTTCGGATGCATCTTTAAATCAAACCTGAATATATTATGCTATAAATAAGGACTACAAATGGCTCGAAACCAGAAATCGGCTTCAATAAATCTGGGTATGTTTTTTAACTTGCAATCTTGATGTCATAAAGTTATAAGAAATACTGATTATAAGCTGTTGACACAACTATCAAACCTTAATGTTGAGTAGTGTTGCAGCTGGTTGCCTGTTTGTTTTAATGTGTTTTGGCTGCACAACATGACTTTGCACTGACTGGTTTGATTGTTAATATCACAACTATAACAAAGCAGACTTTTACTGTAAAAATGCTGCAGCCTGACGTTGTATAATAAACTCACAGAGCACTTGAGAGCCGGGTTTAGACATGAGAATATGAGGGTCATTCATCTCACACTGTGGTATCATCACCGGTGGGCAGCACACATTAAGCCAAACACACACACACACACACACACACACACACACACAGACACACACACACACACACAGACAGAGGAAGTGTCCTGCCTGGAAACAGTGCTGAAATAATTCAGCTAATTTATGCAAAATCTATTCAATTTTCCTCCAATGACTTTGCTGCTGTTTCATACTCATGTTCTGGGTCTGCTCGCTGTGCATTTACACACTTGTGCTATGATTATGTTCATACACATAAATATGGACGTTTTTTTTTTTTATATAAGCTACTTACAGACTGACTGAATCACTAAATAAAGTAGGAGAGCAGAGGCCCTGCTGGCTGATGGAATATTCATAGGCGGCTTTTAAGGGTCACAAAAGGTAAAGTGAAGGAGATGAAGTGAGGAGAAGGGAAAAAGAGGGACTGATGAACTGCTGTGCTGCTGGCCTTCACTGTATTGTACAGCAGATTTTTACATTCAGGCCTCTTGAATAAGAAAAAATTATTGCAATTGTGTCAGATGTTTTTCATAAGTCAGTTTCTGCAAAACTTTCAAACAATCATCGCAGAGAAAGATGGCGAGATAATAACCATCTACAAAATATGCAAACTCCTCACAAATGGTGACTAAATATTCATTTTTCAATATAGCAAGTGCTAAAATCCAATTAACCGTAATATGTCCTCAAGCTCACAGGAATTAAAAACAGAGATGAGACTCTTTGAAGTACGGTTGATTTAAATGTTTGCTTCCAGAGAAAAGGCAGGCAGACAGACAGACAGACGGACAGACAGACAGATGTCTCCCTGCAGTGTGGACGTAATGTCCAGCCACTGACAGACAGACAGGCAGGCAGACAGACAGACAGGCAGACAGGCAGACAGACAGACAGACAGACAGACGGACAGACAGACAGACAGATGTCTCCCTGCAGTGTGGACGTAATGTCCAGCCACTGACAGACAGACAGGCAGGCAGACAGACAGACAGACGTCTCCCTGCAGTGTGGACGTAATGTCCAGCCACTGATAGACAGACAGACAGACAGACAGACGGATGTCTCCCTGCAGTGTGGACGTAATGTCCAGCCAGAACGATCCAGGGTTCACATATAAGGTTTATGGTACAATGTGAAACACTGTGAGCAGTTACACCTGGAAGACGCTTCTGTGCCAAATCAAGACTTTGATAATTTCAGGAAACAAAGTCCTTCATGGATCCTCCTCCGTCACCTTTTAGCAGATAACAAGGTAAAAAAAAAAAATAAGGGATCTCCTGCACTTTAAGTGTAAGTACTGCGGGACAATATCCACAGTCTAATCTATTTTATTAATCAATCATCCAAATTAAGTAAATTATATATATATTTTTTTACATATCTATCGTGTAAAAGGCATCGCAACTGATTCTCTTTTCTCGTGCTTCTGAAAAACCATCAAGGCTCCCGTCTATCTGAGTTCTGGCTGCGGATGAGTCACGTTCCCGTTCAGAGAAGAAAGCCTTTGCCTCTTTCCAAACTCTACTTTACTCCTCTCAGTAGCAACAAACTCACACCTCCCACCGGCCCAGCCCCGCTGTTTTCATGGTCCAAGAGAAGCCCCACCGACTGCACCAAACACCACCGAACCCTTGCGTGTCGTCACCGTAGAAACGTGCATTTTGTTTGATATTGAACCTCGAACGCTGTGTGACAACTGGACGGTGACATAACGAGGTCGCAGTCGTTTCATTTGTTGTCTGAGGACACCTGGTTGCTTTGGAGACTGAAGGAATGTGATGTAACGTGACCACTCACTCTCTGCCCACTCAAGGCATCGTGCCGACCGTGGAGGCATAGTGTAGTGTAATATGCACATTACGTATATATATGTGTGTGTGTGTGTTTGTGTGTGAGACCAGAGCAGCTAAAAGTATCTGTGTGACGGAGGAGCTCGAAGGTGCCAGCAGAGAGTTATAGTAGAACGAGAGGGAAACGGAGATAGAGAGAGATCCTGGTTCGAGGAGTCTTCACGCTCGCTGGGGATTCACATGATTCTTTTTGTGTCTCAGAAAAACCAGGTTACCCACTTGCTTGTCACTTGTTACTGGACTGCCTTAATCCCCTCGGGGGGCACCTAAAAATATCCACTCGTACTGTGAGAATGCCCCAGCAATGCTCCGTACGAAAAATGTCCCGCTGTTGACATTTTCTTTTTAGTAAATGAAATAACCGCGCGGAAAAAGAGAGCAGAGGCGGGAATATTGATGACCGTCCTCTGTCAGGACTTAACTAACGAACGGATACGTAGCATAGATTCATCTGTGTTTGCAGCCACAGCGTATAGATTTCCAATAAATATGTATTTGAAATGCAGCTGCTATCAAAGAGAGTGACACGTAGACTGATAACTCATCTGTCTGTTGCATCTTTTTTTCTTTTGAAGAGC